>JAUBOD010000785.1:2102217-2133983 GCA_032353885.1 Nothura maculosa
GGCCAGAATCAATCAAGAGATGAATTTTGCTTTCTGTCTTACCTACTTATGTTGACAGGTACCTTGCCTGTCTGAAGGTGATTTCCTGGCTGAAATTTGGGACAAAGGGATCTGGTGGGGCACTTGGTCTGCACTAAGCTGACTAAAATATACAGAGAGTTGCTTTCAAGTCAGTCTGGTTGCAAGGAGAGGCTACCTGAGTCCACAAATCATGGTCATGAGGAGCTTTTCCTCTCCAATTTCAGCATCTTCATATGTCAACGTGTTCCCCTCTGTGATCAGACCCTTGCTATGTTAAGGAACAGAGACAGAGAAGAGACGACTCTTCTTCAGAAGGCATCAGCCTTCTAACAGGACTAACCATTTATCTTGATTTATTGGCTTACAATCCTTTACAAGCCCCCTATAGACCTCAGACCTCTTGGTTTCAATCTTCCCTGCAAGGAACATCTGGATTCAATATCCTGAAAGGACAGCTCCTGCCAAATGGACAGCTGGTCATGGTTGTGGGTCACCGTGTAAGGCACCTACACAGAACAACTTCACCCCCTACCTCAAGCAGAGAGACTTATTTTTTCCTCTGTGGTTGCTACCCAATCTGGGTTTGCACACTCCATTCATTTTAAACACTTCTGCTTCTCTATCACTTTCACTGGCTCTTGGGAACTCAGATTATGAGAGCACAATTTCTCAGATCAAATAGTGTTGTCCATATCCAAGATGATCATCTGGCCTCTTTCTACAGGAGGGATCAGAGGATGTCTGGAATGACCCTCAGCTTAGAGCATCTCAGCTTAGAGTGGTGAAATAGATTACCCATTAATACACACTAGAAGAGCTTATTTCGCTCCATTAACCATGGAAGGAACTTCTTGCTCAGATGGATACATCTATACTGCAGATGTCTAAACCTAGGTGAGATGCCGACCACTATGACAGTGTTTGGTGGGGGTTGCCAGCGATCTTGTAGGGGGCTCAGAATAGAGAGATCAAGCAGCTTAGCTGCTTCTTCCCTTTAAATCTTGCTATGCATGGAAAAGTGGCTCTCCTGAGGATAGGAAATTGTATTTTATGTGTAATTGATTCAGAGTTCCTTAGAGCTCTGTCCACCCATCAATGCCCAAATGGCCCTGTCCTCCAGGCTGCGGAGGATAGAGGCATTAAGTTATACCTATTACTAATGAGATTTACACTCAGTCAGCCTAATAAAATGAACTCACAGTCTCTTCTGCTCCCAGTTTTAGGTGTGGCTTTTTTTCTCTTCTTTGCACACAGTTCCTCACTTTTGCTGGTTTCCTATTGAGTACCAGCATTTGGATTCCCTCAGCTTCAAGTCTTTTCTCAAATCCCTGTTCTAATCCCTCTTCTCCCAGTGCATCCTGCATAAAAACATACCACATGGAGACTTCTTCCACTGAGTAATTACGTCTTCTCATGCCTCTTGGATGAGGACTTCAGGTGCAAGATGACCCCACTTTGGCCAAGAACCTCCTATTACTGTCTCTGAATTCTCATGTGAGAAATGCAATTTAGGGCTGATCTACCAATTCTCTTTTGCCCTCTTTTTTCAGTGGGGACATAACCTCCCTTCCTGGGAATATGAGGAGCATTGATGCAGGAAAAATGGGCAGCCAGAGGCAACTGCCTGGAAAACTTCAGCTGACTTTTCTATAAAGGATACTTTAGATTTTCCCAAAATGATTCTTCATAGAAAATGGGACATGTATAGATATGCCTGTGGGAGATTGTCTGAATGTGCCTTATCTGGTGAGCTGAGGGCTGGATGCTTTAGTTTATGGTTTCATTTCTTTTTTTGTTGGCTGCAAATCAGGGCATGGTTGTTGAAGAAATGCCTTTTGAGAAGGGCTATGAAGAGAGAGGTCAAGGGCAAGGTAGAAGCAAGGAGCTGCTAACAGTGATGAATTTAACACACCTAGACAGTGTGTTTCAGAGGATGAAGCCCCTTTCTCCTGCCTTTGCCCATAATCCACCTTTGCAATCATGTTTCTTTCTGCTAAACCCCCACCTCGAAGCACGCATGCTCATGCCGTCACTTCTCGCCCCCGCACTGGCACACACACCAGCAGGCCCAGCCTCCAAATTTAGACACTTTAATTTATATGTTTAAAGTTAGACTGCCTGAATATTCCAACTGGAAGTTTCTAGCAGCTTTGGTTTTCTAGCAGCCAATAAATGAGCCACTGCTCACCCTCAGGATGCTTAAAGCCAGACAGCGTTTTCAGAGAGTGCAAGAAATGCTGTCCTATGAAGACAGGGGCATACAGACACAGATAATGGTGCACTGTCAGAAGGTACTACCCAGGACACAGTGGGTTTAAACTGCAAATTTCACATCAAGCCCAGAGCTGAGCTACATCCAAGGTGTGCAGAGCTGAGGTTTAGAAATAACTTCCATAGATGGGAAGCACTGGTGCTAACCCTTACATTTGGGTTATAAAAAAAAATCTCACTAAAAACTAAAAATATCTCACAGATTTGTTGTGGAGTCTGTGAAGTTCATTGGTGCTGTCAGATCTACCCAGGGTCTTACTAAATATCTCAGCCAGTAGATGTTGCTCTTGGCTCATGCTGACACACTCAAAGAAGATGAACCTGGGCTGAGAGGCTTGAGGACCCTCCAAATCAAGAAGTGTGCATTTGTCCCTCACTAAACATTCTCCTTTTGGCAATCACAGACTAACCTGGCCAACAACAAAGAAAAAGCATACAAAATAACTCCTCAAAAAAAGAGTCACTTTTAATTAATAGATAAAACTCATAGTAGTTGTTTGCTTTGTGCTAAGTGAGAAGTGTTGCTCAAGAAGTCAGTATTCCTAGGGAATTCATTGGACTGTATTTACTGCCTGAACAGCTACAGAGAGATAAATGGACACTGATGGTGAGAAAGGAAAAACAAAATACAGAGGAACCTTCCTGTTGGTCTCTAACTCCTAATCTCCTATACATTAATTTTCATGCATTTTCTAGAAAAGTACTGGTAAGGAAACAGCTACATCCTTGAGTTGTAATCACTGGAATCAATTCATTTGTGTGAATGCTCAGAGATGCTCCACTGCATTTTCTGCATTTTGTCTCTGGAAAATAGCTAAGGTACATGATCATCAGCATTTAAGCACAGTCAATAATTTGTAAAATAGTCTGAATCTCTGCATATCAGTTAACATACCCACTCTTCTCTTTACTCTGCACGCATCCTTTTTTCTCCCTCTCTATTACCAATCACTGTATAATGCAAGCTTTTAGCATCAAGGACTGTCTGACTGCTTTGTCCATAGAGCGTCGGTCCCAGGATAACTCTCATCTTACTCAAGGCCTCTCAACACTGCTGGAATATAAATGGCAAATGTGAATAACGGAAAAATCATTTACAAATGTCTGGGTAAATGCTGAGCCTTCCTGGCATCTTCACAGCATCTGTGTTGATATAATTAGTACCCTGACTGACAATATTGCTACCCTCTCCTGACATTGTGTCTTTCTTTTCTTGTGTTGGGCCTCTCCCAGGCCAAAGGGGTTTCATGTCAAATTCGTTTGGAGAAATGAACAATTCTAGACAGGGAAAACACTGATCTGTTGGCTGCAGACAATGAGTATTGGTTGTTCATCTCCATGAACTCTGGATCAGAAAATGCTCAAAAAGACACTTTGGACATACACTGGAGAAAAGGGTTGTTTTTAGCTGTCCTAACAGGAGAAATGGGAAGGAAAGCTCTTCAGAGGGAGTCTGAACCTCTTCAAAGATTTTGCCACTTTCAGGAGGCAAATCCCTTTCCACTAAGGTGCCAGCAGTGGTAGTTTTTGGAATAGAAAGTTTCTTGCTCCTGAGCAGAGTATTTTCACAAATGACTAATGCTGCACATGAGAGTATACTGGGAAAAGAGGATACCTGGACTCCCGGTTTCTCCTTCTCGATGTTTTTTTTTCTGTGTCCTCCTGTAAGATGCTTAATGCAAGAAATTAAGAAAAAAATTCTCCCCATCTGTGCTATAAAATGGGCTCCCCACGAGGCTCCAGGCAAGTCTATTGGCTTTTCTGGCCCACCTTGTGCCTATCCTTGCAGTGGCAATAGTAGCACAGCCCAGTTTCAAAGGTTCTTGTGAGCAGAAATAAGTCAGAAATGGAGGACTGAGATATTGCAGTCTGTTGAAATCTTTTAACTAGAAATACTGTTCAGGAGATAAGCTGCAATTGCATGAGGCTTTTCAAAACTCTGTTTTTTTACCATGTTGCCTCATTTCTAGTTTTATTCAGGATTTTACAAGTGTCTTATACATATGGATAAAAGCAACTCTGAGAAAACTAAGGTATGTCAGACCTGGGCAGATGGAAAATTAAGCCAATTTTCACAATTTACCACTTTTTAAATTTTCTTTTTATCAAATTTAAATAATGAGTAATAGTGACATGCATACTGGGAAAGATTTCAATCAACTTGGGCTGCACAGTTCTGTTTTAATGTGATCGTGTTTTTACCACCATACAGAGGCACGTGTTTGTGCCTGTGCTAATATGTCCCCTCTGTGCTTTGCAATAACTTGAAGAAGCAAATTGTGTGCAAACTCAGCTCTGATGTGATTTATACAGTATCAGAGAGGTTCAGGGTGGGAAAGCATTTCATCCCTCCCTGGTGGTGTATGGTGGATTTTCCTTTACAAGTCTGTTCTCTAATGTTTTGTCTGCTCTGCTTTGAGCAAAGCTAAATGATGAGGCCTCTACAGGTTTCTTAGGGGAAAACTTTGCCACAGTCTTATTTGATCTGCTGCTACAAACCAAACATTCCCTTTCTCATTTCCCTACTTACCTCCCCCATTATCTCCACAGTCTCACAAATAATCCTTCTTTATCCCTGGTGTTTCATTTGCAGGGATTCATGCAGTAATCACAGCTTTATGCTAGGGTTTCCTTGAAAGCTAAGCACCATGACCTCATTTCCATCCTCCTAAAGTGATTTGCAGAGCAGGGGTAGGCTCAAGTTGGTCCCAAATATCTCTCTGAGCTGGGCCTTGCTACCTTCCTTTGCAGAGGCAGTGAGAACTTGTGCATGTAAAGGAAATCATTGGCAGCTTTGGCCACTCATCAGCTTTGAAAATCACTCCGCCTCTTTTCTGTATCCCCAAATGATCTAAGAATCTTCTATAATGATGACTGGAAATACTGGCCTGACCCTGAGCTGTCTGTGCTCTGAGCATAGACAGCTCCATGACAGCATCCATGATGGAGCATGAGCATCCATGGCAGCTGCTCGTAGTAATAAAGTTAGGGCAAGAAGTGATAGATCAACTGGAAAAACACCAGAAATTATCCTGATGGTCAGATCAAGGGTCTCTTGGTCCAATATGCAGTTACCTGCAGCATCCTTCCATCCTTCAGCAATTTGCAGCCCAACGACGTTCTGAGCAAGAGCTGCCATCTAAAAGCACGTGGTGGGGTTCTCTTTTATGCATTTTCCTAGCTGTTTTCTTTGTACTCATATAAATTTTAGCACCTTTTATATGCTGTGGCAAATCATTGCACAGCTCAGCAGTGCTCTGTGTGGAAAATTGTCCTTTATTGGTTTTCCACCTGCCTCCTCCTCATTTCATTTGATACCCCTCAATTCCTGTATTGGATAAGACAGTGAACAGTTGTTGCCTTTTCCTGGCCACTAATGAACTTATTTCCCATCTTTATCATTCTCCCTCCACTGCTCCATCTGCTTTCCATGGAGGAAAGTCTTAATTTATGCATTTATTCCTTGCAGTTACATATTTTTGATCATCTTTCTTGCCGTTTTGAGGGGAATTCATAATTATAATTTGTCACAATCAACAACTGTCTGGATTTACATAGCAAAAGCGGCACGGTTTTGTGCTGGGTGAAACCTGGGCCCTTTGCCTTGAGCTGAGGCAAAAACTGTTGTTAACGTAGTGTTTGCTGGAGGTGAACATGCACACAGCATGAATAGCTTGATCTTGGCCATACAGATCGATACACTTTCCATAGATCTCACCTGCCATGCTCATTGACAGGTCTGGTGTAAAGTCTGCTGTTGGTTCACACAGACTCAGATGAGAAAGTGCAATAATTATGCAATATAAATGTATGTATATGTATTTATATGTAATTACTTAGAGCCATAAACCCCTTTAGTCTGCAAGGCATTCCCAAGAAAGAGTCTTCCCTTGATTCATCTTAAAGGACTTCATAGTGTAGACTAATCCTTCTTTTTGAAGGTATTGAGACAGTACAGCATGCCTCATATTTATTGAATATGTTATTCCGACTTCTCTGCCTGTCATGTTCCTTTGATTGTTGCTGGGTCTTCATATTTAATTTGATTTACCTTTATCCAAATAACCTAATAGAGTTTATGAAATGCAGCATGGATTCTGGGCAGAAAAGGATATTTATTCCCTAACCTTTCCATTTTGCTTCTCATTAGTTAAATAAGTTAGTTTAGTTATTAGTTAAATTAGATAAACAACAAACATGTTTACACATTGCTCTTTGAAAGCTTTGGGATCTAAGAGAGGAAGGTTGTACAGAAGGGATGTACAGTACAGAGGGACTTTATTTAGTCCACCTGACAGTTCTTGGAGAGTAGTGTAATGTAAAAGATGTGGAGTAGTTCGCATTGACTGGTACAAGGCATACAATTAAAACCTCTTTGCACATACGATGTTGGGTAGTTCCATGAAAACCTTCAAGCATAGGAAATACATTGACTGCTGATAAAGACTAGAGAGAAGCAAGGGGGTGAGAGGGTGATAAGACATGCAGATGTGAACTCATGTTCCCTCATTTCCTGCAGCATTACTATTGCTAATTATGGCTTGTGTAGAGCCATAGGCTCATTGTGAGCTAAAGGAAACATGATTGGGATTCCTGCTTTATCCTCATTGTATTCTACACTTTCTTCCAGGGACATTCAGGAACAAATAGAAAGAAACAAAAGCAACCACAATATAAATATTCCTACCAATATACTTAAAAATAGAAAGAGATTGACACATACTTTGATCTGCCACTTGAGTTAGTTCATGATTTCACTTTCTAGGATCCTGATTCATCTGACTGCAAGCAACTGAGAAAAACAAGGAAAAGTTTGGGTCTACTTAATAGTGTACCAATGAGTCATGATTAATTTTACTGGGAACTGATACTCTCATTGACCCAAACTAGATGCTTTGGAAATCTAAAGGACTTTGGAGAAAGAAGGAATAATAATGACAATTACTGCAAAGTGAATTATGAGATAAAGATGTTATAAATTGGCATCTGATCTAGATTTTAGGTTATCTGGGAGTTTAAGTTCAATATTAGAGTAAGTGTGTGCAATTAGCAAGACAGCAAATTATTATATGAGATTTATTTTTAAAAGGAATAAGAATGAATCACTGAACAATTCATTTTTGCTGCTATAGGCTCTTCATCACAGGAGGATTCTTCCCCATGGAAAGGAAATCTTCCTGAAAGACTTTTTTTCTTGCTTCCACAGAAGAAATAAACTAAATGTGTGGATCTCAAGAGAAAGATCATTGTTTTATGTAAGAGAATGCTGATTTTGTAACGCTCCCTTTTGGCTTTGCTCTTTTTGAACATGGAAAAGAGATGCTCCCTCTAGAACATCTCTTTCTTTTCCCATGGGAAAACATGTTTTAAAAAGACACTTGGATGATGTAAGACAATCTAACTCTTAATCTCCGCTTAGCATCCTTCCTCTCTGTTTTCTTAAGAAATAATGAATTTTTTTCATGCAGCTGAGAAACACTGATGATTCTGAAGTGATAGGTCCACTATAAATATTTCCAGACGTAGCATACAGAACTGTGGTGGCTTTATGTCATCTCAGCATGTTTTTTCAGACACAAGATGTCCTAGCCTGCTGAGCTTCAGAGAGTGCTGCCAACCAGAAGTGTCTGCAGCTGGGGTCAGTGGGAGGCTAAATCCAAAACACAAAATTGGAGAAGAGAATTGTCAGCAAAGATCTTTCGCTGTCGTCTATTGATTATTTTGTGTTGATTCTTTAGGATTTTTTTTTCTTTCTTCTTTTTTTCCTTTTTTTTTTTCCTTTGCTTCTGTCACTAGCATCTAATTTAAGGCATTCCTATTAAATTAAAAGGCATGATTGACTGACTGGTGTCTGAGACACATTGCAGCTGTCAGCTGTGAAGATCAACTCCAGATCGGATGCAAATCTTCTCAAAGATCAAGGGTATTTGGAGGAGGAGCTTAAGTGGAGCATTCTCTGTTGATTCATAGCAGGAAAGACCTGTTCTTTTTTGCTTCTCCACTTAAGATTCTGAACAAGAAATGCCTAATACGAGCTTGGAAGTTGAGTCTGACCATCTTGAAAGTTTCTCCATTTAATCCTGTAGAATTAGAATGCATTGGGTCAGCCTAGCGTGAAAAGCAATTTGTTTTAGTACGTGATCATGATAAGAACCGACTGAGGAAGATCAAAAAGCTCTTTAGAAACTGGATTAAAGGCCTCCCTCAATGACAGCCTCTGTGTCATTGAGAAAAGTCCCATGAGCAGCAGCTTTTTTTTGCAATAGTTGACTTCACAAAACTCACATGAGGGGTTAGGACTGCTCTTAAAAATAAAGACAGATCCTGATACATGACTGAGGTGATAACTAGTGGTTATGATAGGAATCAGTAGAGCATGAGCTACTCAAAGGGAATAAAGATCAGACAGGTCCATAGGCCTGCAAGGCTGCAGCTAAGGCAAAGGTATGTTGGAATAGGTGAGGTTTGTAACCTTCACCCTTGTAAAGCAAAACCACAGAATCACAAAATGTATGAAGAAAGAACATTTGCAGGAGACTCATCATCTCTGGATTAAGGAAAGATGACAACTCATCCTTCATCACTCGTAGGGGCTCAGCAGTTGGTTGACAGCTGATGAAAGGGGCAAAGGAGACTATCTGCAAAGGTCCAATTGACTTCAGGGGAATTCTGGGCCACATTTCACCTTTGTTACTCACTTTCCAACTTCAGGAACCTCTTCCAAGAGCATATTTGAAAGCAGCAGTGAGAAGAGGAGCAGAGAAGCAGCCCATAGGCCTGTGTATTTCCTGGAAGACATGGAGTGACAAGGCTCCATCCATCTGCTTGCAGTATTAAGAGCCATGAGGCATGCCACCAGGCGCTGTAGTGACAAAATCCCACTCATATCTCCTCTTTAGCATCCACAGGGAGCTAAAAGCATTTGTGTAGCCTGTTAGCACAACTCAGCTGCTCTACAGCCATGTCAGCTCTTTCATTTGCTGCTGCCAGACATTTCAGTGTAATGGACAGAAAAGCCAAATGTTTAACTCATGGCACAGGCCTTTTTTTATGGCTTTTTTTTCCGTTCAAAGAGAGGATGGGTATAACTTTATATAATAGGCCTTTAAACAGTTGTTTACAGCACCACTAAAAAAGACAAATCATTTGGAACACTGAATGACTAGAGCCAGGCAAAGGAAGGGAAATTTCTAAAGGTTTATCTGAAAGCCAATAAAGAGGATAAATAACATGCGATATTTCATTCGTCAGGACCATGAGACAGACAGATAATGAAAAAGGACTATGCCATAAAGTGGGGAATTCCTTTGTCTTGGCTGTAAATGCCTGGGTTGATTTAATAAGTACTCTGGTACTTCTACTCGAGCTTCTCTTTAGCACTCATAAATGAGATAGAAGTTGAGGAGAGAAAGGAAGTTATCTGTCAACATTATGAAGAAATCTGGTTCTAGTTAAGGATTTGAGCTTATGTGTTGTTTTCTTTATCTTATATTGACAGTTCTTCTACAGCTGGTGATGAACAAGGTATGGAGAAGCCAAAGGTTGGAAATTACACTATCACTCTGTTAGTTTCTGGGGTGATCCTGGGTAACATCTATTAATGAATTAATCTAAGCAGGAACACTAAGCCTAGACTAAATATTCGTTTTGTTGTAATATTATCATCATAGATTTACATCATGAAATGTACACTTCTCTGAATAACTGTCCTTAAACTGAGGGCCAAACTAGTTAAATAACTAGTTTGGAATTTACTTGACTGAAGTATATAGCATTTCCTTTTAATACACTGGAGCAATTATGCTTTTTACTTTAAGAATGGAATACATAAAAGCATCACACAGACAGATCAGTTCAAAGCCTAACCATAATTTGTGTATTCTTCTGTATTCCTCAAGTTCACTCTTAATCAACAAGGGAACAAGAGAGAGGAAGTAAAGAAAGTCACAGATAAAGACACAGAGACTTTATGAGCTTTTAAATGTATCTGGTTACAGATATCCTATTGATCGGCTCAGGCAAGACATCAGGATACCTGTCCTTGTGCCAGTGGCCTTTCTTATGACTGAAACACAACCCATCTCCCATTAGGAGACAGAAGAGTAAAGCCTAAATGTTTCTGCATGCTGTTTAAAAAAGGATTCATTGGATAAAGTGACTTTAAAGGGAATGACAGTGTTCTTCAAGGTCAAACATTTATTCTATGCCTTAATAGCCTCATCCATCCCATCACTAGCTGTGATGTTTGCCAACCTGTGTTGTCATTTTACTCTCTTTTGTTTTCCAGGTTATTATTATTACCAAGTACCTAAGTACCTTGCACTGCGTTCAGCAGCATTCCTGATGATGAAGTTTATTCTTACTTTCTCTCTGTCTTGATGACAATAATATTAACAAGAGTGTAGGGTCTGTGTTTTTGGGGTTTTTTTTGCATGTGGCAAAAGGAAGTCTTCTGAAATCCATTCAAGTCATGGAAAGATGCTCTTAGACCCCATGGAGCTGTGGAGCAAACCATAAAATGAAACGATTCATGCTAAAAAAGGAGAGATACAAACATCTGATGAGGACAATTCACAAAGAAAGTGTGAAACTGGGGCACCAAGTGAGCCCTTCCCCAAGGGCTGCCCAAAGCAGCCCTATCTCAAGCTTCAGTATTGAGGCAGTAATTCAATTTTTGGCTCCTCATGCCCTTTCTCTGGGGCACTGCATGAGCCCATTCCTATAGAAGGATGTCCTGGCAAATGCCCATGTTATGACCTGCTGTCTAGCTGAGCTGCTGAGGATTCGCTTTTCTTCACTGCCTCAGCTATGCAGACAGCACAACTTCCCATGCCTCAGAGGGGAGTTGTGATCTCCATTGCCCCATAAATCACAGTAAAAGGAAGCTAGGATTATTTATGCCTGACCATGGCACACTGCTGAATCCCTTGCATATTGCAAGAAATGCATAACCTGAAGTATCTCTTGGAAACTGGAAAAGGAGAAGCAGATGAGGCACCTGAAAGCAGCCATTTCTGGGATGAGGGACC
Organism: Nothura maculosa; assembly: GCA_032353885.1. NCBI lineage: Eukaryota > Metazoa > Chordata > Aves > Tinamiformes > Tinamidae > Nothura > Nothura maculosa. The sequence continues at coordinate 2,113,539 of JAUBOD010000785.1, forward strand.
ATTCCTTCTCCTTTCCTCACAATGGGGAAAAGATAGCTTAGAAACTCCCGTTTAGAGGCATGAATGTTTGATTCAGCAAATTTTGACTTGCTGAATATGGTGAAGAGCTAATCAAGTGTGTGCCAGATTATCCATCACCTGAGGGGCCTGGATATTCCTGTGTTGTGTCTTCTAAACACTGGTAGGCACTCGCTTGCAAGGCTTTGGTCCATGGTAGGCAAATTGATCTTAACAGTCGATTCTGCCTTTGACTTTTAAGAATGTCCCACAGAGGCCAGTGGTTCCTGTCAGCAGCCTAGGAGGGCACCAGATGGAAATGGCTGCTGAGATGGAACCCTTATGATGGTGATACAAACATCCCAGGAACAAGGAGCTCGCCAACTCCACCAACTTGAAGTGTCATAGATAATAGCAGAAGATCTGTGACAGCAGAACTGGGAAAAGAAGCCAGAAAGCAGTTTGTGCTGTGATTCCCGTGATGAATCAGAGCTATGATTCCTAGATGATAGCAGCTGAAGGGGATATTGTCTCCTTTGTTCACCAGAGCCATCTGAGAGAGCACTGACCCTCCATAGTTGGTGGCATTGGAGTATGCGCAAGGTGGGGAAAAAGAGGACCATTTTGGAGTCAAGAGAGGAGTGGTTGGTACAACCCAACCATTCCCCAACTGTTCTGTGCTAGTGTGACTACCTGGGGGGAGAGAAAGAAGACATAACCAAACACATGTCTTTTTGAAGTGAGTTTTACAAGTGTCTTTTGACAGTGTTCAAGAAATGTATAGATGAGGTAGGGACATGGTTTAACAGACATAGTGGTGATGGATTTATATTTGGACTTGATGATTATGAAGGCCTTTTCCAATCATAATGATTCTATGATGATGATTCTTGGTGTGAGGGGCCAACAAAACACGGAGAGGTTCTTCTCTGAGGAGAGAATCTCCCTGATACAGTAAGCAGAGCAAGTCTTGGGTGAGTTAGCAATGGGGCAAGGCTTTCAGGAAGGCTGAGTACTTGCTACAGGGTGGGAATAATTGAGGAGAAGTCAATGGAAAGACAATGCTATTCCCTTCTCCTTCCATATGCTGACTCGCTGGACTCATCCATGATGTATGACTCTATTGCACTAAAAGCATCCCTGTTTTGGGACATGGCAGAGGATGTATCACAGGGTCCACTCTCGCAGCACCGTGGATGACGAGGCTTTTCTGGATTTTTGCTCAGGTGGCTGGAAACCGTGGTCGGCTTGGGGCGACTGCACCAAGGACTGCGGGGGAGGCTTGCAGACCCGCATGCGCACCTGCAAGCCCCTTCCCAACGAAGGCCTTGCCTGCGTGGGCGTCCTGGAGGAAGGAAGACTGTGCAATAGGAAAGCGTGCAATAGTAAGTGGACGCATGTTCCCTTGCACGCGCGTGAGCCGTTCAACCTCCAAGCTGCTGTAAAGGGGGCAGTCTGGGGAATGTGCAATGCTGGTTGTGCATGGCCTGTCCTTGCCTGTCTTGTGGTCATACATACAGACAAATACCCACACACGTGTTTCAACACACATGCATGCATATGTGTTTTACCCTGCAGAAGGAGGTTAATTTACAGCAATGCTTACATCGATTATTCAAATTCTGCTGCAAAAACTTAACATTGATGGCAAAATCCCTTAAAGGCATTTCTTTAACTGTCAGCCTCTGGAGCCTCTTCATGATAAATAAAGCATGCAACTAGGAGAGATGCTAATCTTTCTGCTTGAGTCTCTTTCCAGCTTAGTTCACCTTCCCAGTCAAGTGCAAGGTTGCTTCCCTTTCCTTTACAAAACTGCAGCCTGCACTAGCCTTTGGAGCCAGGTCTGGCTTTAGACACCCCTGGATATAATGCAGGGCCTCAGAGAGGCAAAGTCTTTGGCAGAGACATTGCTCTCTTCCTGAAATGCAGCCTCTTTCCAGGTCCTCTTCTTCAGAGGGCAGGGGACAGATTGTCAACGCCAGTCAGCAGGGAGATATTAATGCATCAAGCTTATGACCTGCAGCACTTTCAGTTTCAACACTTGTTTTTTATGGTAGCCAAATAGAGTGGAGGATGGAGAGAAACAACAGCAGAAGAATTCCATTTGCGGGCAAATGGCTGATTATAATTATGCTCTTCTTTTTACTACAAATTTGCATTGAAGGATGTTTGAATAATTCCTCCAACTAGGCAAATAACTACAGAAAGTTCAACTTCTGTCTTCAAAGGCAGGGAAGTGTGTCCTGATAAAGGGAGAGTTCAAATAGAAGGACATAAATGAATTCCTCTAATAAGGGCTAAAATGATTTCATACATTTTTTTTTACTACTTTCATAAATTTAAATCTTGTTGCAATTAGACTTCTTTAAAATTAAACTTTCTAGTATATTGAATTTCATTTTCTTGACTCATAGTTGCTAATTTCCTACTGAAGTTCGCCCACGCTAGGGAAATTTAACTTAGTATCTCCCACACTTGCTGATAACTTTGGAATCTCAACACAGCTATGGCTTGGAGCCATGAGTGTACAAGTACGTGAATGTGTGGGCAGAAACCTGGAAGTCTCTTGATCTGAAAGGCTGTAATAGGTCATGAAAACACCTGAATGATGCTTATTCCTAGAGGAAAGTCCATATTGGACTTCATGGGCATCTCTATAGATGTGAAGGTGGAGACGGCTTAGTGGCAAGCAGAGGGGGCTGTGCAGCTCTTTTTGAGACATGGGAGGATATAGAACAACAGCCAACACACTCCCTAGAGCCCCCTAGAGTTCTCAGTTCTCTCCCATGCTGGATAAATTAGGTGGGGAGAGACAGCAAACTCCAGACTTTCTTCCCAACACATTTGATCATTTTCATAATTCTCCATGGGACCTACTTCAGTTCCTTCACATCCTTCTTGAACTGGGGAGCCCCAGGCTGCACATGGTCTTCCAGCCACATTCTTACCAGCACCGGATACTCTTCTGAACATGTTCTGGTATTCAACTTGCTTGGTTTGCCAACAGTAAGAGTGCTTTCCTGGGCTGTACTCAGCCTGGCATCTTCTTCATCATTCTGGTCCTCTTCATTGGATCTGCCACTCAGATCTCACCAAAGATCTTGCACATCTTCATGTTGGCTCTTGTGAGGTTTCTACTGCAAGAATGGGTGAGGAAGGGCCATGTTTAGCTAGGGAGGCTGGAAATCTGGGCTTTGCTTGTAGCTCTGCTCCTCATTATATGAAGCAGAGCAGTGAGGGACCAATTGCTATTTACTGGTGTTTTCTGGAGTGCAACACCCAGACAAGCTGGTCCTAGGTACAGAATAGTCTGGTTGTGTCATGAGGCTGTGATTTGATAAATGATTTCACTTGTACTCCTGCTTTCCCTCCATTACACATACAAGTCTTGCTCCAAATTAAATCAGAATTAGTCTGGTGGAGCTTATTGCAGGAGAATCTTGACCTCATTCAACAACCCTTATTTGGAAAGAGAGAACACATCCACCGAGTGAGGTAACAGAAATTGACTTATCCTTTTAAAATACCTAAAAATAAGTTAATTCTGATTGATTTTCTCAAGTGTCTCTTTTTAGACAATCCCCTGAGACCTGCAGTGATGCTTTAAAGCTGGCAAGCTAGAAGGGTTTTGAGGGAAGATGTAAGCAGTCACTTGCCCACTGCATAGCTTGAGGTCTGATTTGCTGGCTGAGAAAGATAGCTTAGGATAAGACAGAAACCACCACTATCACCTTTAAAACAAGGGCAAAGCTATGTCTTTACTTAACTTCCTCTTGATATCTTCTGCCTCAGTGCTTCACACTGATGACTGATTAGTCAGAGTGTTTCAGATCTGAGAAAGAGAAAAAAACTGGCATGAAGATTCATCCAAAACTGGAAATGAAACTATTTTTTTTTCTGGGAAAAATAGTCCTGCTTGAGCAAAGGAGTTGTTTTTCATAGCATCCATTCAGCTCAAGAGAGCTATTAGAAGGACAACATTCAGTGTTTGCTATAACTCTTACTATTCCTTGCTAGAGGCAGAGAATCCAGTGATATCTTTCTCTCCAGTACAGACAGGGGAGATTTCCTCCATCTGTTGCATTTGGCCAGAAACTGATGTTTTATATAGAAAAAAAAATTAAAATAAAATGCCAATCCAAGAAGCATGATGGAAAGTGCTTGCAAAGCAACAATTTGGGCTCATCCCCTTTGGATCAAAGGGACCACCACTGTGCTCCAGTGGCCCTACTTGGCTGTGCATTGCTAAAAGCTGCAGTTTCTGACAAACTGGCACATGGAGAGCCCTGAAGAGGAGAAAACTGGATGGACAACACAGCAGGACAACATCCAAATCAGAATAGCGATGTCACGGGTCTGACCCCAATGCTGAAATTCAGAAGTGCTGGAGAAACTCAGGAACAATCAGAGATGTAGGCGGCCCTGCACTGATTCCTGGGGAATTAAATCAGCAGAGGAGCCAGCTGAAATCCTGCCATTCCATCTGGCAAAGGCAATGCAAAACCATCCCTGACATTTATGAATATGCGGATCAGGCAAATATATCTCCCCTCATCTGGGAGATGGATGGCCACATCCTGCCCTTTGGTGCTAAAGCATTGTGGTCTCGTTGAGCCTGCTGGTTTTCCAGTATGAGAAGTAGATCAGGATGTGATCCTTCAGCTGAATAAACATTAGTAGTGTGAGGAAGCGCACGTTCCGCATGACATTCAGAAAGGCTGTGTCTCATTGCTGTTATCTGCTGCCTCTGAACTGCATTAAAAATAGCGCTTTTGCTGCAACCACAAACAGAGCTGAAATATCCTGGGTGTGCGTGTGTGTGTGTATGAGAGCATCTTCATTCCCTGCAGGCAAGGCTAGAAACCGTCGCAAGCTGGAACAGCATCTTGTCCTATATGTAACTACTGCTGCTCGGAGTGACTTAGTCATGTTCCCCCTTCTTCTGCTGCTCTGAGTAGATCCTATCTGTGGGGTCCTGAGTCTCACAATGACATTTTCACAACTTTCCAATGTTCAAACTAAGAGTCTTTGGGCCATTTCCTTAGCTGGCACAAATGCTATGCATCCAGTGGCTTCCAGGGTAACCCTTTTATGCTGGTGGTAAAGAACGTCTTAAATATATGTTTGTTAGCAGGTGATTCTGCCCTTCAGTTTTATGCAATTAGCAGTTGTTAGATGCCTGAGATGCTCCATAGCCCACAGCTTCTCCTTTGGTTTTACTGCACTTGAAATATATTTATATACATATTTTTAAGTCATTTCTTTGTACTCCATGCCTTCTTCCCTCATTGAATATTTTTCAAATCCTGGTTCATACTGCTCTTTTGTTTGTTCTTCCTGTCTGATGGATGAATATAGAGGGAAAAGAGTGTAGCTTTGGGGGACGTGCTTGACTATTATAGACTAAGCTCAAAACACCGCAAAAACTCTGAATTAGATGTTTTCCTTCGCTGTGTTTGAAAGATTATCTATCTGATGAGTTATATGCTCTCATCAGAAGTGTTGGTCACCAGCTTCCTTTTCCCAGTTAACTCTGCATGATTATCCTTCCCTTCTTGCCTTAGCTGTTTTTTGATTTTGTTTTCTTAAAATCTCAGTTACTTGCCTTCTGCTTGTGGGTGACACTTCATGGAGTGCCCTCCAGCAGCATTATTTCTCTAGTTCTCCGATTAGCTTCTCCAAAGTGTTGGGTATATTCCCCATGTGCCACCCCAGGTCATTTCAATGGCTGGATTGCAAGTTATATCTGGGACTTCCTTTGATGCTGGCGTTGCTCCTCCCTGTTGACCCTACAGCAGAAAGCAAGGTGTTGAAATTCCCTGCTTTGTTCATCGTGCAGCATCCGATTGGTGCATAAACCCACCACAGAGCTTTGTTTGTACTCATTTCATCCCATGTATAAGTGATGCATCTTCTCCCAGCTTCATTCTGTCAGGGCAGATTTTCACATATTTATTCTTATTAACTATTCAAGTTAAATCTGTGCCAGACTCCATGCTAAATGGGGCCTGACGTTTCTTTGAAACACCTTTTCCAAGGGCTGGGAAATCTTGTTTACTGCAACTAGACAAGCCTAGCATGATCTCAGAGCTCATCCCTGATGGAGAAGGCTCAGAGTGAGCTGCTAGACCCGATCACCTTTAATTAGGACAAGCAATAGCAGCATGGGGCTGTCACATGTGCCAGGAATTATGCAGGACATGCAAGAGCAGAATGAGTCATTAGAAGACATGTTCCCTTGAGAGCAAAAGTCTTTGGGGAGCCAATGTGGGAGCTAAACCACCTTGGCAATATCTCCTTCTTCAGACCAGGAAAACATCTTTACGTGCTTCCAGAAGAAGATGGATGTGTGGGAAACTGACTGCATTGAATATTTGTACTTTGATGCTTTGCTTTTTTCAATCTTCTCTCCTTCCTTCTGTCCTACCTCTCTGTCCATCCATCTGCCCATTGATGCTCACCAACTGCTGCTGCTGAATTCAGTCCCAAGGCTTCCAATTACTTTCCCTAGCCTAAGCATCCAACAAATCCATGGAATTACCACATTTGCACCTTTCTACCCAATTTATTTCTCCCCCCAGATAATCCGAGCCGCTGGGGACCCTTTGGGATTTGCAATAGCCTATTTTTGTTGTTGGTGTTTTTTTTCAGGGATTTGACCCTTTTAACAAAAGGACTCAAATCAAAGTAAATCGAAATATGTGATATTTTCAGTGTTGGGTGGAGAGGATGGATCAGGGTTTGAGATGTGTCTAGTACCTTATAGAACATGGATCTAATTTAAATCATCCCCTAAGTGAACTCTGTACACAAAATATTGAAAAAATGCTAGAAGGCACTTACACAGAAATGTCCCATATCTTTGCAGGTATCAAAAACTTAGGATCTGCCTGTTTCTATTTTAGGAAATAAACTGGAAAATTAATAAATAAATGTAGGCAGGTTAATGTCCATCTCATCCCTGAAAAGAGTCTATGCTGGGAAAGTTTGGAGCCATCAGCATCATCTAGGCCATGCTTTGAGGACAAGATAATGGGGCATAACGGGGAATTTTCTTCACAGTTTCACAACTTAGATGGGCCTCTTCCATGAAGCAATCTGCTGAATGTAAAGTCTGGCTCCTGGCAGGGACTCTCTGAATCATTCCTCTCCCTCCTCTGCTTTCCCTTTTGGGATGGCAATAAAGACTCCTGCCACCACACTGGAGCTTCATTAACCTTTATTAATTTTCCCAGGGTTCCAAGATCAAATTTGCTACCATTTCATCTCTTTAAAGTATGTACTTCTTGAAAAGATGTCTTGCTGTTTTGCCTCCTTGGGTAGCAAGAAAAAAAAGGAAAGAAAAAAAAAAGATAAAAAAAGATAAAGATAAAAAGATTCTCTGTCTGGTACCTGCTGTTTGGAAACAAACTGATTGCCAGATCACAGACAGCTAGAGCTCAGATCTGTTCACTGCTCTGCTACATGACTCTGATGGAGTCATCTGTGCTCTGCTGACGTACATAGCACCCCTCGTGAGTGGGATTCAGTTGCTAATTCTTGCTTACTTATATCTTTACTACTGGTTTGGAAGGAATAGGGATGCCTGCCATCCATTGGGAATTAAATTGAGTTGAAAGCTCTCACTGCACAGTGGTCCCGACAACAGTCTTCATCATTGTTCACCTGTGCTGTGAAGATGCTCAGTCTTAGCTCTATTGGTCCAACAGTATCTTGCCGACAGCAAGCCACCTTCTCTCCTCTTTGCTGGTGGTAGGGTAAGGTCTGAGAAGGAGACAAGCTTTTCAGCCATCCCTTTCTTTTCTCTGAACTTCCCTCATATGCCTGCTTCACTCAGCATTTTCTGGATGCTTTACAGAGCATTGCTAAGGATATACGCTTTGCAAGACAGAGTATCACATATGTCAAAAAAAAAACCAAGAAAATAAACAAAAAAAAAGACTATCAGTGCCACTCTTCTCCATAGATCTCATAACACTGTCAAAGAGGGTGGGATTCACTGTCAGTCTACCTAAAAAGGATACCCTCCACAAGTCCCTAAGGCTATCCCGTCTCTCTAGAAGCTCTTCCTAGCTAAAAAAAAAAATGAATACACTCATTTCATTTGATTAAATCAGGGAGAGGGAACCGATTCTGCATGGTCTCATGTCTCACTGAAACCAAGGGCTGAACTGGCAGTCAGATCGAGTCTTGGAGGCTGGCTCATCTCAAATGCCCAGGGATGGCTGGTGGTCAGGGGTGCTGGGTTGGAAGGCAGGTGGTGGTGTGAACCAAACATGGCAGGCTGCTATTGTCTATACAAATGTAACCTTTGTAGTGAAAGATCTTGCAGAGTGAACCAAGGTGTATTTACATGACCCATTACCTTGCCATAGCCAATGGACGCTATAATTCCAGAAGCCAATCGCTGAGGTCCACAGATAACAGAAAGCGAGAGGACACTGACGATCTGCAGCACTACGGGTACCCTGCACCTCAAATAGGTAAGCTCTGACCTACCACAACCTCTGTAGACTGATCTACCTTCAGCCTCTGAAGATGGTACTCTGTAAACAAATGTCCTGGCTGTGCTGGGCTCACTGCACTGACTTGCTTTGCTGTTTTGATGGAGCAGCTAACAAACCCTTTCCTCCCAGGTTAGCATGAGTTTACCTTGCTAGTAAGTCAGACACTGAGCAAAGGGTCATCCCACAGTTCATTCCCATCTGAGTGCACTGATGGGGTTTTATGTTGTTGCTACTAGCCAGAGAAGACAGAGTTGGACACTATGTCCTAACCAAAGCATGCTTCTTGTAGACTGCTTCTCATCACTCTGCCTACTTCTAAGTCACTGCTTTGTATGAACTATCTAAACAGACATGGTTCATTAAGCCAAAGCTGACGTGACTGCAATATAACCTCTTTGCTGATGCTCATGTCATGCCTTTCCATTGACCGCAGAAGGAGATGTGCAGGGTATGACGGGAAGAGAGCAGGACACTTTCCCTCATCCCTGAATATTCAGTGTTGTGCAGGGAGTCGTGTGTAAGCTCTGGAACCAGATCGTCCTGCAATGGTAGGGAAATAAAATTTTGTCATACTAGAGAGCATGATGTGGAAAGTCATCAATGAGCTGGACCTCAATATATGCCAGGGCCAATCCAGAGAGGTTTTGTGCTCTTTCTTTACTGCTGCCTTTCATGGTGACCATTCATCATGTCATGATCTTAGGTAGAGCAAGCTGCGGGTTAAAGCAGTTGTGCAGTGTCTTTACAGTCTGTGCTGTAGCCCACTTGTCACGTTTACGGCTTGGTATTTCCTCCTGCCATGCAGCTGGATCCTGCATCTGAGCTCAGCAATAACTCTGTTAACTCCCTGATGTCAGAGCCCCTGATGTGCTGCAGCTGACTTGGGTCATGCTGTCTCTACGCTCAGTGTGGGCTGTAAGATGCCCTGGGAAGATATCCTACCAAAAGCTCGTCATATTTCTGCTGCTCTCCCAGGGACAGCAGTTGCACCAAGGTTGTTAAGTGAAGCAGGACAGAGGATATGTGGAGTTAAGACCAGCATAGGGTAGAGCACAGATGTGGCTTTGGAGAGGGCTTCTAGTTGAGCCCGCCCATACAAAAAACAAGCTTCAGCACTGCTTGTGGGGTCTATGCCATTGCACATCTGCTCAGTACCTGGAAAAACAGGAAATATGAAAAAAATGCAAGTTATAGGGACTAGAGTGAAGGGATGGTTCTGCCTAGCTAAAGACTAGTGTTCACTCTCACCAGCCCTGCTCAGGCCTGGAGTCTAGGTCCAGTTGGCCTATGATGCCACTGGTTGGCAGTGAGCACGAAAGGGAGATCCAAGCCAGCAGGTCCGTAGCACTGGAGCTTCCAGCTCAGCCCACGCGCTGCTTCTAGGAGGCCTTTGCCAAAGGCAGAATGTGAAGGAAGAAGAGGCAGCACGTGGCAAAATGTCAGACTGACAAGAGGTGCCAAAAAATAACAGGCTTCTGGCGGAGGGATGACAGCAATGTGTCGCTCCATTGATGCTGACAGAAGTGTCATGGAGAAGCTGTAGACACTTTTGGGCACCTGCAGATATCTGAGTTTTCCGAAGGCCAAATCAGTCACTGTCAAGGCTGGCCAGGTGCTGGAAAGGATCCTGGATTGCACTGCTGCTCCCTGATAGAGTCATGCCCAGCTTATGTTCTTGCCATGCCCATTGCAGTTGCAGAAGAGTCCATGGGCTCTGGAAGAGGTGCCACAGCTGGCTGTAATGAAGGAAGATACATGGTCGTGAAGTCCTGCACAGGGCCACCTTCCCACTGAGAGAAAAGCTTCTCCCTGCTAAGTCCTTCCAGATGCCAGCTGGCACCTTATTGTTCTCCGCTAGCCTGGAGCACCACAGGACACACTGGAGGTCAGTGTTTTAGAGACATGTCTTGGGCATCAGTCATGAGGAGGGCAGTACAATGCCCCTCATATCCCCTCTGCAAGGAAACTCTCGTTATGGCTTTGCATTGCTTCCAGGTCTGATTGTTTGGCAAGAGCCTACATGTTGAACTATACTATAGGGCTATCAAGATGGATGAACATGGCAGATTCTTGACCTTATGTTGATAAGGAAAGACAGATTAATACCTGAGATAAACCATCAGAAGGCATTGCAACCAGTGATTCACGTCAGCTGCAATTTGCCCTGCAGGCAAGCAGAATTTTTTAGAAAGAGGTGTTATTCTGCTTCTTTTGGGTGGGAAACAAAACAGCTTGTAGGTCTGATGCCAAGAGGTTCTGACAGTCTCATTGAGTTAAGTCTGGCATGGTTTGAAACTTAGTTGTATTTCTTCTGTGAGCATTGAGGCTTGACTGAACTGAGATAAACTACATAGTCTGAAACTATATCAAAGCAAAAGAATAGACAGTACTTGATAGATAAATTAATTTCTGGATTTAGGATCTGGAGCCTGGTGCAATGATAATTAAGGAGATTTAGTTTTATTGGTACTGCAAAATTGCAAAGCTCCAAAAGTAAATAAGAGGAAAAGAATGGAACTGGTGCAAATTGGGTCAAAGTGACCGTTTGTCTAATGACAGAGTAATTCTTGACTGGGATTAGAGTTTGGGAAACTACAGCCAAGTCTGAGTAGGAGGTGATGGGATGACAGTTTTTCTGAGCCGTGAGTCACTTATGGGAGAAACCATTATATCTCTGCAGGCTTCCTCTGTCCCCTCTTTGGCTTATCAGAAATGCTTATAGGTCTTTTACCTACTAACAGTCTTTAACTAAGCATGAAAAAAAAAAGAGCAAGATGGCATGTGAGATAATGAAACTCACATTTCATTATCAGACAGAGTGTTGTCACAGTGGGATTGGAGACCAGCAGCAAAATCCCAACCCGTGGCCACTGAGGAATGGGGTAGTGTTGGGTGAGGCAGAGGGGAGATTGCTGCAAGGCTGATGGAAAAGTTTGGACATGGTTCTCCAAGTAGTACAAGGGGGCCATCTATGTGTGATTTAGATGGAGTAGGTAGCTGGAAAGGTTTAGCCAAAGAAGGATCTTCTGGAGTCTGGATCTGGGAGTCTGGGTAGAATAACTTAATGCAGAATGAAGGAATACTGAGCAACTTTGGCTTAATGAACATAATCAGTTATGTCTGACATCCGTCCCTCTAAGCAGGCAGAGTGCAAACTGCAAGAGGAATGCATTCTTTTTGGTCCTTGAATTTGTTAGTATGAAAGAAGAGCTCATGATAATGTTTGTAACAGCATAAATGAGGTAGGGAAAGCTGTACAAAGCAGATTTCATGTAAACCACAATGCATACAAGACAATGTAAGTATCAATATGCAAAATTTCAATGGACAGGTAAATAAATTGATACTCTGCTTGGTCAGTTTACCATGGATGCTTGAAATCCAGTATAATGCTTCACTGCATGCTTACAAATCTCACTGTGACTGTGATTACTTCAGTAAATGAATAAACTGTCTTGAGAAGGATGTCAGATATAGACAGCTTCAAATGATCTTAGATGATATCACAACTGATACCTTCAGTAATCTTGGGCAGTTTGGTGATCCGTGACACTTACAATTCCCCACTTTTACAATTCATGACTACTGAATTTGCACTGAGTCTCAAGCACTTGTTGCCCTAAAGCAGGCTGAGATCCCAAGCAACAGCAATCCAGAAGTCGGTATCTCTCTCTTGCAATCTCATGTTGCAGCTGGTCAGTCCAATGCAGAATTCCCAGTCCAGCTTTGTCTGTGGAATTTGATCATGGTGCAGGACATGAAACAAATGTTGGATGCAACCCAGAATGTCACAGAATCACAGAATGGTTAAGGTTGGACCTCTAGAGATCATCTAGTCCAGCCTTCCTGCTCAAGCAGGCACACCTAGAGCATGGGACACAGGGTGGCATCCAGGCAGGTTTTGAAGATCTCCAGAGAAGGAGACTCCACAACCTCCCTTGGCAGCCTGTTCCAGAGCTCTATCATCCTAACAGTGAAGAAGTTCTTCCTCATATGGAGATGGAACTGCCTGTGTTGCAACTTGCATACATTACCCCTTGTCCTGTCACTGGCCACCAATGAGAAGAGCTTGACTCCTTCCTCCCTACATTCCTCCTACATGTACTTATACATAATAATCAGATCCCCTCTCAGCCTTCTCTTCTCCAGAGAAAACAGACCCAACTCAGTCTCTCCTCATATGAGAGATGTTCCAGTCCCTCAATCATTTTTGCGGCCCTCCGTTGGACCCTCTCTAGAAGTTCCACATCCCTCTTGTACTGGAGAGCCCAGAATTGCACCCAGTACTCCAGGTGCAGCCTCACGAGAGCTGAGTAGAGGGGCAGAATTGCCTCCCTTGACCTGCTGGCAACACTCCTCTTGAGGCAGGCCAGGATCCCATATGTGCCACATTGTAGGTCTGTCTTAAGATATGCTCCACCCAGCGCTGTGGTCCTTGTGCCTTCCACCACAGTCTGCCAGATGCATCTTGTTGGGATGCAACACGATGCTGTCAGATGCTTTGAGGAATTTGCTACTAGAGGACCTCTGTATTGTGCAACCTCAAAGATGTGTTGTTGGTGTACGTTGTTGCCATATGCCTGTCTACTATACACGCCAAATGTTATTTTCTAGGTTTATCATGTTTCATTATTAGTAATACATAGAAAAAATAAAAACTCAAACAATGCAGAATTTAATTAAATGAAAGAGAGTGGGCTTTTTTTCATACAGAAATACATTTTCTCCAGGGTATTTATTGACTACAAAAACTCATGGAAAACGATGTCCTTTTCCTGCCCATACCACATTCTTGGTGACTTTTTTTGAGGCTGTGGCCTGAGTGAAGTACCACTGCTAACATTATGTGCTGTTAGTGACATTAATGATAGAGAAAATAGATCTCTTCTTTCTATTCTCCATCTCATGGTTGATGGAATGTTTTACTGTCCTTTCCAATGCTGCTCCATCAGGTAAGTAGTTGAGAAGCAATGTACCACGTCTGGGAGCAGTTAACTTTCCTCCATGTCATGTTCTATAAAGCAGTTGCTCTCCACAAGGATAAAGTGATAGAAACCTTGGTGGGATTAATCAAGTCAATGTCCTTCTCAGGCACTATCACTTTGTATTTTGTCTCCTCTTCTGCTGTCATTCTGAACTGAGGAGACGGAAGTTGAATCTTTATGAATTCTCCAATTATGGACTTTTAACTATCCTTATCTAATTACTGCTACCATCTCAAAATTGGGTATATGTATCTCATCTCATCTGGTGTTGTAGTGGTGATGTAGTGGCATCAGTGGAGGAACCTGCACTGCCCAATGTCCCAGTGCTTCTACCCTATCTTTCCATCCTTTTCTTTTGTGTTACAACTCTAAGAAATATTTCCCCAAAACCTTTTTTTCACAAACCCACTTTGCACCTTTGCTGTCACACCAGATGTAGGACACATTGCATAGCTTCACGGATTTTCAATGGTTGATGAAATACGGTTTGAAAATCGCTATGCCAGAGTCCAGGGATCAATGACGCCATGTCCTCACCTTCTGCTCCAACCCCAACAGGTGATCCTGCAGCAGAGGAATGGTCCCCATGGAGTGTGTGTTCAACTACCTGTGGAGAGGGCTGGCAGACCAGGACAAGGTTCTGTGTGTCGTCTTCCTACAGCACTCAGTGCAGCGGCCCTCTCCGGGAGCAGAGACAGTGCAACAACTCTGCTGTGTGCCCAGGTAGGCTGAGTGCTCCATCCATCAATGGGCAGAAGGGGAAGGGAGTCAGAGTGCATGGAGTATTGACTACCCATGATATCTTCTCATACCTACAGCAATGGATCAGGATTTCAGCTCTGATAATGAGTTTAGTGCCCTCCATAGCCTAAAGTTTCCCTAATTCCTTGACCTAAATCACAAACACTCATGGGTGGAAAGGGAAAAGATGAGATTAGTGTTTGCTTTTCATTCATCTTTTCTAGGTAACTTATTCTCTTGGCGTGATAAAGACTTGCAAATACACAATAGGTGATTGGAGGCAGACTCTCCTTCCCTTCTTTTTTTACCTGAACCTTCAGTGATCATGTCCCAGTGAGTGGACCGTGGTTCTGCACCCTTTGACAACTTCATGCTTTTTTTCAATGAAAATAACACATTTGAATCTGAAAGGATCATGTCCTTGTGGGGAATTTCCAAGCATGTTGCAGATTAGGAAAGTAAAGCAGCAGGTGACATCCTTGACTTTTAGTTGCTCAAAGTCCAACACTATGCATATCATTGGAAAGTCCACATGAAAAACTTATACTTCTGGTTTGCTTAAGAAGTAAAACACTTCTCATCATTACTTTTTTTTTTCATATTCTTTCTTCTACAATTCTGATGAACAAATATGATCTGAGGGACCTGAGCATTATCCTGAAGAATTTTGTTATTACACTAGATCTCTTAAGAGACATCAGTATATTCTGACAACATTTGCCCTCTAGCAGTTATGGTCCCTAAACTTCGAAAATAACGCAATCAGATTAGATTTGATTTGATTGGATATAATTAGATTTATATGGATTAGAAATCTCTGGATATCTAATGCTTGGAATTACCAGTGATGACCAGAAGTGTGGTGCGTGCATACTGCATGTCCACTTTATTCTTTTAAGTTTCCCCGAGTTTGCTTGAATGATGTCACTGCTGTATGACACTAATTGGTAGATACACTACACCCTTCCTGAGAGCTTGAAAAGCTGCAGCCTTTAAATATTAAATGATTTAAAAAAAAAGATGTCAGAGGGAAATAATGGCAAAAAGTTACAAAATGATAGAGATGCTACTCTTCAAAGGACCTTTTTGCTCCTCTCTAGTTAAGTGCACCTTTTGTTCCAAAAATGTCCTCTCCTTGGACTCAGAAATCAGACAAAAATAGGGTCAATGAAAAGTGCATTAAGATTTATTTTATGTAGGCTGGAAAGTGAGAGACACTTGGTGCCAATACCAAATCATAAAACATTACACAATGTTCCTGTTGCATATTTCAGGCTGGTTTGTACTTGGTCTTCCTACACTACTTTCTCACATACTGCTTATTTGAGTGGGAAGATGCTGTGCTCTGTGGGCTCACTTACTGGGTCTCCAGACCTCCTTTCGTAAGGGAAACTAACTTACTTCTGCTTTGATTTCAGTGCATGGCACCTGGGATGAGTGGTCTCCGTGGAGCCTGTGCTCTTCCACGTGTGGGAGAGGATACAGGGATCGGACCCGCACATGCAAGCCTCCTCAGTTTGGTGGGAACCCCTGTGAGGGCCCAGAAAAGCAAACCAAGTTCTGCAACATCGCACTTTGCCCAGGTAAGGCAGTTAGAGATGCGGAGCCTTCCCTTCAGCAGGTCTCAACACTGAAGAAGGACATTGATTTTGTCACCGAGCGCACGTCTGGATGCCCATCGGTGCTGCATGAGCACATAGATCACACCTCGTAAACAGAATCCATTGGGGTAAGGAAGGAGTACATTGGAGGAGCCACCTAGAGGAACCTTCTGGGTGTATTCATTTCAGCATCGTGAGAAGCTCAGATTTCCCCTCCATAGGACATAATACATGGGATGGACCTGGGTTGCCTCAGCCTTCATTACTATTTACAAGACAATCTTAGATTTCTTATTTATGATGCCTAGTGATATCTGGGAATATGGAAATATAGCTCTGACTAATTGAGCTTATTGTTTTTCTGGAATTAATAGTTTTCATTGCTAGTATTAAATCTGCTTGGATTTTGCTATATATTCAAGCTCTCTCTGTACTTGATCCTGCCTTGGGCAGTGACAGAGGCAGAGTTATTTCTGAGAGTCTTCCCTGCCATATTTTTAATACTTGGAAGAACTTTTTTTTCCTATTCTTAGATTTAACTTCCAAACACTTTTTCCTAAGTTTTCTTTTAAAACATTAGAAATCAGTCTCAGAGGAAACAGCTTTTACCCATTGGAAATCCAATTGAGCTCCTCTAGATTCTTTCTCTGAAACAGATGGGTCTTGAGTTTATCACTGACCCCCCATTATCTTCATTTGGAGATCAGAGTGTTCTGTGTGAACTGTGATCTAAACATGAAGGTTATCCCCTCACCTCTCAGGGGATATTTTCAACTAATTTTTTTTTTTTAAGTTTTGTGAGAACCATTATCAAAATTTATTATGTCCCCAGAGGAGAAGAGGGAATGTGGGAGTGATTAAGAACTTTGTGAAAACATTCGTGAAAAGGCTACTGGCATTTTCTGCCTGATTTTCACCCAAAACACTATCCTTTGATTTCTGGCCACAGTCCAAAGACTGTGCTCAGAATAAAGAACATCCCGGTTATGAAATTGGCTCTGTCATAAAAAGACAAATTGAAAAAGTCAGGACTAGTATTGCTTGGGCAATAAAGCATATCTTGAGTTAACATTGATCCATAATTAATTTAAATACAAATAAATATGTGGCTACACTGTGGCAAATGAAATAGTGGTAAAAGAGACAGGCAGCCCAACCGAAAGACTTCAGCTCTAATTAATGCTACAAAAGCAATCAGTGGCTTTGCGGTGCCAAATAAGTGCAGCACCAGGGGACTCACTGAAGCACAACAACATTCAGCATTTGATGCACTAGACAGTCCTATCACCTATGCCTGCCCTGCTCCAAGAATTTATTAACATATCTGATTAAAAAAAAAAATGCTCTGCTGCAGAGACAACGGAGCTTTGGTATGATCTACTCAGTGGGCTTTTGGATCAGTTCCAGAGAGGAATTACCTCTGCCCAGTCACCACCTCTTGCAATTTGCCTCCTTGGGCATGATATACATTAATGTGACATGTTGAATTTACACATGATGAAAGCATCAAGCTTGGATTGTTAGGCACCTTTCTTTTTCTGGAAGTGCTTTATTTTTCAGACCTACAAAGCTCGTGTGCACCCTCTGAGTTAACAGCTGGGTATTTTGGCATTTTTCTACATGCTTAAAAATAAACAAACAAAAAAATGCCACTCAGCTGCCCTGGGAGTTAATGGGAGTTGTTCAAAGACTTGCAATTACACAACGGATCAGGCTGTATGTGTTTTTTCCTGCAAACAAAGTCAAAAAGAAATCTGGAATCTACAAAAAAGTACAATTTAAGCCAAGTTTTGGAGTTTTTTTTTAATTTTTGAGTAAGAAGTAATAGTTATTGAAAGCTAGAAAACATGCTGCTAATGAGGAAAAGTTTTCCAAGAATAGTGGACTGGATGAGCTGTCTGTTGATCAGGGTCCAATTAGGGTGTAAGTGCCACCCTTGGGAATGCTTTACGTTCTGCCATGCTAATAAGATGTAGTCATGCTTTTTCCTGTCCTTATCATAACTTCTCTTTTCGCTTCCTCTCCTATTTAATTATCTGAGCTGTTTCTGTGTCGAGACATATCAAGGCTGTCAGTGTTAATTCAGCCATGAGAGGAGAACACTGACCACACACATGCTCTCTACTCATGATGTCACATTAGATCACACCTACGCTCCAAGTATTTTGTGTCTGACAGTTTGAATTCTGTTGAACAACTCTGTGATTCCAGTTTGTATGCGTTTTGACGATTGCTCTGAAAACAAAACAAAATGAAACACAACAAAAATTTGTAGAGGAGTAAAGGAAGTTCCCTTCTTTCTAGGCTTATACATTATTTCGGATGAGTCATGATGAAAAATGTTCCTTCAAAAAGTGCTGGTTACCTAAAAGAAAATGTTGTGGAAATGTATGGATTCCTTAAAAAAACAAACAATCATGAATACATGTTTTGTGCTCTCTATGTTATATCTACAATATTAATATTTTTGACTTTTATGTTGGAACATATAATATTAATAATTTCAACTTTATGGTACTATGTAGAGTATGAGTAAAAAAATGTCTAGGCACTTGTGTCCATAAAGGGTAGTTTCTGGGCCATAAAATGTGTGTCAGAGGTTGCTGCAGGTCCTGAGAAATTACCGTTGCCACACTTGTCTGAATTTTCCCTTGATGTTCTTCTTCCTACTCCATGCATTCAGTTTGTTCCCACCTTTTGCCCCCCAGCCACCAATTTGCACAGGCTGTTGACTCTTGCTCTTGCCTCCTCCCAGTGGGAGCGATTTTCACATTCTGTTTTGTTTTCTTTCTTTGGGCCACTCAGTGGACGGCAACTGGAACGAGTGGTCGAGCTGGAGCTCGTGCTCTGCCTCCTGCTCCAACGGTACCCAGCAGCGGACAAGGGAATGCAACGGGCCCTCCTACGGTGGAGCAGAGTGTCAGGGACACTGGGTAGAGACCAGGGACTGTTTCCTACGGCAGTGTCCAGGTCAGTAGCCAATGCCTTCATCTTTCTCATCCTTTTCTGTAGTTACAGGTAGACTTTTGTAAAATTCCTACTGATTTCCTCTGGAGAAGGGTGGAATCATTTCACCACTAATGCAGTAATAAGGAATTGGTGGTACCAATGGACCAGGTAAGCCACAATCCATAGTGATCAAATGCTCTGATAGAGCCAGGCAACTCTGGAGAAATGAGTGATTGTTTCCACAGAAGGTGTTTTTCTAAAATTAATTAACAAATTTCAGCATGTTCTTTTTTAAAAAGAATATGTAAACAAAATTCTTCCTGTGCCTCTGCAATACTTCTACTTTCCTCTTTTTTTGGTTATTTTTGTATTTTTATTTCTCTCATCTGTTCTTTAGCAGCTGAATGCTCCTAGCTATAGGTAAAGCAAGTAGGGCAACACTCCTTTTTTATCATGGCTTTAAGTCTTGTCTATGATGAGGGCTAGCACAACGTAGCTCCAGGAGAACCATTTCAGGCAAGCAAATGGACAAAAATAGGAGCAGATGTCTCAGCTCATCTAATATCAGAAGCTGTCATTTCTCAGGCTGATACCACCACTGCAGAATCGATGCAATTTTCCTCTTTCTTGGGCAATGCCATTGCCAAGGGATTGAGTGGACCTGCTTGTGTGGAAAATATTCTCACCCCAAGATAAGACTTGAACCTCCCAAAGCCTTCAAGCTTCATCAGTGACCAATTCTTGCCATGATTCTCCTGGCCCTTGGCCCTCTCATGGGCTGCTAGCCTCTGCAGGTCTGAGAAGCAATGTGCCTCTGAGATGGAGAGGGCCATCATCTGCATGGGAATATACTTTATAGCAGCAGAATAACATTAAAAAAATTATTTAACATAGATATTGTATTTTCCTACATGGACTCTAGTAGATTCCTACATCCCACTCTGTCTTTGAAACTTTTGAAGATTTTCAGAGACACAAAGTGCCTGACTGTTTTTAGGCATTCTCCTCCCACTGATTTCAGAGTTAGAGACTGAGGGAACATTGGGCTCCATATGGTACCACTTTAGAAAGCATCAGAGGTTGGACCTGTCCCTTTTATTTGATAATAATTTTCTTCCACTGTTTGGAGAAAAAGAGAGTGGGATCCTCCACCCTCTCAACAGGAGTTATCAGACCCAGGATGATCTGTTTTCTCCTAATTAAAACCCAAGTAGGAATCAGGAGGCTAAAATTCTTGCTCTAGTTCTGTCACTGAGTTATTGTTCTATATCTGTGATACAGGAGAATGCTTCCTTACTTGCAGGCTTGTTGTGAGGACTAATTAACATTTTTACAGTGTTTTGATAAATGCCATTGTTAATTTAAAAAGAAAAACTATTTCCGCTGAATCTTGAGAAATGCTTGGAGAACATACAATGAAATGACAGCCTCTAAGCCCAGGGCTCTTGCAAAATCTCTATCTAAGGCATATGAAGTAATGATGCAATGGAAACAGATGGAGAGACCTTTATTTGATGTGTCCTCATGGTTTCTCCCCTGAAGGCCCTCCTGGTCCCTTTAGACCAGTGTGAAGAGGACACACTGATTTGTTTCACAGAATCACAGAATCTACAAGGTTGGAAGGGACCTCTAGAGATCATCTGGTCCAACCTTCCCGCTCCAGCA
>JAUBOD010000785.1:2208131-2228519 GCA_032353885.1 Nothura maculosa
TCAAACTTGGCCATTATGAGGCCTGACTCACTGGCTATAAGGCTAGTGCAAAATACCTGCAGTATACAAATAAATCAATTCAGAAAACCGTTTTCTATTTCCAAATAATTGACAAATAAGATAAAAGTTTTGTGAAAATGTTCATTTTTTTTGATAGGATAGTGGAAATTAAAGAAAAAAATAAAGAACCATTATTAAAATTTCATATCTGGATGTTTGCCAATGCCGCTTTTCAGTGTAGTCACTCAGCTGTGAGCAGACACTGCATTTACAGCTCCTTTCCAGGCAGGAAAAGCCAAGGGCAGCTCCAGGATGTAGGTAGCACCTTTGCTGCATGCAGCTCCTACAGCTCCTTTTTCCATACAACTTAAGACTCCTCCCCAGACTCCATAAAAGCCAAGCCCTCAAAGCTGACACATTCACAGCCTGAGTATGCGTTTCTGCATAATTATCACATCTAAGAGAAACACTTAGTAGAGAACGAATTGCTATTTTGGGCAGAGTCTTACCCAGCTTTTATCTTTTCCAGGGCTTCTTGCATCACACTTTACTCCTGAAAAAGCCCTTTCACGTGTAGCTTCTTGGTGCCTGAGGCACCAAGGAGATGCTATATTGATCTTTCTTAGTGCACTATTCACTGTTCAAGTGATATGTCCACGATGCCCATAATATATCCAGCTGGGATGTGAAGGAGGCTCAGCCAGAGAGGCAATAGTAGATTAGGAGAAAACATAAGAGACATCTTTTAAAACCATTGCCGGTGGACTGTGAGCTGATCAGAAGTGAGTTGTGCTTGGGGAATCTCCTTTGGGAGGAGAAACACTTTTCCTTTACGATAATGCTCAAACGTTTTCCATTCCAGCCAATTTGGCACTACACCTCCAGGCTGGTCCTCACTGTTGCTAAATCCTACAGCGATTTGTATTGCCAAGTGACCACAGTGTAGGGTCATTGCTTGGATGCTCTTTCTGTGCTCCCCTCCAAATTACAGCGCTCCTGCAGCCGCCTGGCATGACCTCTGCTGCACGAGAATTAGGGTCCTTGTCAAGCAATGCTAATCCTAGCTGGCCGCTGATCCTACTAATTCTTAATGGGATTTGCCCATCTTTAGCATTGAGACAGCTTACTTCACGCTGTCACAAGTCTATAAAAAGCCACCCGCAGACCTCTGTGCCTGAGGAACCAGATGTTACTCTCCCATCCTCAGGCACTTCTTTATGGAAAGGGGAGATTGGGGATGGGAATAGTGAAGCAGAAAAGCACCCAGTCTCCTTTGTAGATCTTTGAGCAGTTTATCATTGCAGGGTTAGGAAGGATGAAGAGATTATTAGCAGGACATAATGACTTTTGCCTTTAGGCTGCTGATCCAGATTGTGCTGAGGCATTTTGTGGCTCACAATTTTCAATACTTTTTTTGAAATTATTCCAAGTTTCAGGCCTGACTTTCTAACAGCGAGCAGATTTTCTTCTCCTCTCTTTCCTTGCTTTTATGGGAGCTTTTAGCGTTATGATCAAGGACCCAATTCACTCCATATGCACCTGTATTACCACCTTATGCTGGCACTGTTAGCTCATGACACCCTCTAAATAAACTATCCTGACTTGAGCACCGTGAGCTTAAAACAGGACTAACACACCCATTATTTGCAACAGTAATAACAAAATGTGTTTGTGATAGGAAAAAAATCAGATCCCGATTCCTGCTCCATCTCATTTGGGGTGATATTTGCAACTTAGTTGTCTCTATGTTATATTAAAATAGCCCTCATAATTAAACATAACCCTCAATCATTGTCGTCCTGGCTCTTGTGGTTGGGTTGTGACTGGATATTCTACCTTCAAGTAGATGCTTGAATATTCCTAACCATGCCTTAGGTGTAGAATGTCCCTAAGAATAAAATGAGTGATTTTATGCATCCACATGCATCGTCAGTCCCCGCGGAACTGGTGAGTCCATAGCAGATTGTTGCAGGCTGATGACATTTACTCCTTTAGCTGCAGTAACGAGGGTTCATGCTTTTGGCTCTGAAAGCCCTGAATTCGATCTCTGCCAAAGACCTAGGCTGAGACAGATGGTGCTAGAATAACACTGGGCAGAATGGAGTATATCAAGTGGCTGAGTGGGAGAAGACCTACACATATACTGAAATGACCAATTTTTTTGTTTGTTTGTTTTGTTTTGTTTTGTTTCTTTTTCACAGGGCTTCCTGCCTTGGTGGTTGCCATTTCTGTGGGATTTACTAAAGCCAAGGGATACGGCACCGTGAACTAGTGAGTAAATGGAATCCTCTACTCTTCCTTTCTGACCCTCTCAGAGGAACAGATGTGGCCAGCTAAGTTCTCAGTGTGTTGTCCACCATAAAGGGAGGCAAGGAGGACAGGAAAGGAAGGAGCCATCCTGCCTCCCTGTCTCCTCAAGGCATCAGCTCCCAGTTCAGAGCTGGAGGCTCCAAACGTTCTTCCTTTTAACCTGAATGCATGGGTGAACCTTTAGAAACAGGGATTGTTATTGGATTGGGAGCTCTGTTAGCTGGTTTGAGTTAAAAAGAAAGAGGTTTTTACAAGGAGATATGAGCACAGTAGTCAGTTGTATGTTTTAGATTTATATATATTTGCTTCTGAAGCAGACCTGAATTCCCATCAGAGACAAGATGCTGGCAGAAGTTGGATTACTACTGTGGTTATTAGAGTTAATTTAACCATTCCCTTAATGCATTCCCTTAATGCAATAATAAAAGCATTTTGGGGAAAAAAAAGTAGAGGAAAACATGGAAAATATCAAGTATAGGATGTTTAAAAAGGAAAAATGCCTTTTGTGTTTGTCTTTTAAATGATGTGCCTGATTTGACCCAGGTTTTCAAAAAAGCTCAGCTCAGGTTTAGACACCAGAATGAGGATAAATTTTTCAAATCAAGCTTTTAAAAGCAGTCTGAATTGGCCTGTTTGCCAAATCTCACATTGGAAGTGGCTCAGGATTTGTCTTGGAAGCTGCCTTTAGGAACTTCTTTCATCTAAAGGAGGAAGAAAAGCAGAGTTGATAAAGCAGAAAAAGACTGCAGACAGGGAAAGAGTCATAAGGCAAGGCTGGAGTCACTCAGATCTGAGCATTACTGCAACTTAAAAGGAAAAGAAAGTGTTATTCAGTGTGTTGTGAAAAAGATAGATTAACATTTTTATGCACAGTGGCAGCCAAATAATAGCATTATGTAGCAATAAAATAGGCCCTTCCTTACCCTACACCATCCTTCTCCAGAGCCTCACTAGTTTAGTGACCTGTATAATACATGAACAGCCCCCAAGACAAATGCTGGAGATCTGACCAGCAACAGATAAAGGTTAGATGGACCCACTGAAAAAAGGCCATGTAGAGTCCCTGCTCCTTCTAAATTTATAACCAAATACAGTCAAAGTCTGGCCTTTTCCTAAATGTATTCTGCACACCCACCACCCAATTGTCCAAGGTTTGCACCTTGAGAACAGTAGACTGATAAAAAGGCACAGCAACATCCTCTATTTGCTTTAATATCGTATAAATTACTGTGCAGTACACAGGGCTTAGGAAGCTGGGTCTGTTAAATACAGATTTGTAGGTTACAATCCCTGAAGCCTGGGTGGGCCTCAGGTTGTGTTGGTTGTATCTGTCCTGACTGAACTGCCTTAGCTCGAGTGTCTGAATGTCCAGGCAAAGCGGGATCCAGCACTTCTTGCTGAGTGACTGAGAAGAGGATACAGAGCTTGGCTTTTAAGGTTTTTAATGAGATCTCGAGTGCCCTCTAGCCTTTCTGCAGGTCTGATGCCTTAGGGGCTTTCCTCAGTTCAAATCCACCAGAACAAATCCTGCTGAGCAGGCATTGGGGGAATAGAAGGAGGCCCTCTGTATTTCTTCTCGCTTTCATGTTCATACTTAGGCGTCAGGACTGGTGTGAATTGGTGCAGAAAGCCTCGTAGTTCCCTCCCCTTTATGCCTAAGGATCAGATTTTCATGGTCCACATTGACCACTCAAAGGAATGTCAGGAAGAAGGGGGCAAACATGCAGAATAGCATCCTCTGTCTCACTGCCCTGCACCAGCTCCTGCCAATATCTCTCTGCCCTGGGCCAAAGCCCTCCCAGACTGCAGCAGAAAAGGTGTCAACACACAACAAAACCTGCCCAGCTCCCACTTTGCTCTCCAAGTGACACATGGCTGAGATAGCCAAGGGACTGTGCTGAATTCCCCTCATTCCCAGGGGCCCCTAAACTGGAGTAGCCCTCCTCCCTGTGCTGCTAATCCTCTTGATTCCTTTCAGCCCTTTCGTCTCCGTGGCTCTGTGCATCCCAGGGCTGGCTGCCATCTGCCTCGCTGCCCAGCGACTCAATGCCAGTGGGGTTAACTGGACTATGCTGTTATTTTCTGGCTTGAAAAACAGCACGGTCACACTCAAAAGCTGGGTTGAAAGAGTGCGACTTTTTCCCTGAGGATTCCTGCCTGTGCGTCTGGGGATGTGCACACACGCTCATTGTGGGTGATCATCATGCTCTGGAAATGCATCCTTGGGGTGCTCACCATGCTCGCCAAGAGCATGCTCATTCTGTCATGCTCCTGTGCTGCACATCCCCATTCCAAGACAGCCTGTCCATGCCCCTCTCCCTCTTCGTGATTCATCAGACTGGTCTGCAGATGGCTTTTGCCTGCTGAGCAAGATAGTGAGTTTACACTTGTGCTCTCAGCCTTAATCCAATGGAAATGCCCAACAGAGACGCACCATTTATGCCACAGTTTGCAGAGCATGTGCCCAAAACATGCAAGGAATAGCCTCTGGTCAGACATTCAAAATGCTGCCTTCTTGTTGCAATTCCTGCTGTTCAGTTTATTGTGAGATAGAGCTAATTAACACCAGCTCAGCCCTACAGAGGCTGGATAAATAGAGCTAACATATAAGCTCAGGCCAGCCTTTCTCTCCCAAGCATCTCTCTGAACTCTTGGCAGGGATTTTGGCATTCCAAGGCACTTTGGAAGGAGCCCATTCCCAGTTAACATCTACCCAGACTCAGAGCAAAGGGGGAAAGGAGCAAGAGTGCCTCTAGTGCCTTCCTCTGTGGAGCCATTGTCTTTATCCTCTTCGATGACATGCTCACAAGGATGCCCACCTCTGCATTAAAAGCAAATAAACCCAAAACAGCTCTGGGCCCAAGCTTGTCCCAGGGCATTCATTTCTGACCATTAAGGGACTGTGTGAGTCTGTTGCAAAGATCACTGGAGTCCAGAGTCCGCTAAACTTTGTGATTAGTTAGAGCACAGCAAATTGCAATGTGCAGCAGTCCTAGACTGTCATCTCCAGTAGCAAGTTTCCATCTTGCAAAAGAAGGAAAAGACATTAGTAACAACCCATCCCTTCCAGTGAAGTGGCATACATGGCTTCTGATAACTCCTTCAGCATTTAATTTTATTCCAGGCAATTTCTTGTCTGTACATCTGCTTTATTTTTTTCCCCTAAGTGCGCAGGTTATCTGTCCTCTGCTCTAGCAGAGAACAAGTGCTGACATGATAAACTACAAGGCACTTCGCAGTGTCTTTCAAAACTTCTTCCAACCCCATAATTTCAGGATCTTAGCACTAGTGCATTAGCGCCAGTTGATTTTCTCCCAGAAACAGGCATTAGGACAAAACAGGTTTCTGATGAATAGCCGAGCATGAGACCTCTCACTCCACATCAGCTTTCTTCTTACTCTCTTTTCAGTGAAATGAATAGCATGATATCCATCTGTGGGGCATAGACATTGGAGCACTGGAGGATGGTTGCAGCTGCTGAAAACATTGCCACACTTTTTTTACAGGCTCCCAGGGCAGAGGTGGTAGAAGAGATAATGTATGAAGTACATACTGTGTCTCAGTGTCATATTGACTGTCCATTAGCAGTGAAAGCCCAGCTGACAAGCTGCAGTGGACCTTCAACAGGAGAAGAAGGTTTGAAATTGGTTCAGTGTAGGATCAGCTTCAGCTTTCTGGTCTTCCTGGCCACCTGAAGATATAGAGGGACCTAAATCCTAAGGTGACACGGGGAAAAAGGGATTCAAATTAAGAATTAAGTATGAACTGCAGGATTTGGACTGTATACTTTCTGAACAGCCCTTCCCCATCAACCTTCCTGCTCAGGATATTTCTGAAGTGCTTTAAACTATCCATGTGCAGTGAATGGAGGAGGACGGCTGGGATTTTTCCTTTTCCATGCTTTCTACTGCTATGAAAGAGATCTCTCTGAGAGCAGTAAAAAGACTCTCTCAAAGAGAGTCTTTAAAGGTAGCACAGGTAGCAGGACAAGACGCTGTTGCCTCCTTGTGTCAGACTGCCTGAATAGTGACTGTCCTCACCAGGACTCCTGAGACTGAGTCTAGCTACTACTCCAGGGACTGGGCCTCTAAAGCTTGACAAATTGCCTCCCAGACTTGAAGAGCTGAGATTGTGCTACTCATAGCTCGGAATTTATAATATTCCCCCTGAGTCACCTTAGAGCAATGCCAGGACAGAGCAAATTCCCTCTGGAGATCCCTGTAGTTTCTTTAGCCTTCTGATGTCCCTCAGTGGGTACAGGGGACAGAGATCAGTATCTTGCTCTCTTCCTTTGTTTCTTTGGGTCAGGGCTTATGTTACTTGCAGGTATCTCAGCAGCTGTTACATTAATCTCTAAATTAATCCTGATGAGACAGCCCTGAATCCCAGGTGAAGACTTTGTCATATGCTGACTTTTGCACTGGGGATGTTTAATTTTGTGCATCACCCTGACAAGATCCATTGCTGGTTTCACAGCAGAGCTGGAGTAGGCAAGAAGGTCTTGGCCAAAGGCAGCTTTTTACAAGGCCAAGGCAAAAAGGCCTCTGTCTCACATCAGGGCCATGGGAGACACAGAAGGGCATCAGACATTGTAAAAAGGTCTTTGGTGCCCAACATGAGAGCTGCTGTCAAGATATTCGGAGATGATAGTCTAGAACTGCTGGGCACTGCTAAACAATTCACTTCCAGTGGCAACTCCGTTTAAGAGATCTATAAAAAGTTCTCTTTGCAAACACTCGGGAATTTCTTAGTAAAATGCAAATATTTCTATGCCTCGCAGGGAGGAGGTAGAAGCTTCTGCACTGCACACTAATACATTGCTGGAGTTCGTTGTCGGTTCCCCTCCTCAGCTATCACTTCACACGTCCTCTTTCCCTGCTGTCAGCCACCACCTCTGACAGCTTTGCAAGGAAATGCTTCGATTAGGCTCTATAATACGGAGGTCAGGCAGTCAGAAAGGATGAAGGACAGTGCTTGGTGATGTGTGAGTTTTCCCTTCAGAAAGCCCAACGCTCCGAGGGGGAGAGGGGCTGCTGGGGATCTAACAGGAACGAAAGCCCCTGTCATTCCGAATCCTCGTTGCTAATTGAGCACAGGATGCAAAGCTGTCAGCTCCATCATTCAAAGATGTTCCTCCTTTCTGTGCTGTGCTGCCGTGTTCCCCTCGCTCCCGGGGTTGTTCTTCAATTCAACCTGTCGTTTCACTCAGTGATTGAAAGAGACCCTGGAAAAACTGGTATCAAAATGAGTGTTGACTGCAGGACTGAACATTTTGGGGAAGGATTAAAATTCGAGAACTTCTCTTATTCTCTCTGCTCTTCCCTTGCGATCAGGGAGACTCTCAGTTACTGCAGCCCTCCAAAGCATCATCCTTATTCCCTTTCTCCTCCAACTGCTTATTTGTTTTATTATTGCTGCTGCTCAAACAGTTTCTAATGGTGCAACTTGCTATCAGAAGGAAATCAGAATAGATTAAATTAACACGTTACAGGTTTAATTTAGAAGCAAACAACATGAAGGCCATGGAGAAAAACAAAATGTCCTGTTTCCAGTTTCAAATACTTTTTTTTTTTCTTCTTTCTCCAAATGTTCTTCTGTATTTTAGGATGAAAAATAACATTTTTTTACAACTCAGAATTGATACAAAAGCATTTGAGTCTGATCAACAGTATTGAAATGTTTCCAAGAAGGTTTTGTTTCCTGGGAGACTCTGAAAGGCAGCGCTTGGTTTCAGAATAAAAACATATTGCTGAGAGTACAGTCACATAAATGAATTACTGCAGGGTTAGCAGGGTGAAGGGCTTTGAGGAAGTCCTCATGCCATTGTGGTTGCCTGGTCTTACTCTGTAGCAAACACGTTGTAGTTTATTGCTGGAACCAGGTTACTTCATCTCATGTTTTCTCCAGGGTACCACCATGTCAAAGCATGTGCACTGGAACTGTGGAGTTGCCAGTAGGGCATGAATCCATGTCCTCACTTACCCTGGAGTGTCTAATTTATGAGCCCATAAATTGACTTGAGTTTCTAGATTCTTCATGAAATAGAAATTTCAACTGCAGTGCTGCTGTAATTCTTCATGACTGTCCTTATCGTCAGGCCTGAAAATCTCGGTTTGCTCTTTACTCTGAGGATGGGAGCTGGGTGACATTTCCTCTATCTTTCCCTGGTTATTTTGTTTTGTTATTATTATTTTTTATTATTTTTTGACACCAGGCTTGTCTATCTGGAAATGTTAGTGTGCAGTAAATTTGCACATGAATGGACATTGCAATACCAACTCTACTGGGACACCTACAGGATAGTTACAGGAGAGGTGCGATTCATCTCCCCTGTAATATTTCCATCTGGGCTATCAAGACCACTTAAATAATGAAGATTTGGTCAAAGCAATCAATTGAGTTCAGGATGTGATGCATCTGTCTGAATGGAGATGCCTCATCCTAGACTACGTTGACTGGATCTCCACTGTCACCCAGAAATGTCACCTAGGGTGACTGGTTTAGCGAGAGGCACCAACATGGTAGACACCAACTTTTAATCAGAAGAGTCTCACTTCAGGTTGAATTACCTAAACTATAATTCAGACTTCCAGAGTTTAAGAGGCAAAGTTTCCCACATAGTTGATGAAGAAAGGAGAAGACCTCTTCAGGTTACATATTGTGAAGGAAAAGAAATAAGCGTCCTCTTTGAGAATGCTGTTAATTCTCACTTCACTTTCATGTTACCTTTCCCCACATCAGTAAAAATACACTTCAGTCCTGGACCTCAGAACCAGACAAACTAAATGACTAGCAAGTGAACCAGGGCCAATTTCCAGTGTTTTTGCTTGGAGAGAATAGGGCAGGAGCATGGTCTTGCCTTCAGACTAACATAACTATTTCCAACATACAGTCTGAAGCAGAGCGTCATCATGAATTTTGCAGTGTGTTCCACTGTAAACAATCAGATGCTGCTCTGTAGACCTACCCTCAGGCAACCAAGTCTGTGTGGGATTTCTGAAGGAACAGGAAACAAAATTTGTTTGCTGTTAAGTGTGACACACTTCATTTTCGCTGTGGGGTATCTCCTCCAGAGGTGATCTCTACAAAATGAAGAAATGAAAAAATATGCCTGTTTGTCAGTGACATTAGCCATTGGATAACTTTCTTTTCCCTCTTCATTTTCCAGCTGCTGGCTGTCATTAGAGGGAGGTCTTCTCTATGCCTTCGTGGGACCTGCTGCTGCTGTTGTTTTGGTATTGAGCTTGGTTGAAACCCCTTTTTTTTCCCCATTTTATTGTATAGGACTTCCCTTCTTTCAATCCAAGAATGTCCCTCTCTATTTCCACTCATTCTTTTAATAACCTTCCCCTTCAGGAGAAAAGAGCCAAATGTTAGAAGGCAGCAAGGTAATCCTTTGGGATAGGTTTGAATTTGAAATATAATATGCTTCAGCACTCAGCCTTCCGCCTCTGTGCTCTCTGGAGACCCTTAGACATCTAGTTAATGCTTTACCTTGTTTTTCCTCTATTTGGATGAAAATGTACAAGGATGGTGGAAAACTCTGACATTAACTGCATCAAAAACTGTTGTTCCTGGTTGATCCCAGACCAAGCTGTACCTCTGCAGCCAACATTTATTCCCAGTCTATCCCAGATGGCAAGTGCATGTGAGAAAAATTGTGGTTTTGAGGTCAAATGAAACTCTTCAGGTCAGTGCTGCAGGAGCTCTGTGTGGCTCTAAACATATCACATCATCTTCTAGCTCAAGGAGAAGGGTTGAAATGGACATTCCCAAACTCTACCTCACCCTTTCATGGTGCAAATGTGCTAGACTTGAGTCTGCTCTGCTGTCCGCTGTCCCTTGGCTTCAACACCACACCAAAGCCGTTCTTTGACAGCTACTGCCTGAGTTGGAGGTGTCTCGAAAGGTGATTTCATACCTTTCACAAAGCTTCCCTGCTGTGGAAAGCTCACTGGCCGTGAGAAATCTTGACATTCAGGCAGGGTTCGAGGAATGTGAGAACTGCTAATCCTCTAGGAAATCCCTCCTTCCTCAATTTCGTACAAGTTTTAGCACTGTGTTCTAGCACCTGTACGTAAGTGACAGTCTGCACTTACTTTCCAGCTCTATGTTTTGCCTATACAGCCCAGAGCTGTATGTCCTGCAAGGCCTGTAAGCCTCAGGTGCCCTGGAGAGTCTCACAGGGAGCAGGTTTTTGACACTTAAATTCTTTTTTATCTTTTCTTTTTCCACATCAAGCTTTTGTTTCATGCAGTGCCTGGAGAGATAACTGCCCTGCAGCAGTAGCAGGCATAAAGGAGAGTAATTTGCTGTCTGTATTCTCACTGCTGTCACAGCACATCAAGCTGTCTTGGTGCCATCATTTCATCATTATGGCAAAGAGAGAAGTTAGCCTTTGCCCTTCCTCTATAATAAAGCAAGTTGTGTCAGTTGGGACCTTTCTTTAGCATAGGACTAGAACAGAGGTGAGTCTTTGGGTAGCAGATTGCGAAAGTTATGAATAAACAGGCATTAATGTCATCCATTCACTAGGTCTTTGTAGGTACATGATAGTTGAATTTCACTCAGTGATGTTGTTGATGGAGTCAGACTCTTTTTATATAGTCAGAATAGCTGATAATAGTCAGTATGATAGGAAAACTTGTATTTTCTTCTGTTTGGCTCTGCTTTTATTCATTGTCTAAGCTGTAAGTGGTGATGTCCTTCCAGAGAGATCAACATACTCAAATGGTGGTTCATCCATCTGATCTTAGAAAGGAGTGAGTCATCTCTGGAGGGCTCTCCACTGTCTAGAGAGAGCCAGCATCTCTAGTTTAGACTGCCTGACTCTTAGATAACTGAAATGAGATGAGAATGAGGCCAAAGAAATAATAGGAGGAGGTATATTCTCAGAGGAACTTGGAGAAGAGCAAAAAGAGGCTGCGCTGAACACTTACAAATTGGAAACCAGAAAACAGAGAAGCTCAGTAAGTTGCACAAGTTCACACCGTGACTTTGCAGCAGAGCCAGGAGCAGTGAGCTCTGTACATACTTTATCCTGCTTTCAGCTTGACCGTAACAGTGATGGAAGGTCACCCCATCTGTCTCAACAGGAGGACAAGAAGGCTGTTGCAGGGCTGTGCCGAGTGAATGCAGCTGTACTGCTCTCAGAGCAGGCTTGATATACAGACAAGAGGAAGCTTGATCTGCAGATAGTACAGCAGTGATTATGCAGGGGAACATTGAAAAAAAGAAAAGAAAAAATGAAGAAGATGGAATCTGCTTCTGTGTGTGAACTATGAAGCTCTTTCTCACCCTAGCTCTAAGAGAATGATATGTAGACATTCAGTAGACCTTACTCAGGGCTGGCTTTGTTCCAGACAGATTTACTACTTCTGCCTTAACCCAGGCAGTGTAGGCTTGTAATGACTCCTCCCAAGCAATCTAAGTGTCCCTGTACTGCAGTTCTCCTGTGAACATGCTTTTTCCATTACCAGGAGTAACTCCTTCTTCCATGCCCTCCCATATTATTTTCAGCATTAGGGAAAGGTCCTTATTTTGAGAATATCTTTACTCAAACTGATATTCTTAAGATTGTTCCCCTGCAGCTCCAGCAGAATTCTGTGGCAGAGGCTGAAGGCACTGAGCTTCTGCAGGGAGAGGCATGGTGAAGTCAAGACAGAACCATCAGTCATCACTTATCTCAAGGGTTGGATCTCAAACTTGTGCCTTAGCTTCTGGATGGCATCTCGGAGATAAGATAGTAAAGCTATACTGCTCTGTTTAGCTGCACTGCTGTTCAAAGTGTCTGTGTTTAGCTGTGCTTAGAATCATGTCCGTGCCATATCCCTGTCCTCATTTGTAAAGAAACAGAGCCGATATCGCAGGAGGATATTGATCATGCAAGCCCTTCTTCAAGTGCCTCTGTCCTCCTTTCATTCCATCTTAGAAGTGACTATGAGACCTTTACCATTCACCATTACCTCCTGTACATGGACAAGGATGCGAGGCCTGTTGTGTCAAGCCTCAGGATTGAACCAACCAACTACATTTCAACCCCATCTTTTCTGCTGTCTTGCTGCACCTTAAAAAAAGATATGTCTTCTCTGACCAGCCTCCCAACATGATGAAGAGGAGCCAATGAGTTCAAGCTCACTCTGTCTCCAAGCACACAATAAGTGTTCATTTCCTGCTGATCTTTGGCTTTGTTACTGTGTCCATCTTGCCAGTCATTTTTTTCTGAAAAGCAGGAGCATAGTGAACTCTCAAATTGGATTTGCAGCTGTGGAAAATAATCCATCACTTGATGGAAAAGAACTGGTATTTGGAAGTTCTTCTGTTTATTCCCAGCTATTTCCCAGTCCCAGCCAGGACTTTGCATCAGTGAGCTGGGTAACCTGCTGAAATCATCAGGGCAAACTCAGAAAGACTTCTCTGTAGGCAGTTACATAGAGACTTAGTATGAACAGACATCTCCCTGCCATGGAAATGTGATTAACACCTTTAGGGGCCTATTAAACTCACTCAGGCTCTCAGCCAGTGTGTAATATGCATTTCTGATTTTGGCCTTACACATTTCCTTGCAAGTGCCATACAAAGAACATCTAGTCCCTTGTTGTACCAACATCAGATGTTTCGTTGACAACAAACCCAGGAGGGTGTCACTGTTTTCCACCATCTGTACTGTGCCCCTACTAATGGGGTGATGTTCTGGAATCCCAAGTGTGTTAATATTTAGATTTTGCTGAGGTTTGGATGGGAGTTGTAAAACAGATGCAGCTGGTGACAGCGACCCAAAGGATGCATTCAAGGAGAAGCAGTGATGAACTTTGTGAGAGCTCTGCTCTGCACAGCCTGAATTTCCCTGTGGATATTTATTTCAAGAGGCTTTAAAAAGTCGCCTTTGTCACCCACTTCTACACCCCAATATTGACCATCTTCCATTTATATTCCTGGGGAAAAAAAAATCTTTTGTCTTGAGTTTGCCTTAATAGCACTCAGGCATGCACTGGGCAAAATAAATCAGACTTCAAGAGGTCCTGAGATGATCTGAGCAGTTTGAAGGCTCCTCCTGGCATACGGAGACCTTTCCAAACTGCCATCAGCTGCATTTTGTTTACCTGAACTTACTGACACATGGTCAGGGTGGTGGAATGGGGTAGAAGGGTGGTGGCCTGATGGGATGTGACCTTGCTTCTGCAAAATACAAAGGATGCAACTTGCTGAAATGTGTTTTCTTTTTTTTTTCTTCTTCTGTGCTGCTGAGTTTGACCTGAACCACTTGAGAACAAAACTGTATGTTGTTTCTCTTTCAACAGGTGAACATGGTTATTGGCATTCTGGTTTTTAACAAACTTGTATCCAAAGATGGAATAACAGATAAGAAACTGAAGGAACGGGCAGGGTATGCCTTATCAATACATCTAAGTAAAGAATGAAAACAAACAAACAAAAAGGGTTGTGATCAATAACCAGGCAAGAAATACAAAGGAAAAATGGAGACAAACAAAACAAAAGAAAGAAAACAGATGTAAATTAAACAGAACAAGCCAAAGGAATTCTTCATGCAATGCTGTGTTGTGTATTCAGTGCAGTGGAGACTAAAGCCTCAGGAAGCAGCACTGTATTATCAGGAGGAAGGTTAGAAGTTCATCTCTTTGTTAAAATGGCTTTGCTCTTCACTCCAGCTCCTAGAGACAACAGCTACATTAGAGGAAGTTGCCACAGCAGAGCATGGCACATGGTATGGGCTGTGTGACAGTCATATCTAAGTCATATCTAAAGCCTGGCATGTTGCTGGAAGGGAGATGAAATGCTTTGCAGGAAAAGGCATTGAAAGGTCTGGAAGTGAAGTCATTAGTAGATGAATGTATGAGTAGAAAGAAAGACCCAGAGGTAAAGATATCTCTTCTGATAGAAAGAATTATTATTTAAATAATCTTCCCAGCCACTTCCCCAGCCACCACTCCTAAAACACTGAGTATTTAGAACTGCTTTTCTTCTCACTCTAAATTGAAGGAACTATTCCACAGCCCTTAAAAGTGTATTGTCACCAGGGGAACAGGCAGACAGGGCTTCAACTGCCCTGTTGGCTTGACTCCAAACTCTGCTGACAAGGGCTATTTTATCACTAATTCCAGCAGGATGAGAATTCCCTTCATCTTGGTTTCTCTGAGCAAGGCTACAGCCTGCTCAGCCTGTGTCCTTGGGCTATGCCATGCTTCAAGCAAAGACAGAAATGACACGCTGACGCTTTGAGTCAAATCAGAGCATGGAAAATGTACAGATCGGCCCGACGGCTGATGCTAACGCATTTCATCCACTGTCTTACCTGGGCTGCTGTTTCAGTCAGAGAAGCCAACTCATGACCTACTCTTCAAAAAGACTTCTTGCTTAGTTGAAGGCATTTGCCTTGCGTGGGTTGCTTGTCAGTTGATGGTGTTGGTAGATAATGAACATACTTCTGAAGGAAAACGTTTGCAAAGGGAGAACATGGAGAGTAGGAAATATTCTGATGCCTGCATGTACCATTACAAGCTCAGCGTAAAAATTAGGAAGAAGAGCAGCCTGTTTTTCAAGTTAGAAGGAAGAGCAGCCTGCTTTTGAAGTAGATACATCTGCCTAGGTGAAGGAAGCATAGTTATCTGCTGTACTGAATACTGCACTCCACGGCTTCACAGAGAGGACAGATGTCCCCATCTACTGTGGTCCTGCAGGACCTAAGATGTCTTAGAGGTTGTAGTGAAGATTGCAGTCAAGGTTAAATGCCCCTTTCATTGTACTTTTGAGTATTTGCAGTGAAAGTAGGTCTTCAGAGGGTGACTTCAGAGGGTGACAGCAGCGTAATGAAAGGCAGAAGCTAGCTCCTACATAGCAAGAGAAGGATGAGGAGAAGGATGAGGAGGCTCATCCTTTGAGCAGCAATGCTCAAGTGTCCATGTGGCATAGCTCCTCAGGAATCTTGTTAGGAACAGCCCTCCCATCTCTGTAGCCTACAGCCACACATTTTCATCAGACAACTTTTTTTTATATTTGCTTGGCCACAAATCCTGAAGCTTGACCACTCTCTATGGTCAAGGAAGATCTTCCTTTGTGACTTGTGGGTTCAGGTGCCTTTACCCTTCAAGGCAGATGTTAGAGCATCTGCAGCTTGTCCTCTTACACCAGGACAAAATCAGAAGTCCAGTTGGTACCTTGGTAGTGATAATAAGAGGAGACTTGGGTTGGTTTGGATGAGCAGGGAATACCATTGCTGGAAAGTTTCCAAGTTGGGAAAGGCATATGAAGAAGAGACCTTGGCATATTGCTTAACACAGCTGCCAAGGAGAGGGTGCTTTATTCTGGATGATACTTTCCTTACAAAGAGAGAGCTCAAGAACTAACCTCAAACAGAGTTAGTATCAAGGTAATTATACTTGAAGGCAAACACTGAAATAAATCATTTATTGTATTAGCAAAGCAGTGAGTCTCTCACTTTCTCTCTCTAAGCTACATACACACAGAATATCCTTATTTAATGAATGCCATCTGGTTATTGATCACATTCCTTGTTATACTTTGAGAGCAAAACCTACAAAACAACAACAACAACAAGATCATTTTTTCTGATGTTCTTTGTTTTTTCTTTCTTTTCTCTTTTTTCCCCCCTCTTTCGTGTCCGTGTGTGTGTGTGCAGTACTTTTAAGCCTTCTCTGTGCTAAGTGATTTTGCCGATTTTGTCCTCCTTCCAAAGTGCACCCACCGAGAATGCTGAAATGCTTTTGAGAGTCTGGTACCCGCCTCCCTGTAGCTAGCCGCTCCTGGCCTGGGCTTGGGAACCGTGTTGGAGGGTAGATCTGGAGATAATCGGAATGAGTAACTGCCTCGGAGATGTTTGGATCTGAGGAGATGGTATAAAGAAACACTGTGTTTCCTTTAGCAGAGGCAAGAAGTATGGTTCAGTGTTGCAATACAAAAAGGAAAAAAAAAAGAGAGAAAAAGAAGAGAGAGAAGAGCTATTTAACACAAAGAGAAGCCCAGCACATATACTGCAGCATAGATCGGTTGACACAAACAAATCAGCGTTAACCAACAGTTATGACAAAATAGTACTTGAAACACAGTAGGATTCACCCTATATTTAGCAGAGAAAATAGCTATCATTATTGTGTCATATCGGTCAGAAAACGTTGACTTTCTAAAGGCAGTGACTTTATACATGGACCACAAAGCCAGGCTTTAGAAAGATGGGTATGGTTATAGTGAAAGCTGGATCACCACACAAAACTGCCCTGATTCCTGCCTGGGAATAAACCCTGTACTAAAGCTAGGGAGCAAATTGTGAAAGTGGCTTCCAGCAGATACGTGCTTGGAATTGTTAATCAGTTCCCCATGGCTAATCTGCCTCCTTTTGCGGTCAGCTGCACAGAGAGCATTCGAGCTCTATTGACGTGAGTGCTACTAAAAGCAAATGTTTTAATGTTGTACGCAGGAGCCTTTAAAATGAATTTTAAATTTATTCAGCTGGTATTTATTCTAGAAGCATTTGTGTGCTCACGCAGCCAGGGAACAAAAAATGAGACTATAGGGTATATTCACAAAGGCTGATTTTAGCCTGCTGAGTTTAATCTCCCTGGGCTTCCTCTGTAGCCACTGGAGAGAGACAAGAGCCTCGTTTAGTTATTTGAAGTTGCCCCTTAGAGGAACTTTATTTTTTCCTCTCTCCATCGATTATAGAGAGGACTTGAGAGAATTTGCCCCAATATTTCTTGTGAGAAATATTCCACTGTCCTGGTGGAGTGCAACAGCACTGGATTGTCAGTGCCTAGAGTAAAAGTAATTGGAAAGGTAATGACTACATTAAAATAGGGACAGATTCTTATTGCCTTTCATCTAAGAGTGTTTCTTTTTAGCAGTGTGCCTGTTCTCTGGGCCTTGGATGGTTTAACACACTGTTCCGTAATGCTGCGAAATCCAGGCTCCAGCAGCCACTCCAGATGAGCCCATGGATATTGGGGATATTTAGGAAGTCAAAAAAGAAACTAATTACATGAATGCATTATTCGCTGTAATTATTTCATTAGCCACCATTTCATACATACATACACCAATATAAACCCGCTGCAGGAATTTAGTGTATTAACAACCCCTTACCTCCAGCAAGAAGAAATTAGAATATAAATGCATTCACATTTGTGCTTCCTGCTTACAGCTTTCTGCATAAATACATCCAACAGCAGTTACAGTTGTGTGTTACAGTGGTCTTTTGACCAGCTTTTTTTTTGTGATTCAGTGTCATTCATGTTTTTTCTGACATAGTTTTCCATCAAATTTCTTGAATCTGCTTTCTTTTTGCTGCCTATCTCTGCCTCTCTCTGTCTCTCTGCTGATCTGTTCTTTGTGGCTCATAGGTCTGGGGATAGACCATCTTTTTTAATGGTCCTTCACTTAATGCCTTTCAAGACCCACTTTATCTGCGGTTCAGCCACTGTTCTCAGTGGATTTACACCATTCTTCCTCAAAGATACGTATCTATTGACACAGTAGCTAATTTTCTCTGTGTCTCAAGGCTGCAAGTTGCCGTGGGATGCCCTAGCTACAAATCATTATTCTGGAAGGAAGTAATGGCTTATGTCACTGTAACTGATTAAAAGACCAATCAATAACCACTTAAAAGTAAGCTCACATGACCACCAATAATGCTGTGCTGGTGTTCATAGGGATGTCTTTTTTTTTTACTGCTTAGACTGAACATACCCATAAAAGTTAGGAAACAATTTGTCAAGTTTTCCAGTCTCTCTCACAGGTAGATAGGGCTGTAACAGCCCTGCATTTGGTACTTTCAAGCATCATTTCTTACCAACTGCATTAATATTACCTAGGAAAAACAGGCCATCTGCCCCTTACCAATGATATTAATATCATCTCTGATATTAAGCTTTTTGTGTAGGACTGTAGGATGTTTTGCTGACTCCTACCCATTTCCTAGACCAGGTCTGTTTTGGAAGCCATGTATCTATGTTTACTAGGCAGTGCGTAGAAATTAATAAATTTTGGGAAGAAACATGTCCAGTGTAAAACCAATGGGGCCTCTGGACTCTTGAGTTAGCGCTAACTTGTCAGCTGGGTGGGTTCCAGTACCACAGTACTTATCAGCTTCCAAAGAACCAGATGGACATGCCCTTTACTGGGTGCCCAGGTTTTGGGGACCTTTACAGGGTCTTCAAAACCACAATCCACAATGGTCACGGTTTGATGGCATCCTGGGAAAAAAAAGAAAGAGTAAGAGACCTATCTGAGCAAGTCTCAGGGTTAATCCCAAAGATGTTACCAGCTCCAAAATAAGGTTCCCCACAGACCTGAGAAAAGAAATCACTTAAATGTGCCCAGCCCATTCAGAGCCTTTCAGAACACTTCAATGAAATATCAGAGCTCGTGCTTAACTTCAAGAAAGCCCAGTTTTCCTGTGCTTTGTCACAGATTATGTCATTGAAGAGTGGCCCACTTCCTGCTCTTGTCAACTACTACATTGGTATTCTCACCAGAATGAGGATTAACACACAAGGGCCAATGGAGAAAGGTGTATCTGTTCCTTGCATTGCTTTAGGAACCAAATTAAGCGGACTCAGTCCCCATAGCCCTACTTCTTGCCTTCTACTTTACCACCCTGCCACTTACTTTTTTTTTTCCCCAAGCAAAAAAGGCCAGAAAGGAAAAGAACAGTTTTTCAAAACAAGTCAAAAGAAGACAATGGAGATTGGGAGAGCAGTTTCTCTTCCATGGGTGCTGGAGAGAGACACCCTAAATCTGGCAAAACCTTCACCAACACAGTTCCACCCACTCCAGCGGCACCAACACATGTCTGAACCACACATTTTCCCATTTCCTGCATCTGGAATGATACAGATGAGAGAGTTTTATTCCCTTCTGTCTTTCATTTCTCTTCTCAAAATGGTTATGGTTGGTTGGTTCCCCTTCTTTGTTCTTTCTTCCTTTCTTTCGTTCTCTCTTTTGGCTTCTCTTTCCCTTTCCTTTCTACGTTTGTGTTCATGAGCAAAGTGTTTTGTTTTGTTTCAGTCTTTTGATTTTAATTGCAGTCAGATGGCAGTGCCCCTTTACGGCATGACGCTCAAATGTTCCAAGTGTGGAGTAGTTTCTTCTGCAGAAGTTTCGGCCACAGCCACCAGTAACGCCATGTTAGTTCCTCTAATTTCAACTTCTTTTCTTTCTTTCTCACTTCCTTTTTTTGATTTCCCTCTTTCATCCCCCTCCTTTGCCAGCCCCTGTTTGTTTTCGCTCCCCATGCCCCTGCCCTTGTCCCCACATCCCACCTTCTCCTTGACCTCATTCTGTGGGCCATGAGTAGTGTAGGGTTCCTTGAAGCATCCTGGGAACAAAAGTTGATGGGCTGTAACCTACAAAGCTCTTTGGAATACAACTGAGCATATGAACAGCTTATGCAAGACAATGGGACTGTTCATTTGCTTAAATTTGGGTATACACTCAATGCCCCAATTCAGTTTGGTTCTTGGAGTTAGAGACTGTGATTCCTATTGATAATGGTGGTAGAATATTAGGGCTTCAGACTCCAATTTAGCTGAACAATTAAGCATGTGCTGGAGTCTCTGACTCCTATGAGACTAGAGAGAATTGACTACAGTTTTAATGAGTTGGTGACTCACCTCTACAGACTTTCTTTTTAGACAGGGTTAGAGTTAGGTCTGCTACTTCACAGGGCTGTAGTTGAGATTTGATAAGAATTGGCTGCCACTTGCAGTCCTCCAACAGCAC
Organism: Nothura maculosa; assembly: GCA_032353885.1. Classification (NCBI taxonomy): domain Eukaryota; kingdom Metazoa; phylum Chordata; class Aves; order Tinamiformes; family Tinamidae; genus Nothura; species Nothura maculosa. Next base: position 2,228,193 of record JAUBOD010000785.1, read on the forward strand.
TTGCAATGAGATCTCTGCATTCCATAGCTCTGGGTTTCGAAAATCAAATGTTGTTAGATCTCTTCTTAGGTGCAAATAGAGTTAGTTAAAAAAAACAAACAACAAAAAAAAAACACATAGCTTTAAAAATGTCATAACTTTGTTCTTCTGGAATAATTGCTGCTATTCATATTGCTGGCTTTTTTTTTCCCCCCAAGGTTAAGGTAGGAGGCAGAGCAGAGAAGGAAAGATTGATCTTTCCCCTTGTGATATTATATTTTTTACTTTCATTATTTATTTATCATTTCTGAGTAATTATTTATTCTGCTTTAAGTGTTTAGAGCAATA
>JAUBOD010000785.1:2237285-2250515 GCA_032353885.1 Nothura maculosa
ATTTATCCTTTTAAGTAATCTCAATATACTCTGAATGACTGGAAAGAAATTCAATGAGATAGAACTGTTTTCCATGCAGTCTTGTTGACTGGTATTAAATATACACTTGACCTTAATTAATTTATCAGCAGGAGCAGTACAAACTGTTTTGTTTTGTCATTCTGGAAATCCTATCAGGCAAGTGTGATTATATTTTTTTCTATTTTATCCTACTTGCCCTTTTTAGCATAAGCCCAATATTATTTCTCTTCTATTATTTTCATATTTTCTTGATATTAGCAAATTTACTATGAAACTAGATAGCAAGCTGATAGAATTCTTCAGCCAACTCTCCTAAGACTCTTGGATCTGAGCCTCCTGATTTTGAACAGTTTACTACAGAGGACAATTTTTTACAGTATTTTTAGTTAGTATGTCACTGGAGTATGTTTCATCAGTTAATACACTTACATTAAGTGCCTTCATTCCCAAGTGATACCAGAAATAATCAATGAACTCTTCTACTTTTCGTTAGCTTGTGGCCTTTCCATCACTCCATGAAAACTCATGACCCTTCATCATTCACTATATCCAGTTCTTTTAAATGTTGCCTATGGAGAGCTTCTAACTAACTAAGCACTAACTTATACTGGGAGAAGGGATGAGTTTCATTTGACTGCATAGACAATTTGAAAAAACTTTTGCAGCATTTACTCCTACAAGGATTATTACTTTTATATGCTAAGAGTTTTGAGTGCAGAAACATATTTGCATTGTGTGTCACTAATTTGTGATGAATAAACATAGTAGGTATAGAGGGCTTTCAAAGGCATCCTTAGATCTTTTTAGATATAAGCTTAGATCTAAATCAGCTTAGATTAAGTATGAGGAGACAAATACAAGGCAGAACAGGCCAGGAATCTGTCCACTGTGCTCTAGGAATGTGTATAAACATATTTCAGGCAGCAATTTCAATTTGGCAGTCCTGGAAATATTTTATGGATGAGCAGAAGAATCCAGCTTCAAAACAGTGTTACAGCTTTAACATTGCCTGAGAATCATAGTTGGGAAAAAATAAATAGGCTTATTTTCCATGTTTCTAAGGCTAACATAAATTCCTCAGCTTCACTCTTTGGGTAGATTTTGTCTATCTAGTAGGTTAAAGCATTTTTGCATTCCAGATGTTTGTCTTTCCCTCTCAGCCTCTACTGACAATGTCCTCTGTGTTCTCTGTCTTTCAGACCGATTTTGAGAAGGATGTGGATATGGCTTGTAGATCAGGTGAGCACATCACAGGTGAGAATCAGCAAGTGACCTGGTTTGGGGATTGAACTAGGCCATTTTTTTCCTTCCTGTTTTATTTCTGTGTGTCTTAGTGGCTTGCATGTACACGGTCTGTCCTTATTCTTAGCCTTGCCTAAAACGAAACAACCCCTCTAGTTCTACCTTGTGCTTTGCTTTACTGTCTTTCCCCACAGCTTTCTTGGCTTTTCAGCTAAGATGAAGCCTTGCCTCCAAGGTGTTATTTCTTATGTGTGGCCCATTTCACATGGTGGCAGAGAAGGGTATCCAGGAATAAGAGATCTGTTTCATCTCTTCCCACTGAGATCCTTCTTTGCTTTAGCAGCCCCTTTCCAAGGCCAACCTCAAACAAGTCTGTACTCCAGAGAGGTGTCTTGGAGAAATTCTGGAATCTGGATGACCTTCCCTCCATTCCAGAAAGGAGAATTATGGGGTCCTCCTGAGGCCATAAACACATTTGGTACAGTTGTAGAGTATCTGTACCTATGGAGGTGGCTCAGGTCTCTCTTTGCCTGAACCTTTCTCCTGTGTGTTGTATGACACACAACATTCATTTTGATCCTGAAGATCTGCATGGGCTGACTGTCCCTTTCTCTAAGGAATGTCTTTTCTCCCATGTCCTTGGGGGTATCTGTGCTGTCCAGAGTCTGCTTTGCCGCCTGTTTGTTTCTGTAGGTTTTGTCCTCTCCTACCCCTCATCTCTTGGCTGATATTAATCTTATCCTTTGTAGATGTCTAGGTTTTATTTTACCATCCCAGACTTCTCTCCTCTTGCAAGCAAGAGTTATTCCAGCTTGCTTGGCACTTGCATATAATTCACATCCTCCAAACCAGGTTCTCCCTAACCAAGGACAGTACATAGTTTGCGTATAGTTAGTATAATGTGAAAGCTTTTTCTCTTCTTCATTTTTCTTCCCTCCTTCATTCCTTTCTCTCTTTTTCTGCTTTTTCTTCCTCTTTCTTTTGCTCTCTCCCTCCCTTTCTTTATCTCTGGTTTTTTATATATATATAGCTCCCTGTCCTTTTCATTTATCTTTTTCTTCCTTGAATCTATCATTTATTTATCTGTTTCTAATATATTTATCTGTTTTTCCCTACTGAGCAATCACTTATTTGTCTCTGCCCTCAGTCATCTGTCCTGCTGTACCTGTTATTTATGTATTGCAATCTCTGTCAACATATATCTCTGTCACTGTGTTTCTGTGTATTGTCCATCACTGTCACTATCATTTATCTATCTAATATCTATCTATATCTTATTTATCGTTTTCAGCCTTTTCTGTGCCTCACTCCCTCTCTCTATGCCTATCACAGTCACAGTGTATTTATCTCATTTACCCATATGATATCTTATTTCATGGTCCCTGGCCATTTTTCTCTTTAGAGGGTCTCTCCATTTTTTTTTCTGTTTCTCTGCCTCACACTCTCTAATTGTATTTCTAGCTGCCTTCCCCTTCTCATTTGTCTCTCTCCTTCATTTTTGACACTGAAGAACTGGCTTCTAAAAAAAAAAACCCCCACAAATCTGCACATATACTCAGCAAACATGCACCCAGGCTGGTTACTGGGGAAGAAAACCATCTGCACACACCACAGCAGTCCAGTTTGTAGTACTGGGGAGCACAAGCCCTGAATGAAAACCAAGACAGACGTCAAGAGTCCTGTAATGCAGGAACCATTCTGGATCTGCTATGGAGTTTCTTGCTCCTAACTCAAGCTTCCCAGAGGAAAGGAAGGAGTTGCTTGCTTTCACGTGTCTTCAGGGCAGGTGACGCTGGATGAGCACCTTGCTAACAACCTAGACCTCCCTTTGCCAGCATACATTATACAATTTATTTGTGTTTTTCATCTGCCTGAAGAGATAAGATACCTTTGAAAGAGTTCTGTCATTCAGTGCCACTATCTCAAGAGAGATTATCAATAATCAACACTGATTTGGAGACCACTCTTTGATCTCCAAGATGCACTATGATACATCAGGGGAATTTCTATGCATTTTGCTTCTTTGTTTAACAATAAAAAAAAAAAAAAAGAAATCCACCTATTGTTTTCTGGCCATAGTTTCTCCTAGAAACACTGGCTATCTTCTTATGACAATGGAGATGTGCCTGATAGCACTTACAGCCTTTTTTCTTGGATTCCCTGGTAAAATTTGGTCCATGGCCCAGTGCTGAAAGCATATCTGCGGTTTGGTGGAAGCTCACACTGCTACATGTTTGCAGATTACTAGAACTGCTCTGTCTCCAAACCTACTTGATGCAGCTGACTGTGGAGAAGAGCCTGAATCAATAAACTTTACAGTCAATGCCAAGCTAAGGGTTAGAGTTTGCTAGCATCTCCCTGCAGTCTATGGTAGGAGTACATTGGAATGCTCTGATTTATCCTGGCACATCTTCTAGCAATGGCAGATAACTGTGGATGCCATAGTTGCACCCAATATGTTTATCTTTTAGAGATTTCAAAAGATCATTTATTTCATTTGTTTTCCCTGTAATTATGCCTTGTTCCCCCATGGTTTTTGATGGCATCTTTGTTCTTCCACCACCATCTCTCTTGGTATGAATTACCAGGAAGACAGCAGTGCCCTCAGTCCAGTGAGATACCTGCCTCCATCAGAGGTGGATCAGCTGGATCATGTCAGGTTATCCTCAGGCTCCATTGGGAAAAAAAAAAAGTAAAAAGAGCCTTTGTTTTTTCTTCTGTGGAGAGTGAGGGGGAAGATGCATTTATTTCTCCTATGTTGAAATGCTGGGTAAGTAGGATTTGGTCCCTGGAAACACCAAGGCTTATGTCATTAGTCCTATAAAGTCTTTACTGCAGCCAGAAACCAATGGAACAATAAATTTTTATACCTAGAAATGGATGTTTTGTAGTGGACGGTATTGTGTGGGAATGAGCTGCTACGTGTCTTGTGTATACCTCCTAGTTGACATGTTCACCCGATGCTCAGATTAAGGTTTTCTTCTGCTCTTAAGGAATGTTCATGGAACTCCATTTTTATCCTCAAGGCAAATTGAGAAGCAGCAAATAATTAACTCTTAAAAAGACTTGCCATGATTACTGGAACATAAGTTTTCAGGAGCACTAATTAGAAACTCATAAGAAAATGTTTTTTTTTTTCTTATGAGAAAATAAGAAAATATCAATTCATTGACCTGGAAACTCTGGGAAAAGATCAACCTGAAGTAGTTCAGTGAATTTTAAAAAAAAAAGGCACTGGCATTTTGTAATTGTTGTTAATGCTGCACTCTGAATCAAATCCTGCTCAACATTTCTAGGCATTTTATATATATATTTATATTTATGTGTGTGTGTGTGTATATATTCACGCTGTATTCACACACTGTGTGTACTAAATACACATATAGGCATACATCATTTCAAGATTGTTTTATTAGTGTGATAATATCAGTCAAATTTGGAGTTTTAATGATTTAATTATGATTTCAAATCGAAATCTTGAAGCAGTGAGAATTCTCTCAAAATGGGAAAGTTACTTCCCTAGCTTTAGCTTTCCTTGTATCAACCTGGATTAAAAATCCAATATAAAATACTTTTCTGACACCACGACCTCTGTCTGAGAGGGCCAAAGGAACATGCTAACACCTTGTGACTGTGGTGTGGGTGTATTGTTGTGTTAATAACAGCTTAAATTAGGTTCTAATGATACATGTCTGTCCCCTCAGTGCTGAATAAAGACATCACCACCTGCAGGACCTCAACCATCACAGGAACACTGAAGCGCCCATCACTGCCGGATGAAGAGAAATTGAAACTCAATCACCAGAAGGGGTCATCAAACTTCAACAGTCTTCCAGCCAATGTCTCCAAAATGCATCTTCAGGGCTCACCTCACTACCTGGGGGCCATCAACCTGAATGAATTCAGCAATCACACACTGACCTTGAAGAAGGACAAGAACCAGCCACCCAAGTCTATTTACATCTGCGATGGGGACATCTTCAAGAAGCTGGACTCAGAACTCTCCCGGGCACAAGAGCAAACACTAGACACCAGCTACGTAATTCTGCCTACCAACACATCTACTTTACGGGCCAAACCACCCAAGGATGAGAGCAAATACAGCATCAATATTGACCAGATGCCCCAGACACGGCTCATCCACCTCAGTATGGCGACTGACCCAGGCTTTGTTGTCAAGAGTCCCCCACGAGAGCCCGTAACCATGACATGCAGTGAGGTACAAGGTTCCTCCATGATACAACAGCAGCAGCAGCTGCCTCCACCGAACATCTCCAACGAGACACAGATTCCCAACAGCCTGTGTGACACGGGTGACTCAGGGAACTCGGGTGTAGTGTCCAAGAGCGAGACTGTCTCCACCCTCTCCATGAGCTCTTTGGAGGTGAGCATGTGAATTACTGCCTTGTTCTCAGCCCTGGATGATGTTCCACATGGGCCATACCAGACAGGAGAAGAGCCTTAGGCTAAATGCAGCCTATTTTGCAGTGTCTATATTACAATATCATGAGTGGACCCTGGCAGATGGCATGATTTTCTGTTTTAATAATTACTATCTCTCATGGCTTCCACAGCCCTGTTTCATTCCTTGGTGAGCTCTCTTTAGCTCTACAGGCAATGCAAAGTCAAAATAAAAGTTTGAGCTTGTCAAATACTTGTTGATTTTAATGCATGGCTAGCATTACCTTCTCTCCTTCCATCTTCTCTCTCTGTTTCACATTTTGATGATTCGTGATGCAAATGAGAAAATCCCAATGGTCACAGACATAAATGCCCTTAAAGCAAGCCCCACAACTCTCAGCATCAAAGAGATATCAGATGTTTTGCATAAATGCAGTCTTCTTCTGATTTATGATAATTACTGCATATCTTAGTACTTCTCTCCTGGCTGTAGAACTTACAGTAATGTCCATATTAGTTTTTGCACTTTCTCAAGTATTGGTTTTTGTGCTTTCTCAAGATCCTAGATTGGATTCTTTTCTTTTCTTCCCATTCTGTGATCATTTGCAAGCTCATATTAAGACAGGAACTTGAATCAGACAAAGTCCTGTGCCTATCTGCACCCATGCCCAGCCCTCCTTGGGGCTTGATGTTCTTCCTCATTAATAGCTATTTCCAGATTCACCGCATGGTAATACATGAGATCCAAATTGTTGATCCTTTCCATTAGAAAGAGCCAGAGAGACATGTTAAAGGTTCAGGAAGAAGTAATGGTAGAGAGACCCTTCCTGTTCTATTTGCTTTGTGGTTCAGTCTATGCACAGCCTCCAGCATCACTAATATTTAATCATCTCTCCTTTTCTTTTGAATCTCCAGAGGCGGAAATCCCGGTATGCAGAGCTAGATTTTGAGGTGAGTATTTCCTTTTTTTTAAAAGGTGTATACTAGAGGGCAAAGTGAGAAAGAGACGTTTTCCTTTCTCTTCTAACATCTTTGCAGGAATACTGTCTTTGCCAAAGAGCTACTTCAGGATATGAAATGGTGGGTGGAAAGAGTTGTGCTGGCTGCCTAGTAAGGCTTCCCTGGAATGATTAAATAAATGGGTGATTTACAGCAATTCTTGCATAATTGATTGAGCAGTAGCTGCTCTGTAAATATTTGACCTAAATCGGTTTGCACAGGACCTGTAAACAGTCTCCTCTGTGAGCAAAATGTTTATGTGCTGATAGAGTACTACAATAGCTGGGCTCCATTCCTGCCTGGGAAGCACAATATGCCATTTGCTTGGAGGACTAAAATGCTTTATCTTTTGTGCACAAATTCTATTTTTGTTTTGTTTTGTTTTGATTTTTTAAAGGCTTCTCATGTGCCCTCACCATCAAAACCCTACATTAACCCTAGTCACTCACATGCAGTAATGACCCTCATGTAATCTGCTCAAGAGAAATAAGTATCTGTATACATCAAGAAATGTCTATCCTCAGAGCTGAGATGCAGAGTGAAAAGTTTTGAAAGGGAAGGGCCAATCCACACTGAGAGGCCATGAGGCTACTGGCAGCTCTCCTGAGTTTAATAGCATCCTTGACTACTTTTCCCTTCAAAGCTTCTGTCTTATTCCAAAACAAGGAGCTACATTAAAGCCCATAGGGAATTACCTTAATGCTGGGATCAATAGGCTAGCTTCAGAGCTCAAGGTTGTGAGCTTTGTCAGAAACTGAGGCACTCTGGGTACATCTAAGCTGTTATTTTGTGTTGGTCCCAAAACATGAGAGCCGTCTCCTTCAGTTTTATAGTACTTGGTAGAGTACAAGTAAACTGTCTGCACCTTTCTCCTATATACAAATGAAAGTTCATGCAAAAATTGTCCTATCTCTCTTAATGGACAGTAGAGGATAGATGTGAAACATAGAAGAAGAGCCAAAATACAAGAAATTGAAATTATGCAGTAATTTAAAATTTAGTAATTTGTGGGATAGTTTCTGATGGAGCTTCTTGTCCCAACGTTCTACATGCCCAGAAAAGCTCTGAACATTTTTGCAAGGGAGACAGTCTTCAAAGAGAGTGATCATGGGGTCAAGTATCTTTTAAGGAAATTGAGCAAAGTTTCCAGGGTCAGCTTCGTAGACCATTGCAAGTCGAGCACAAATAATTCAGTTTTCAGCTGCAAAGTTTAGATTATAGACCAAAAATCAGATTTAACTCACTTTCTCCTTCCATATCATGCTGTAATTCAAACTCAAGGAAGTGTTATGCTGAGTTCTCAGTGATCCTTGAAGCTGGTTTAGATAGACTCTACATGCAGGGAGACAGAGTTAGGTTGTAGGAAAATAAGATTTTTTGGTGAGGGAGGGACGTGTTGATTCTGTGTAGTTGGAAAGGAATTGCTGACCCATGGTTTTATGTTTGCTTTAGAAAATCATGCACACAAGAAAACGTCACCAAGACATGTTCCAAGACCTGAACAGAAAACTGCAGCACGCAGAGAAGGAGAAAGAGTCGCCAACAACGGACAGTAAGGTTAGTCATATACTTCCAGAACCACCACTTTCTAGAGCCATCTAGTGCCAGTAGGATCACAGAGTTTGACTGAGATGCAGAAAAGCTTAGCAGCCACTGTAAAACTCTTTGGGTTTTTGTCTGTGCATGTTGCAACAAACATATGTGCAACACAGAACATGGAGTCACAAAGGTACCATCTATATGTCATCTCCGGAGTGACCAGCAACCCAGAAGGAAAATATCTGTCCTCATGTCATTTCATGGTGGAGAGAGTCTACTTTCTTTGGGTATTTGTTCCTCATGTCAATGTCTGTTCTCTACATCGCTATTCAGGTCATCTCTGAGTGCTGAGTCCATCCATTCGTAGCTAGGAACTGGAAATTAGAACAGCCTTGTAGAAAACTTGGTGAAACGAAAATGGGCAGAGAGTGAGACTAAGAAGCATTTCCTATCTCATCTGCAAGAGCTGAGTTAGAGACCAAGGTGGCAAAGAGAAGCATTAGCTATTTAAGAAAGTCACAGCAAGGAGATTTAAGGTGTGGTGGTGGCAGCACTTCCTAAGAACTGAATACTAGTTAAAGTGAGATGACAAGTGTTTGTAGCAGCTGCTCACTATGTGATTTTCCTGGACAGGAGAAGTTTTCCAAGGCAATAAAAGATTTTTAGGATGGCAAACTGAGGAAAAGACCTTGCAGCCTTGCAGAATGGCAAAGATTTAGTACTAGATACGGACTTCAGGAACCTGTGTGGTTAGTTATGTGAGTAACACAAATAAGGAAGGGCAGACCTCTGGCACCTTTGTAGTATCTCAGCCTGTTATGCGTGCTGGGCAGGGGCCAAAAGCTTGCAAGGAATTGCATATTATCCAGTAGAAGGAAAAAAAAAATTGACAGAAGATGGCAGGATGAAATGAAGCTTGGGCTGTGCCAACCCTAACCAAGAGGAATGGGGTGCTGCTATTTTTTAACATTCTCAGTTTATCTGCCAGCCACGTCAGATCCAGTTCTGAGTCTCCTGCAGCATGGCCAAGGAGGCACTTCTAGGGCTTATAGGATTCTCTTAGAGACAAGAGAAGTGTTTGGATGGTGGTTGAGTAAGGGATTTAGCTGAGTTCTCAGTGGAAGCAGAGCCTTATTGGAGCCTTTGGTCTCCCTTTAGATCTCACCCCATAGCTGTGCTGAGCCTTAGAGCTGTGCTCCCAGCAAACTTTACTTTTACTGTTCATAGCAAGGTGTTGTTGTGGACTGACCAGTGCTGTAGAAAGAAAGCAATAGTGAATCTATCAAAGTAGTTCAGATCAAAGAACTATATGTTGACCCAGAATCCCAGTGTGTTTCACTGAGTTTCAACTCCCTTTTTCTGTTGTTTAATTTTAACATAGGTGTAAAATCAGAAGTACAGAAATACCATGTTAATGCTAATCTGTGGTGCATTTCTAGGGGAGTTTATAGTTTGAGATGTCTTGGGCATTTCAGAGAAGCATGCAAATCTGTCTAGAATTAAAGTTGCTAGTGTCACCATAAAAGAGCTTTGAACTGCTGGAAGGAATCTGTGAAGGTGACTTTTTGATATTGACTGATTTTTTTTTTCAAGAAGTGATCTTTTCTTCTATGTAATCCAAGAAGGGGAGCTTGCAAAGATCAGTATTTGGAGGTCATTAGTGAGTGTTGATTTACCAATATTCAAGGTAGTAAAAGAAAGAAAGAAAAAAAAAACACTATAAAAAAATCTTTCTTCATGGTTTTTTTTTTTTTCCTGCTATTTGACACAAGGGACCTGTCTGGAAGCCATTTTCCTATCTTGATTTTTCCCCAAGAGAGCAAACTGGATATAATAGATAAAAGTAACAACAAAAGAAATGTTTCTCTTTTGTATATGTTTAGGTTATAAAACGATGGAGTATTTCTTCTAGTGGAAGTGATAAAACTAACGTTAGCGTAAGTCTGACTTCTGTTTTGCATTGGAGAACTCTGTAGACCAGTCCCAAACCTTTCCATGATGCATGACTCCAAACATATTCTTTCACCAGTAGGAAACTCCTGGTCTTGCTGGCATGAACAAGGTCATAAGGATCCTGGAACCTTTGAACCTTTCACACATACTATCACAGAGCAAAAGGGATTTCTCCTGGGTCTAGTCCATCTGCCTGCTATGCTGCATCTTTGATTTCATTTTCAAATAAGCAACCCCTGAATGATCACCACAAAATCAAGCTACCAAGCCTGTCTCCAGCCCTGGCAATTTCCCAGACTCTCTGGCCAGCATGACCCATTGTCCTCTATTCTTTCCAATTCATGATGTTTATCTTAATCTTCTTGCAATTCATCTATCCTCCGTAAACTCTAAAATCAGAAAGCTGCTGAGACTTAGACCAAATGTCAGTTAAGGAGAGGATTCCTTTGGGAATTCCTAGGAGTGCTCCTGGGTGTTCTTACGGTTGCTTTGGTTTGGGGTTTTGTTGTAAATAGTCGTCCTTTTTGCACTCATATTCACTGTCCAAAATTGATTATCTCATCATGCTGGATGTGCAGTTCCTCTCAGATGTTCTTCTACACTGTATGATTTGCAGAAAGCACAGAGTAGCAGAGTACCAGCTGCATCATACGTAGTTGCTGGCTAGAACTTATTCAGCCTCACTAGTAAAACACAATTTTTAGGGAAACTTTGGAAAAGATTTGAAGGTTTGTATCCTCAATTCTTGATCAGTAGATATCTCTCTCCTCCAACCATCTGGACTCATTTAAATTTCAGGTAAGTATTACAGCTGTGTAAACTTTAAAGACTACCCTTCACTCATCAACCCAGAATGATTATTAGCAGAGTTGAAAGCAGAACTAGGGACTCCTGTGTGCTTGAGATATTCCACCTCCCTCACCATCATGGCCTTATCAGTGTAGGAGGGACTCCCCACGAAGGCAGCCTAAAGCCATGAGGGCTGCTCCCAGCTTGTTGCTCCAAGAAAGGAGCATCTGGAGCTCCCCTAGTGCCAAGTGTTGGGAAGCATTCCTAGGGAGCCACCAGCCTGCAGTTGTACAGGAAAGAACTCTTGCCATCCCTTGTCTCTGCTCTTCCAGATACGGAACAGATAGTTAAGCAAATTCTGCTTTCCCCTCATCCAGTGGCCAGGAAATCCCTCCCCGAGGCCCCTCTACTCCTTTACCCTCAAGGGAGGAAAAGAGCACAGGAGTGAAAGATCTCAGAAAATCTCTTTCGTGACATGAGGAGGGGAAAATGGATGCAAAAGAAAAGTGCATGGAATTACCAACCCCAGTGACAGAGTCTCAAAGACAGGTACACTAGAAAGAGAAATAGTCTGATGGCATCAGAGCATCCTGCTCCAGATCCAACCAGGAGAGCCAACCCCAGGGGCTAAAGAAGTTCTCCTGGTAAAAGCACTGTTCTCATGAGACATGTTCAATGATGTACAGCTATCTCAGAGTAGCCTTTTTTTAATTCATCAAACTGCTGAAACATTCATAGGATTCCTTCGATCCTATAGAAGCTACTCTGCTCTACTCTGCTTCTAACAGATACATGTAAGCCCTTAAAGTGGCTGCAGTAGAGGCCAGGAGCCTAATCCAAATCCCATCAAGACTTTTGTGTTCCCACTGTCATCAAGTGACCTGTGATCAATTTACTAATAAGTGATGTTACCAGGATAGTAGACTGAGGTAGGTGATTAGGAGAACAGGAATACTACCTGCAATGCAGAATAGTCTGAAACTTGACCATATTTAAAGGAGTCCTAAAAAGCATTTTGGCACCAGTGTTTGCTGCTGTTATTCTGATACATAATGAGTCTCACACTCTTGAGTCTGTAGGAATTAATCAGAGACATAGGCATTGTAGCCCAAAGCTAATTTTTAAGCAGTAGGGAATGGTTAATATTGGCAGATTGAAATACAACAAGTCCTAATGACCGCAAGTTGAAGGTGTCAAGCTGGAAATAATGCAGTAACAGACTTCTGGAAGACCTTGCCATGGCCTACAGTAAATTTCCCACCTCTTGGTGTCTGTGAGTTCAGATGCAGCAAGGAAAAAGAGATGACGTTTGAAAAATCTGCCAATAACTGTAAGAGAAGTTACAAGGTTGTAGACAAGAATGCTTTGCAAAGAAGGACAACGAGGTTCCTTTGCCTCTGTTAAACTAGACTATTCCCCCTGCAGGGACACGTTGCATGTAAAATGAGTATTCTCAGAAACAGCTGGGTGCACTTTGCTCATTTTCCTCACAGCTGCCTTGCAGCCAGCCCATGTGTGGAAATAGCACACTGTTACTCTTTCAATTTATCCCAGCCCAAAGTGGGAGCTGCTGAGCAGAAAACTGAGTTGTCATTTATGAAGCTTCTGATAAATGTGAGTATTTTTTCCCTGGACAGTTTGAGGTTTTTTTTTAATTATATATATTTTTTTAAACTGTGAAGCATGGAGAGGACCAAAGGCTTGGAGATAATCACAACAGGATTTGCATTAGAAAAAAAATTGCCACCACAGATCCAAATGATTAAAATAGTTAAAAGCTCTCTTGGCATCTGGGATCCACTGGCATTCACTTTTAAAATTCAAGTAAGAGGGATTGAATGGCTTCACCCAGCCTGTTCCAAAAACTGGGCCCTTTGCTCCCCCCTCAGTCTGAGCTGAGGCTCAGCCAGCTTGAGTTCATCAAAGCCATCAGGATCTTCACATATCTCTTTATAGCTCATGCAAGGCTCATTTTTCTCTGCCTGAACGGCCACATGGTGAAGTATGAAGTTGATACTGACTCAGACTGCAGAGTTCTTCCTTTTCCAGCACACTCAAATCACATTGAGTTGTTTTTTAGTCACCTTCATTCAAATTACTATAAAAGAATCCATTAACTGGCAACTTTGCTTCTATTTTGCTTTGCCTCTCAATAGGTTTTTCTTTGTCTCACCATTTGCAGACTCAAATATGCATTTTTCCCTGTTTTCCCCTAAGTATATAAACTTCCTAAGTTCTTTACCCTTTCAGCTGCTGTCCACATTAAAGCAGGATATTGGAGAGCTG
>JAUBOD010000785.1:2311372-2323922 GCA_032353885.1 Nothura maculosa
GGTTGACAGCAAGTTAACCATGAGTCAGCAGTGTGCCCTCGTGGCCAAGAAGGCCAATGGGATCCTGGCCTGCATCAAGAGTGTTGCTAGCAGGTCAAGGAAAGGGATCTTGTCCCTCTCCTCAGATCTAGTGAGGCCGCACTGGGAGTATTGTGTGCAGTTCTGGGCTCCCCAGTATGAGAGGGATGTGGAGTTTCTAGAGAGGTTCCAGTGGAGGGCATCAAAGATGATTAGACAGGAATATCTCTTGTACAAGGAGAGACTGAATGAGTTGGTCCTGTTTCCTCTGGAGAAGATAAGATTGAGAAGGGATATAACTAACATATGTAAGTACATGAAGGGGGGATATAAGGAGGAAGGGGCCAAGCTCTTCTCAGTGGTGGCCAGTGATAGAATATCTAACGTGAGAACATCTTTCAAGACCATCCAGTAACCCTACCCAGCTGTTATGACTCTCAGATCATCGTGTGCCTCTATTCCTTTCCGTGCTTGGGTTTCTGAAACCTCAAATGAACAAGTAACACCATTCCTTTGCAGCAGTATTTATGAAATCCCTACATTTCATCTACATCTCCCTTCTCTCACTTTCCACCACAGTCTCTCCCAGCTCTCAAATTCAAATGCAGGTCCAAATACATGTGAACACAGGCTGAACCAGCTGTTTTTTGCATAGTCTGAGGCCCAGGAGCTGATTATGACTAATTTCTACTGCTCTTCCTGGTGATCCTGCTTTACTGGAAAAGGAGATTAAGCGTTGTCATGGATTTGGACAGGGGTATGACCATCATTGGCAAAGCATTCCCTAAGGATGGATAACTTCTTCCCTGCAACAGCAGTGGAAGCAGAGCTAGAAAGATGATGGATCTCTCTCTTGACCTACGGAAAAATATCTCTATCGTGGCTGAAACTGTATGTTTCAGAGATCTCTGGCTCTTTATTAATCAAGGCATCTGCCCACTAGGGTAGTGCAAGAAAATTTTGAAGGTTTGTAGTCCCTTCTTTGCCCCTGTTCACCCAGGACAGGTTGAATATTCGAAGTGGTAAAAAAGCAGGCAGAGAATTACGGAAAGGACAGAAAATGCTCTAGAGCACAACAGCTATGGTAGATGTAGGCAGTCATTTGGGGGGAAACCTGTAGCCTACCTTCAGACCACTCAATTTGTGTCCAAATAAATGCATTGTGGATCAACTCTTTCCCACTTCTGCAGTTTGGTGTCTTGGTCTCTCCCTCTGAGCTTGCATCTCTTGCCTGTATGAATATGCATATCTCATTCCATGCCCAGTGAGCACCTAAGCAGGAATTATCTCTGAAGACAGCCAGGATGCAGATTGCCGGTGTTTACACACTGCTGCCTAAGTGACCTTTCAAAATCTGCGGACAAGAATTTTCTAGTTCATTTCCCATGGGAAAATATTTACATAGTGTTGAATGAGCCGAGCTTGTTGTTATGATGTTGCTGCTGCGATTTACAGAACATGGTGGGGAATAAAATGATAATAGTAACAGCAACAAACTCCAGCATTTGTCTGAATTGGACAAGCTAGAAGATAAGCTAACCTGGGGGCATTAATGTCACAGCGTGGCATGAAGGTATGCAGGTGGCATCCACCTCCCACTCTGTGCTCACTACATCTCAGCTGGTGGTAATTTATCCATGCACCTTCAGAAAGCAGTATTAATCCTCACAGTAGCTGGTACACATCCACTTTTAAACCAGGCAAACAATAAGGAGGAGACTGGTAAATAACAGCTCTTAATTTATGGATGAGGGAGAGATTTTTAATGCATTTCTAAGGGATGGAGGTGGAGGTGGGGGAGAGGGAGGGAGGGCTGTGTTTCCCACACTGTAAAATTTCATACCCTCACAGCATCAAAGTGGGCTGAACAGCATCTTATTTTCCTGTCCTCTTCTTCATTGTGGTTTCTGCCAAACACTAAAAAGGAGAAAGATAACATGGAAAGTGGGAGACGAGTTACAAACACAGCACATTCAATGGTCCTCGGTCTGCTGCCCTCAATAACATCTCTCAGATCAGTGCTTAGTGATCTGTGCTTACTTGGCTGTGCTAAATGATGGAAGGGAAAGGGTGGCAGGATATTTTTCCTATGTATTTTGAGAAAGGATAGGGGCTGCATTAGCAACAGAAAAGTTGAATTAATCATGGAATTTGAGGTTAATATGTGGAACAGAGGGCTGGAAGATAGAGGTATTTGTAAAAAGCAGCAGTCAGTGTGGACCCATTCTGCTAACACTATTCTTTTGCTTCTTTGCTTTGCATCCATCTGACAGAGAGTTCACTGATGCAACTTTGAGGCAAGAGATTCATGTTCTACATTTTACCTATAGAGCACATTGAAACTCTGGAATTGAAAGCTGCTACTGCCTTATCAGTATTAAATACCAATTTGTTGACATATATGTATATATAAATACATATAAATACTTTAGCAGTGATATAAATACCATTAAACCTGAGTGATCTGAAAACTTTAAGGTCATAGCACCATTCAGAACAGGAGAGTCTGTGTTGCAGCCAAAAAATCTGTTATACTCTGGGCATATTACTTGTGAATGCTATTTTTGTTCCCTTGCTTTTTACTCCGTTGAAAATTCACATTTTAGCGTAATATAAAAAGGAGTAAAAAGGGAAAAAAAAATGCCTTTGACGTGCAGGTTCTGAACACAGAGTTTTGAGGTAACAGGTTAATAATCTATAAAGTCAGATTATTCAGAATATGAAAAAAAAACAGGAAGGCTCCACTTGAATAAGGCCATATCTACTGCAGGTGAACCACAGTTTGCAGAGGATTCTCCATGTCAGGGCATAAATTACTGCCACACACGAGCTCCTACTTCATCTGACCAACTGATCCTCATGGTGTGGCCCATGCAGAATAACTTCTGTTTCTCATGGCTTTTCTCTCGTCCCCTGGATGCTCCTGGTATAAGTATGTGCATGTGCTCCATGTCCTTTGGTTTCTGGGAATTCTACTCTTTGCATTCCAATTCACAAGGACAAGAACAGGCTTTAGGAATGGTCCGAATCTGAGACCTTATGTAAGCAGGAGATCTATCCCATGTATCAGGGGCATAAATGGAGCAACATAAAGAAGACCACATACTGTCTTTTTTATTTGGCAATATCCACCAGTATTTCAAGCTCATCTAATTCCCAAATTGCAGGCTTGATTTCTTTTTATTCAAGATAGAGCCACTACCTGTCAAGTAACTAATTAGCCTTTCCGAGGTGAACACAGAAAACAAATGTAATAGAAGAGAGATGAGGAGATATTCTGATGACAGCTTGAAGTGATGAGACTGAGGAAGGAAAGGCTGCAGCACTTGTTTATTGTTCCACAAATTGTTCTCCAGTCTTGTTTTGCCTTATTGCAGTGCCAGGTTAAGAAACTTACTGTCAATTAAACAAAGCCTTGACAATGCATTAAATTGCATGTATTGCAGATGGCAGCTCAAATTGAACTTTTGAGCAGATGAAAAAATATCTCTTTGGGATCAGTGATTATTAAGTGTCTTGGGAAATAAAAGATGCCCTCTCAAAGCTTAGTTTTAAGGAGGACAACAGCTGTGGGATCCTGCCTTGAAAGAAGTCCATACATGTCTCAGTTCCTGCAAGCAGTCTTAGCATCAAGACTATGGAGAGATGCATCTATTTGCAGGTAGTTTTTCTGATCCCTGCTGAACCTTAAGACAATTCAGGAATAGAACCTAGAGGAATAATAAAGTAATTTATCTTTTCTCCAAGAAGAAGTGCTGAGAAATACAAACATTTCTCCATGAATATTTTAAAGAAATAAAAAGGGAAACAACAAGCAGATTTATGTTTGAAAGTTTTTCATCACGCTTATCTGCAAACATTTCTCTGAGTGGAGAAAAGGATTGTGGATCAGTGGCCAGCACACATGTACAAGAGCAAGGAGACCTGGGTTCCCTTCCCAGTTCAGGCTATTGCTTCCATATGGCTGAGTATCTCATTTTCCTCCCTTTTTGAGGTGGAAATAGCCATTTCTGTTGGAAAATACTCAGGAAGTATAGGCGCAAGGATTGGGCACATATCCATCTCCACTTCCCCCTGACAAAGCCAAACAAGCAAACAAAAATCTTCTATAAAAACACAACAAACCAAACCAAGACCCAACTTTGCGACTTTTTTCACTTCTTTAAGCATGTTTTTAATGAGCCCATGATAGGAATTGCAGGCATGGACTGAAAAAGAATTTTAGGACAGAGATTGCAACATAGGCTCCTCGGATCTGCATAACAGTGTGGCAGATACCATTTGGTGATCCTACTGCATTCACCAAGATCTTTTTATTTGAAATATGTATCTATTGTTTATCTTTGAAGAAATTAGTACATGAATGATTCTAAGTGAGATTAAACTCTGCAGAAAGAAAATCTTGTAATTAATGGAAAATATTTCTTTGCATTGGGAACTTTTTCATTTCGTAAAGCGAGTTACTTCTGTGTAAAGGTATATTAATATTGGACTGTGGTCGTTGAAAAAGAGAGGAATGTATGCAACTGTATATTCATATACAATCAGATGCATTTCATAAAACATACCACGCTTATGATATTTGCTTTCCACCAGGACTTGATTTAGAAAGATCTACAATAAAGTTTTACTAATTGGTAATGCAGTAGAATACACAAAAATTAAACAGAACATCCACAGATTAATTCCATGCATATTTGCTTCAGTTAGCTTCATCAAAAAATAATGCAGGAGATGCTTGTTGCTGGGTCACAGTGAGCAAAAATAGGCTATGCAAATATGGTGCCTTTAAAGACATGTTTGTGCCTAACAATTTCCCCAGTCGGTTCTCAGCTGAAGATGCCTACAGATTATTTAGAAAAATGAATGAGGATATGAAGTTACATCAGTCTTCCCAATGTCAGATTTGGAGATGGAAATGGCAGGAAAGGGTTCTGCATCAAAGTGAAAAGTGCTTTTTACGATAGGTGTTGTAGAGGAGCCCTGGTGGAAGTCAGCATCCATGCCATGTATTCCCAGATGCCTGTTGTCCTTCCTAAAACCTCTTTCCTGAAATGCACGTTCTTTTCTTTAAGCTCCATACTGGTCCCAGAATCTCCAGAGCCACATTCTAAATAACTCCAGCTGTGATGTTTCCCAGTGCTCTCTCTCATTTCTCCTCCATCCTAAACTTGCATGCAAGAAGGTTGTCTGAAAGCAGGAGTGTTTCTAGGCAGCACACTAGAGTTAAGATATTTAACGCTATTATTTCACTCCTCTTCCTTGTCAGAACAGTGTTGGAGCATGGTCAAGGATTTGACTCCTCTGAAAGGTGTGAATTCACCTGCTAAAATTGCTTCTTTTTTTTCTCCTTTTAATTACATGGAGATTGAATAAAGCCTTGCTTAACTCAGCAATTTCAGTTCAGTATTGCAAATACTCCTGTTTCTGTATCTTTCTCCTGTCCTCTGGTTGGCTTCTAAAGGCTCCCTGCTCACCACACTGGACACCAGACATGAAATGAGATAGTTGTAGCTGAATCCTGGCTTTCCTCCAATCTCCTGATGTCCAGCTAGTTCGTGCCTCCCATTTGCTTCATGTTTCCTCTTAAACCAAACAGCAGTGTTTTCACTATCCTTTGCTAGCTCATGCTATTTGAAACATCCCTAATCCTTCTTTCTTTTACACATCCCTGCTGTTTTTACATCAACTCATTTACCATTTGCTTTTAGTCTCAATAGTCTCTCACCTAAGCTATATTGTTTTACACCTCCTCACCTTATTATTTCTGTTTTCATACCTTGCTCACAAATTAATGCTTTATGTTTAGATATTTGCATGCAACCCAACAGTTTACAATAAATCCCCAGGGTAGAGATTTATTTTCTTGTGTGTTTGTCTTCCAAAAAAAAGCAATGTGTTTGCCTCTAGGGCAAAATGGAATCATCAGCTTCCATTAAAAAAAAAAGTGATTTTTTTCAGAAATGAAAGAAGTGCATGTCTACGATGTGACATTCTCTATCTTACCCTATGCAGGTGATCATATTATCTGATTAGGATAATATCTCTGTGGAGCAGATCTTCATTAGGGATAAGTCTATACAGCCAGTCACAGTGTTGGTTAAAGTATTTCATCTCCAAAAGGCTTCATTTGGAGCACTTACTGCTATTACTGTCCCACAGGAGAGTTAATCTCATGCATTGTAATTGTCCTTGGACAGTTTTATCCCTTGTGTGCATCTCTGCAAATGATTTGCAAAAAAAGCAAATGGGTTTTGCTTTTGCATTTGAAAATTATCAGTCCATCTTCTGTAATACCTAGAAAAATATCTAGTAGGAGATAGAAAAAACTTCTATCTCCAACTTCTATCTCCAACTACGAAGAGATAGTGGACAAAAACTCTTGCATATCCTGTATCAGTAGTTTGCATCCACTCATTATT
Source organism: Nothura maculosa (assembly GCA_032353885.1). Lineage (NCBI taxonomy): Eukaryota > Metazoa > Chordata > Aves > Tinamiformes > Tinamidae > Nothura > Nothura maculosa. The sequence continues at coordinate 2,317,813 of JAUBOD010000785.1, forward strand.
TTTTGGTTCAAAGCAGGAGAATCAGGAGAGAAACTGAAGGGGGCTGTTTCTGAGACTGATTCCCTACCTGACAGTTTGGGCAGTATTGTTTAAAAATACATCTATTAGAAATGTTTATTTTTTAAGAAGGCACAGTAGACTTCCACTTTATTATTGAAGGAGAATAATGGAATCTATTAGAATAATAGAAACTATGGGATAACTAGAAATATGCCAAACATTACAAATTGATCTGCAAACTCAAAGGATCTCATTCAGCATATGAATTATGAAACTCAGACTTGACCATCCAGCAGGCGAATGCAACAACTCAGAAGGATGCAAATCTCAAGCTTTGAAATGGAGAGAATTTGAGAAAGAATAATTCCTCACAGATCTCAGTGCCAGACTTGGTGGAGTGATTTTTTTATTTCTATTGTACCTTAGCAGTGTCTGAAGGACCTGCTGTGTTAGAAGCTGTACAGTTCCTCAGAATTCTATAGGTTAAAGAAATAATTGGCAAGAGGCAGGATGGTGGGACAGAAACATATTATCTTTTTCATTTTCATGCTGCAGAATTTGCTGAAGTCTGAACATGAATTTTCCCAAAACTCAGTCTTTATCCACAGCTATAAATCAACCTTCTTCTTGGCTTTTTTACTAATTTTCCACTATATTGTCATTTCTTGTCTATTGCTGTTTCTTGAAGACTTATGGGAAATAAGGTTTCTTATCTCTTACTACCAGTCCAGGCATCCAGGCCTTTGAATTCTGGTGCCCCAGCAGAATATCAGAGTGTATGTGTATTTGACTCACAGAGTCAAACCAATTTTCCCCTCAAAATCATGGTAATTTCCTAAAGAAAAGCAAAGATATCAGTGACCATCAACAGATGCCTCTTCAAGGGTTATTAAGTATATTTGCTTGGAACCTTTCTTCTGCATCTCTTCTCCTCTGCTTTAGAAAATTTTCAGGATAACAGACCTATCATCATATATCTAAGAGCCTAATCTATCCTCACCCTGAGATAACGTGAGTATCCGGCATAGCTGAAGTCCTCCCATAAAAAGATCTTTCTCTTGTAGATGGAATATACACAATTATCACTCTCCAATCCTTACTTTCTCCCTAAATGTGTCCATGAATGCTGGCACTTCCATGTCTAGTTGCACCCACCATTTCTAAGAGCATGATCTTCATGTCTTCTCAAAATGCCTTTGTGATCTCCCTGTCTCTACTTCTGATATATCCATACTTTTTTCCTCCTCTTCACTACCAGGAATAGATTTTCTTTTACTGTCTTCTACTTCTTAACATCTGTCACTAGTTTTTTATTCTGACCTCAAGCTCTAAATGACTCTTGCCTTTCCCATAGCTACTAGTGTTTTGTATCAGTGCTGTACTAATCTCTTCCAGCACCTATAAGTGCTTCGATAATACTCTCTGTTACAGGTCAATGCTTTCCTTTTATATACAAAAGGCTTAAAAGGTGTTTACAACATGTTTGCTCTGTCTTTACACTATACATCTTGGAATGGAGTCCTCCTGATTAAAGAAAAAAAAGTTTATGATTCACACTACATGTAGGATTATTAGCTATACAACATAGACACTGAAGGGAACATTGCAATTTGCACTGTGTGTACAGAACAAACCAAAGGTTTCTACCTGGAAAACCTTGCAAACCAGCTCTGTGACAATAAAGATGACAGATAACGGTAGATGGCTAAAGATCATAGTAGAAGGAAAATATTGGTCAGCCATGAATCACTTTTCCAAGAACGTCAGCTGCTGATCCTGATAGGTAGTCCAATTTCCTGTGGAAGAATGAACATTTCTCCATCAATTTCACATACTTTAAAAAGTTGAAACACAGGTTGAATTTAGATGCAAAATTCTCCTTGTTCCCAAGTCACTGCCATTCGAGGTCTCATCAAAGAAAAGTCATTTGGGGAGAAATGCGTGTTTTAAGAGATGCCTTAATAGCCGGTACTAGTACGTTGCCTAAGGCATGCTTTGAATGGAGCAGCCATAATGCTCATTTTAAGAAGCAAGCCAGGGAATATTCACTAGTTGTTGCAAGCTGTTGATGCCAAGGTGACATTTCTGCACTCTAACATGATACTCCTCACCTTTCCTTGGTTACACCTTTACAGTACAGTAGCTCTCTCTGAAAATCCTCTTTTGTGGAAGCTAATTTAAAATTTGATGTTACGTTGCATACGTTTTACCCAGAGCACTTTGCATGATTATATTCCAGTATCAAAAGACTTCTGCTCAGAATAAATTATAGCTCTATCTTTGTTCATTCTTAAAAGAATCATGGTCACCTAAGCTCCGTAGTCACCCAAATACCTAATAAATAAACAGGAATGAAGAGGTCTTGCTAAGAAAAAGATTAATAAATGTTTAGAAGAAAATTAAAAAGCTGATAGGCTCTGTGTCCATTTTAAAAGGCAGTTCAGCTACAAGAAATTCCTATTTTTCTTGTAATATTAGAACTATATTTTGGCTTGCTGAGTCCATTCCATTATTTTTCCTTATGATCATTTCCCATTATGGTGTTCACCTGCAGAATTCATGTTTCCCAACAGTTAAGGTACCGGTACAGGCATGGTCTTGAAGGGCTTACAGTTGGACTCAACGATCTTGAAGGTCTTTTCCAACCATAATGATTCTACGAGTGTATGAAATCTGTTTAAAAGTTATCTATGAATTTTGCCTCAACTGGTCTGAGATCTGTCCTCTGAATTCAGTCAGAATGAGCTATAATTGACTGTGAGATTCTAAATGACTTCCAGTGTCATTTAGCCATCTGTAGAGGCTCACAGAATTAAAGAATGGTTGAGGTTGCAATACACCTGTAGAGATCACCTAGTCCAATCCCGCTGCTCAAGCAGGAATACCAAGAGCATGTGGCACAGGATCACATCCAGGAAGATTTCTCTGGGCAGCTGGTTCCAGGTTCTTCATTTGGTTAAGACTATAAAAATAGAGTCTTTATGATTCCCTTCAAAATATTCCTTCTATGCTCTATTTCAGTGAGGAATCTGACCAAATTAAGCCCAACCTTCCTCCCTTTAAACCAAGTTCTCTAATACCTCCACATCTCCATGAAAGGTTTCAGGTGTGGAGCTTGAGGGAGGAGGAATCTGGCCATGCAACAGTCTCCAGAGCATTTGGAGCACGATGCACACACTAGTTCTGGCATTGTGAGGAGTATGGTAGCCCCAATTTCAACATGCATTGACTAGCCTACAATACAGAAGCTATTCTCATGTTAAGACAATTCAAGGAAATTTGATTAGCTGGCCATTTCCAGCTAATTAGCCACCGTCTCAACAGCCTATTCAATAAATTCACAGCCTATTCAATAGATTTACAGCCTATTTACAGATTCACAGAATGGTTAGGGATGGAAAGGACCTCTAGAGATCCAACCCCTCTGTTCCACCAGAGACACCCAGAGCACATGGCACAGGGTGGCATCAGGGCAGGTTTTGAAGACATCCAGAGAAGGAGACTCCACAACCTCTTTGGGCAGCCCATATCAGGGCTCTGTCACCCTCACAGTGAAGAAGTTCTTCCTCATGTAGAGGTGGAATTTCCTGTGTTGCAACTTATGCCCATCTGACTAGTTCATCTGACTAACTGATATCTTCATGAGGGAAAGAGACTATTTAAACCCCAGTTCAAGCACCTATCCTGTTTCTGATAAAGTGCCCAAAATTCTTCTCTCTTTTCATTTCTTCTTGTTCTCCAGTGTGGGCGGCTGTGCAAGTTCATTCCTCAGGAGAAAAAAAAAGTCTAAAATCTTTGCAGTAAGGTAACAACTAAATCAACAGATTTTTAGCACACCTGCAGATGGAAAAGCTCTAGTTATTGACAGCTATAATCATGTAATGAAGCGAGGAGATTCTATTGATTTTTTTACTCTGGCTGGAAATTAGAAAGCCTGTTATAATTAGTCCTAAAGTCTCCTATTTATTATTGAAAATAGCCCTGTGATTTAGAATCTACATGGTTGGTAGTCATGGTGCAACAGCAGCCTTTCACTCTGTAGAGTAATAATTCAGGTTCAGACCTGAATCAGTGTAATGAGATAGAGTAGAGGAATCCCTTTTCATCTTCCCAAATGCTTGTATGATGAGGGAAGCATATGCCTCATCTGGAGAAATTTTAACTGATTAGACTGCAGCAATAAACATGCACAGGGTGAAGTGTAGTAAAACTGGTGCAAGTAGTTGTTTCAAAGGACCAAACCCGGATCCAGAGAAGGATTCAAAAGGACATGTTGCCCTCTTGACCAATTGTTGGTGCTGGTAATATCGCCTATGCAGGTATCAGGATTTAAAAAGGTTTTGACATGGCATAGGGCAGCCCAAGGCATTCATTTGTAGCCAGGTGCTGAAGCTGTGCAAGCTGGATCTGAATGTCTATGTTCTCTGCAATTTTCAGGATTATCTGTCTCAAAAGTACTATCTGGACAGGAAACCTGGAGGTCCTTTGTTCAGCCTCCCACTTCATGCAGGACTTCCCAGTGCTAGTTCAGGCCAATTTTGAGTCAAATCTATAAAATCTTCAAAAGATGGAGATTTTATAGCCTGCCTAGGTGATCGGTTCCAGTGCTGGATTACTCTCCTAGTAAAAAGATTTTCTTAATATGCATCCCACACTTTTCTAGTGTGGAAATGAGCTATTGGTGCTTTTTGGAATGTAAGGCTTGAATCTTCTGAAATCAGCTTTAGCTCATACACAGTGTTTGAAGAAAGAGGACAGTTGGGAAAATGTAAGTGCAGTTATTTTTCCCCATGATATTTAAGGTTAAGTTTTAACAATCTGTTGCCAGAAAGATGTAACAGTAGAATATGGCCAAGTTCAGAGAATGTGTAAATTAAATTATCTGCTAAAACTGATGATTAAAAAGAGGAGAAAAAAATTGGAAAAGCCTTCATCCAACATGTGTTAGTGTGTGATGTCCAAGTGTCCACCACTTGAGAAGAAAGGTCTGGTTAGCTGAACAGTAAGAGAGAAGGTAGTCATGTCATCTTGAGCTAGAAAAAGTTAAATGCTGTTTCAGAACCAATTTCTTTCTTTTTTCTTTTTTCTTTTTTTTTAAGAGGAAGAGGAAGTTGCAGATCTGAGAAATCTCCACAGCATTTTAATAGGTCACACAGGCTAATTACAAGCCTCAGGAAATAGCTATGATATTGTAGGAATAAAAGGTTGAATTTCTGATAATACATTTTCATAGAGTTGCTTTGCTGTTTTAGTTTTGCTTTAACTCTTCCTTTATTCCAAATTTGTTTCATTAACTCTTGTCTAATGATAAAACTTACTTTAAGCAAAGTGACTGCATAAGTCATGATACCCCTTAACAGTGACAAACTCATATTCAGGGCTCAGCTATCCTGTTTTGGACCATCTAGAGGGATGCACTGAATCTGTAACAAATCAACCACTGAGTAGCCAGAGAGATTGGAAACAAATGACCGAATCTCTTGGGCAAACAGCAGGATGCTGGTAAGAGAAGAACCTTATCCTTTCACTTACCTCAAGCTCCTCTTGCCTGGAATCAATAAGGTCTCCTGCTACCATGACATCTTCAAGCAATCTAAATTCAAGCTTGAGAAGAGCCTTGCCCAAATCATGTTTTTGTTCTCGGTGGTCTGAGCCTGTCCTCTGTTCATCCTATGGTGTCCCTAGTGTCATAGACACTGTGACAGCATTTTAATGTATGGGGAAGAAAATGGATAATTGCACAGAACATCTTGGACATGTAGCCAGAGAGAAAGAAGAAAAGAGCAATTCTGCAGATGCTATTTAATACTGAATTCTATTTAATCACTTTTTTTTTTTTTTGGTATGAATGCATAAATGCTGAAAAATTCTGTTACAATACAGAGATTAGGGTTTGATTACTTTGGAGAGAGAAAAAAAAGGTAAGATTTGATTAAATACTATTAATTTATATTTCCAGATGAGTGACCTGGATAGGGATAGGGATCTGCACCATTCTAGGCAGCACAGAACATGTCCTAGGTGCTAAGGAGGACAGAAATAAAATAAAATAAAATAAAATAAAATAAAATAAAATAAAATAAAATAAAATAAAATAAAATAAAATAAAA
>JAUBOD010000785.1:2373256-2384321 GCA_032353885.1 Nothura maculosa
CTCAAAAATCTCATTTTCCTTTCATTTTGTCTTTCACCATCAGTAAATAAAACAGGCATTTGAATTTGAAACAAAAGTCTGTTGTTTTGAACTACTTCCTTCCTCCAGAAGTGACCCTGGCAGGGAATTGCTTTCACCATAGAGTTCAATTGTTATGAAAACAAAGTTTTGGGGAGAAGAAAAATAAAAGTCATTTAATTTTTGCTTTTATCAACTGGTCTCATGAGATATCTCTACACAGGCATTGCTGTTTCTCATTGTCATTTCTCTGAAAAATGATGTGCCTCACTGAACTCAAAATTACCAGCACTACAAGACTGTTTTATATCGGTCCCATCTAATATTACTGTTGCTTCCAGTTCTCCTTATTAAACTCAATATTAGGTGAATAATAAACTGTAGGAATCAGAACTTATGCACAAAGATGCTTCAGGTTCCTAGGCAACGCAAATATAAAAAAAAAAGACAAATCTATATTTTAAAATATATTAAAATATATAAATATACATTTTATATATATAAAATTTGTGGCAGCTAGATTTCCTCTTACTTTTCCCTTGAGAAAGTTATGTTTTATAAAGGATCCTACTCTTTTAACTAACTAGTGTCTCAGTTTCCTTTCAAGTAAAATAAGTTCATAACATTCATCTCCATCTCAGCACCCATTGAAAAAGTGCCGAACATGCTCAGGACTTTGCTAAGGAGATAGGGGGACCTAAGAAAGGAGACCTCTCTGCTTTTCCCAGGAGGGAAGACCTGGAGTGTGTGATTAATTTGCACACAGAAATGTGCTTTGTACAGCAGTGTTTTCTATTGAGTGCCTAAACAGACCCCTGTGCTCTTAAATTGTTATGCCAAGGAAATGAATTAATGCCAGCTATCTCGTAACTGGAAAGAAGAGATGCCCAGCGAGTACATTGGATAGACTGGAAGGGGCTGTAAGTACTGAGAACACATGCTGGGGCTGGGAGATGCTTCATGAGCTCCATCCATCCACTGCTAGAGAACAAGGAGCAGGGGGAGAGTGTTTACATGAATATAAGGCAAGAAGACCTTGTCACCATGTATTATGTGAGACAGTGACGGTCCTCAGCATTGAGCAAATAGCACTAACAACTCATCCTAGAACACATGAGATGTGGCCACGGATCCTTATTATTGCTCCTGGGTAAGTCAGAAATCTAGAAATAAAAGAGTCACCAAGACAGGTTGGAGCTGTAATCTGCCTTCTTCAGAGGCTGTCTCAGATAGTTTGAAAGATAAAATGATGTGCCAATCCATAAGTGGCAACACTGTGCTGGCAGAAATTTTCTTATATGCCACATAAATTGCTTATGTGCTTTAAGGTATGAAAGACTAGAAAATTTGATTGCCTCTTATTATGATATTGCCTAAGTATAAATGCCCTACTACCAACAGGAACATCTATGTCCTGTCTCATGCGTTTTTAATTTAATTACTGCCTGTGGCTAGGACTTCCATATTTATTGTATTTATTTAATCAAATTTCCTATTGCCTACCATAGGTTATTTTCTTAACTATCTGGTCTGAAGAAATCATCTTGGTTTCCTCCATCATTGATGGTGATGCCAGCAGAAAGCAGGTCAACCCACAGCCGTGGGGACTATCTTTAGGATGGGGAGCGCCGCTCTTCTCTCTCCACAGATGGCAGAGAGAAGAACATTTGCCCTAAAGCAAAGCTGATTCTCCTCAGACTGAAGGCACCCTGCAGAAATACCCTTTTCTGCTATATCTAAGTATATATGTGTTGATGATCTTATGTCTAAGGGAAAAGAAAAAGAAAAAAAAAGGCTAAAGACTCTTGAGTTAAAAATAAACCTAGTCATCATTAGACACCTCATTAAGCAGTAAGCTAATTCAGGATGTTTTAAGTGTTTTAAGTAACAGGCCTCAGCTGAAATAGTCCCATGATGCAAAATCACTATTTGAAAAGAAAACATTTTTTTATTGCCTCTATCTCTTTTTATTTATTTGTTTATTTATTTATGTATCTACTTTAATGCTCACTTGGAGAAAAAAAAAGGAAATTCAAAGAAACAAGTCAATGTGAATGTAAGTGCTGGATTAACCAGGGTGAAGGATGTTGATGCATTGTTTACAACTTGGAAGTAGATCCTGGGCATGAAGGAGAGGATGAGGAAGGGAGCATGACCAAGGAGCCACCAAGAATAATGCACTTTTCTTGAAGAATACCCACATCTGTATCATTCTGACAAAAAAAAAAAAAAAACAAGTCTCAGGAGGTCCATATCTTCATGGAACTCCATTTTTCTACCCCTGAAAAGTGGCCAAGATGCTAAACCTTGTTCCTACCTATCCACATCAGTGTTGTTCTGGTCTGTATATAATACCCAAATAATGGTGCTCACTATAATATCATCTTGTATCTTTATGGCAAAAGATAGAGGCAAAATTGTTCAAGTACTCCAAGATCTCCTGCTCCTTTCCCCAAAGTGAAATGCCACTCTTCAGAGGACAACAACACACTTAACCAGATACAAGGCAAAGTTCTGATTGTTGAACTCAGCTAACATATATGCAAGAAAGATAAAGTGAATGGTAAGCAGCCAGACATCTCTGGAGGAGCTAAAAGGACAATCCTGACCACCCAGATATATCCTAAGGTGAAAGAATGAATTGACTTCATTGCATTGACTTCATATACATTGACTTCAGACATATCACTGATCATAAGGATTGCTGTCATGGCAGGAAGAGAGAGAAGAAACAGCAAAGCAGTATGAGGAAAGTTCTTGGTGAGTCCAAGTAGACTTTCATCTGACAAGGGATACCATAAAGCTGGATGAATCTTTGATAAATATTAAATGAAATGTATACCATATCTTTAGGAGGAGAAGACAAAGAGATCAAGGATGGCTCTGAAGCACTGAAACAATGGCAGGCAACACTGCCTGAAACTCTTGTCTCTACTTGTTTACTAGCAAATGCAAAATTAAATAGCTCTGTATCAGACTGACATGATGATATCAAGAAGATATCAGAAGATATCTTGCAAGAAGAGTTTTTGTGGAAAAGGATTCTTGAAAGGTCAGGACACCAAGAGAGGCACCCTGGAACAATACATAACACACTGTATATTTTGGTTGCCAAAATCAAAAGTTGGGGCAGGTCCCCCAAGCCATTGCTGAGTTACAACCTAACAGCTGAGCTGGCATGGCTGAATGTGTGAGGCCCACCTCAACTAAAGCACCCTGAAGATGGCTTAAACTATTATATTTTACTTCATAGCTGAATTCATGTCAGAGCATAGATAAAATCAGTTACCAGGGCTCAGTCAAATGGAGCTATTAGATTATGATGAAATGATCACCATAAAACACGTGACGACCTGCCATGAAAGCAGGCATGAAATTCTCTTAGTCATTTCACTCATTAGCATGAGTCATTTCTAGATCTTACCAAAGGTTTCAGTCCTGTCATTTGCAAAGAGGTTCATAGAGAGCTTAAATATTCAGGCATGCTGATCTGTGGTTTCCCAGCAGAACGTAATGCATTTAATATCTGAGATCATACTTATTGAACAGTTAATAGCTGTGTAAGAGCCTACTATTGTGCTTAAAATTTGGGGCTGATGAATGACTCAGTCAGCCTACTAAGCAGAGAGGACAGATTTGGGTCTCTACTCGGGTATTACAGGAAACCCATGGGAAACTCTTTGAGAATAGTCTTTGCTGTTCCCTGTCAGTTGTATTGGGAACTATTGTATTATGCAGAGGAGGGTCCTGCGTTTATCAGCACCCTCCTGAGCAGCAGTTTCTTTGAAACATACTAGTATATTGAAGCTAAAATGCTTCTCGTACATCCTTTTCAATAGAAATATTTTTGAGCAGACTCTCCAGTTAGTTGGTCAGAAAAAGAAATGAATCTACACAGCTGTTTATTCTCTAAAGCAGTTCAAATTTTTGAAAATGAAAAGGTTTTGTAAGTCCAAAATTCTCCCCCTTTTGATTCTAAAGGTAGTAATCAATGCATCATATGACAGGGAGAGGAATGTCCGTGAAAAGCCTCTATGAAAGAGAACAGAGGAGGGCTGGCAGGGCAGAGAGGTGTCACATGCCAAAGACATCTGTAAGTTTGGCCTTGTTGTTTCTTTTGATTTCATCTTAAGGACAGAAGATTTTATAGTTCTTTTTAAAGTCTGACTTATAGGTATAAGAAGTAAGTGATTTAGTCAGGGATTGAAGACAGAGCAGAGGTGAAGTTTTTCAGGTCTTACACCAGAAATGCAAGGTCTACTCTCCTGCTAGGTACACAAAGATAAATATTCATTGCTCCAGTTGCATAGATGGTCTCCATGCTGTGACATCCAAGGCAGCTGAAGTATCACCAGCTGCTTCCTCTCCTAGAGTGTCAATATTTCCTTCATTTGTTTCTAAATCTTCACACTTGTGGGTGAACGAGGAGGAAGACACCAGACTAGGCCCAGCAGTACCATAGCCCAACATTCATTTCACAACAAACAGCTGCCCCATCCCCTGCTTCTCTATTTACATGTTGACATATTGTTGTCATGATGGATAGGATACAACATGTACCTTCCTGTTCATCTCTTTTGTAAGTGGTGGTGATAAGTGAAATCATGCTTTATAACTGAAAAATGAGAAATAGCCTATTTTTGTAATCAAGGGTTGTTCTGGCACAACACATCTCCTGGTGTAATTGTAGATGAGGACTGGAATTCAGCTCAGTAACAGCTGCTAACTGGCACAGCAGTCCCACTTTATTGTTTATGAGCAGTCACTGAGCATATGCATATTCACAAGCAGTGTGTTGGGAGTGGTGATAAGAGGCTCAGAGAGATTCATTTAATAAAATCCAGACCACGCATCCACCAGTCCAAGTATGTGGGTCTGATCTCAAGTGAAAGGATGGAGATGGGGGAGCAGAGGGACAGCCTAGCAGAGATAACTTGGAATGAAGAAGAGCAGCATAAAAAGAGTACTTTGTTCCACAACACATATCACTTGCAAAACAAAATCCAGAGCAGCATGGAGAGGTAGTGGCAATGCCGGTTAAACATCATAGATGCATATAGATAAACAGCAGTTAGAGGAAGACATTCAGAGGGATAAACAACCAAAAGAGAGGGAATTTGGGCTCTTTTTATAGAGAAAACTCTTATGGGATGGGAAATGGTACAGGTCAGCAAGAAATGTATACCTCTTGAGTTGTGCTTACACAGTTGGAGCTAGCAATGGCTAGTTGTTGGTACAACCCATGCATAGGTCCTTGCTCACGGGTGACCCTCATGCTGTTGTCCCAAACATGGGATCCCACAGAAACACATTCCTCAGATTAATTCAAGGACTTAGGGCAGAGCCATTAAGAAATCTTAGAAGCAGTAAATGAGAAAAGGAAAAGAATTACTCTTTTCTAATGAATGTGCTTCTTGGCAGAAGTGAATAGTGCATCTTCTTTGTTATCTATGCATCTTATTTGCTATCCTTGTCCCAAGGTCCCTGTTCCAAGAATATGATATCTGCTGATTTCTGTTGTGGATACTAGCCTTCAATGAGATCATGTGGAGGTAATCACCTGCCCCAGATAAGGCTGCAAAACCATAATGAATTTGTTAAAAGCAGTCTTTAAACTGTGCCTGTGTTTTGTATGTGGTTCCTGTCACACATTACGTCAGGCTTCTTCTGAAGACTTCCTTGGTGACAACGTTGGGGACATAAAGGGAAGCAGACATCACATCGAAGTAACAGTCTACCATACAGAGAAGCCAAACACGCAGCTTGCGCCCAGCAGCAGCTATGCTTTATTATTGTGGATATTACAGTAACACTTAGCTCTGATTGGGGCCCCGTTGTTCTGGGCTCTGCATACACACTTAAGAGGCAGTTTAGGAAGGATTCATCAGACAAACATAGTCATCAGTGATAGTCACCCTGGATTCCCTTTGTAATCAACAGTCACTTCCAGAGGGTAATTCCTCTCCTCTCAGAGTAGCCAGCTAAATAAGAAGAGATGAATCATATCTTAAAAAAATGACAGTTTCTTTCCTCTCTTAGGGAGACTAGCACAGCAATAGATGTCTACAGCATTTCTTTATATGTATTAGAGACTAATCACATATTGTCTTCTCCTTCAGAGGGTGAACCAGCAGTATTTGATGTAGGCCACAAATGGGAGAAGTGGCAGATGATTCTTTCACTGTCTCTTCCCACAACCTGTCTTCTTCCCAGGAAATCTTTTCCATTCAGGCAACTCAAAGCAATCTGAAAACACCAAAAATTATGTCCTCCTATTCTTCTGGGGATTTGGCACAAATTCTTGTAGAGATTCTGGCAACCCTGAACTGACTGTATCGAAGCTTGGAGACCGTGATCAGAAATGATCATGTCTTACAGTGCAGCAATTTGTGTTAGTCCTAGGAAGAGCAACCAGTGTTAGTCTTAGTCTCTCTCCACTTCCAGGTAGTTTTCCTTTTGCAAGTTGCAGTATCCTGTATTGTCAGTAGGACAAAAGGGTGCAACTATGAAATGCTCTTTGAAAGGAGACAAGCTGGTCTACTGAAGAGCAGGAATCTAGCCATGTTGTCCTGGGACACAAAGAGCAGGACTCTCAGAGAAACATCTCACAGCATTTGGTTTATAATGGGAAAATCATGCTAATGAGCAGTGCTGGCCCTGTGAAGGACAGCAGAGAGAGAAAGATGCTTATTACTGCTGGGGCTTTGAGCAAGAACTTGGTGTGGGCCGTAAGGACTGTTAACACCTGGGCTATCTTCTGGGCTATCTCACTGTACTGCTAGGGCTGAAGATTCCTTTTGCTGCATTCAAGTGACACGTTCTATTGAGAGGTATGTTAATTATCTGGGATGTTCCTTCCTGATAATTTTGTTTCAGAGCCTGGAAAAATCAGTCCCTTTTTAGGTCACACAGACACTTTAAAACATCCCCAGGCACTCACTTGCTGGCAAAGAAGAAATCCACTACCCCAGCTGCATACTAAAGAAAAGCTGCACTCTCTCCACATCTAACATCATTGCAACCCAGAGTCTAATTACATACCAAAACAATTACAGGAAAAGGATGTGCAGTGTGCAGGAATGAGAAATATGACCTGGGGATAAGTCTATTCTTTACAGAATATGATGACATAATGTGAGTCTACAGAAGCAATGAAGATTTTTTTTTAATTTTGTATACCTATATTTGTTAAGTAGACTTGATTATCTTGGTTTGTTTTGAAAACTCACCTCTCACGATCAGGAGGGAATTTCCCAAGGCTCTCCAGTGTGTAAGTTTAAATTATACAGAACTTATCTACTGGACATTTTAAAAAAACAATTATATATATATTCTTTACATATATATTTATATATACACATAAACATATTTACACCCATATAACTGTGTACATAATCTTCATTTTTACTTTCATTCCTAGGTAACATCATGGGCAATCTCAGCTCATACTTAGCTATAGCTGGAAAGATCAATAACTCCTCCTAAAGCAGTTATGGCACACTATCTCTTCCTGCCCTTTTAAAAGATATTCTTTATGTCTATAAAGTCCAGAGAAGAGTCAAAGAATGGAGCAGTCAGCTCTGTCAAATCCTACCTCTTTCAAACCAGCAGCTGAGTTGGAATTCACTTTCATCTTCATCTGAGCGCCTTTGTAAGTGAATGTGCTTTGGGTCTGGAACTTATTGTAGAAAAAAAATGATTAAAAAAAAAACTCACATCAAAGCTGTCATTTCCTTTGGCCAATAATTGCATTACAGATGCATAAGGTGTGTTCTGAAGTCTCTCCCAATTTACTTCTTCATCTTCTGCCTGCTGCAGATTCCTCCCGTGGTAGCTCATAATGAATTCCACTGCTTCATGGAAATGACCTCGGCTGGGCTGCATGAGGATGGTGGTGTCTGTTTGGATTGCCTTTGGGAAGGTGCTAATGAGAGATGGCAGGGCTATTATGGAGGCAAGCAGTTCTGGCAAAGAGGTATGTCTCAGCTGAGTGCACCTGGGATGCCCAGGGCTGACAGTAATCCCCATGTGCAATTGAAAAACAAAGTTGGGAGAGTGTCAAGCCACATAATGCTTGGTCCATGAAGCATCCAGAAGAGCCTCCTTCACATCTTATTATGAGAGGAATATAGCTGAGGAGTGACATCCCTTTTTATTCACCTGTACTCCCTCATAATAAATAGGATGCACAAAACCGATTCCCCTGTAATCAAATACAATGTCTGTTAGATGTTTTCAAGGGTTTTGAAATCTAGGTGCAACCAGTAGGGTTTCCCAGCAGCTTTTCACTCATACTTGACAAGAGAGCTGTTGGTGGTCCAACAAATTAACATAAGGCAAGTAACAGGAGCAACAGAGGAAACTGACATAGCTCTATTAAATGGGAGATCTATTTGCCCCATGAAGCTGGAACAGGACCTGGAAAACAAAGATAGGATGAAATCAAAAATATGGTAAAAAACATAGGTTATCATGATAAAAAAAAACCCATGGGAGTAGGCTACTTTTTCCATCACCTCATGTCTTTATGGAAAGGCTGAGAGTATTTTGGGACATATATTATTACAAAAGCATTCATTCTCAGGCAATTCCAAGAACTGCTGGATGAATTTTTTAAAAAAAATTATAAAGGATGTCAGGTCAAAATTTTTAAAGTTTGGAGAGGCTATTGTGAAGTCAGCATCTACTTTCTAGCTTTGCATTTTCCTCAGGCTGAATAAGAACTATTTTGGCTATGAATGCCCTTAAACTGAATGCCCTTAAACTGAACTGCTTTAGAATGACCCTTCACTCAAGACCTCTGCTAGTGCAGATGAATGAAATCCATTTTTGCTTTTGTTAAAGAGAGGCTAGATTCCCTTTTCCTGTCATTTCTCTATTTTGACATTGCAGCAGTAGTTTCTCAGCATACTGATTCAGTCTCACAGAGGATGAATTTACTTTTAATAAACTTCACAGTTTGAGGTGAGCTTTGGCTCTGTTTTTTCTTAGATGCTATATTATAGTCAGTGGAGAAAAAGGAGTTGGTTCAATTGTCTAAACAAAGATTTCAAGTACCAAATGAAATACTGAGGACATTTCATACTCTTCCATCCAGCACTCAATCAAAGTTCATCTTCTAGAAAGTTTACTAATTACTATAGGTAATTAGTTTTTTCTTTTTTTCAGTTTTTAATCAGTTTTTTTTTTTTTAACGAGGAAATTCCAAGATTCAGGTTGGAAATGGAGTGCTTTGTTTGTTTTTCTTCTGAGATGTGACAAATTTATAAAAGTCATAATAATTATAGTTCTCCGTACCAACTTTCCTTTTTCCAAATAATTCTTATTATTCCATATGCATAAAATGCCAGCTGGAAGTGTGTGTTGAGTACTGACATCCAAATTACTAGCACAACATGTATCTTTCTTTCCTTGAGAATGTCTATATCCAGCCTGGAACAGAGCGTACTCTTGTTTGCATTTATCTCATTAGTGCACTTACTTGTTGACTGCACTTCCTCCTCAAGAAAACCACTCTCTGGAGAATTTCAGGGCCGAGTGCTCAGTCTTGTATTGAATGAAAACCAACCTCATTCTTTAAAAAAAAAAAAAAAAAAAGAAGAACACACCAGGGAAAAGTGACAAATTGACAAAGTGACAATTGCTTCATTTCAGGGTTCCTATATCCTTCCTTTTGCCCACTCTGCACGTTGAATTGCATCTGGCTAAACAGGTTTGCTTACTTCTATATTATCTCTGCCAATACCCTCCAGTGAGTACCCTCCATATGCATTTGTGTTGCAACTTTAGTTCTCCAGTGAGTTAAGACAGGTCCATTTTCCCATCTCTTTTCTCCTTTCTTCCCCAACTCATTTTAAAAAATAGCATGTCTTTAAGTCTTGACTATTGAGGTCTCCTTGGCTTCTCTCAGCTTGCGTTTGTCTAATCACTAGAAGACCTATCTGCTTTAACTTATCTGCTGTAACTTTTATCTCTGAGTAACCTTTGTAGGTATCTCTAGGAAGTCTAAGGCTCTTTTTTATTTTCTTTTTTTCCCCCTCTATGCCTTTTCCCTTTTCATAACATCATGTTTTGTTGGTGAGAGGCACCAAAATAAATACATATTCAGTCAATGGCCCAGTATTTTCTCTTTTGAGCATCGGATGGGCAATTATTGAACAAGGCAGATAAGGCTATACTAAAAAAAAGCATACTCTAGGTGTTAAGTTGAATGATTCTGGGTCATATTCAAGGACAACAATCATTCTTCTCTTCACTGCTTTTTATAGCTTGGGCTTTTCTTTTGTCTTTCCCTGAAGTAACAGCAGAGGAATGTCTCATGGGTTGCAGTCCACAGAAAATATCCACTTGCAAAATTAACTCTACAGTTGACAGCCTCAGGAGAGAGTCCCGGAATGGGGTAGACTACTAAAAACTCTAGTTATCTCTGTTCTCTCTGATTGCCCTTCCAATTATGCTGTTATTGGCATTGTACTACCAAAAGCCGAACAGAAACTCCAAAGCTTAACAGAAAAGCAAGGACTGAGTAGATCACTTTGACCCTAAAAAAAAGCCATCATGGCAGAAAATATTAAGGGAAGAATTTCAGAGCCAAGCAATGAAGTGATTTACCAAAGGTAAAGCAGCGAGGCAGCAGAGCTTTGCAGTCCCCCATTCAGATCTTCCTCCAGGAGGCCATACAAAAACTCAGAAAAACATCTCCAAAGGACTATTAGTTCCATCTCTGAGACTTTGTGCTACTACATGTCCAACTTGAAAGCATCCATGTTTTTTTTCCTGATGAGCTTTGAGCTCTGAGAGAGTGATTTCGTCTGATGAACAGCTCCGAGGAGAAGAGAGAATAGCAGTAACATTTTCTAGGACTGGGAATAAACCTCCTACTCTTCCTCGAAAGAGCATTCAGGTCTCCTCTATTTCCCTTTTTTCTCCTACTGGTCCTGTTGCACCATACTCGAGTACATCCAAGAATACCCTTTCCTTTCCTTTCCTTTCCTTTCCTTTCCTTTCCTTTCCTTTCCTTTCCTTTCCTTTCCTTTCCTTTCCTTTC
>JAUBOD010000785.1:2396945-2415135 GCA_032353885.1 Nothura maculosa
CTGTACTTGGGCTACTTGGTTCAGCTCAGCCCTTTGGTAGCCTTTTCTTCACCCTGTTGGAAGTGGCGCTCTCTTTCACTCCATCTCAGAGCACGTTGAACATGGCCTTGCACAGCCTGGGTGGGTCTTTGGTGCACCCTTGGAACACGAAGCTTTCCGCTCTATCTTTCTGTAGCACTTGGTTCTTGGGAAAACAGGACACAGAGGAGGAAAGGCAGCAACAGCAGCAGGAATGTCTGTAAAAGAAAAAAAATACAACAGCTCAGTTTAGATATTCAAAGTGGAGAGCATGGGATCTGAGATTATTATCTGCCCACAAAGTGGCTGAGGCCTGGATAGACATTGCTGCCTAATTGTTTCTCAGTTTCTTGATTTCCTACATTAAGCAGTTGAAATCCCACCTATTTGGTGGTGTCAGCTCCTTGCTGCTCAGTGATGAGGCTGAAGCCTCAAAACCATCATGGACACTTGCATCTGGACTACACAATATCTCTGGTATGAACACTAGGCAGGACTTGGCACCCCTGGAGAGGCTAAGGTCTACAGATATGAGATGAGAGGTAGTTACCTGTGCCAGTCTTTCCCTCAGAGAGCCGATCCAGCACCAGATGGCTGAAGACCCTGACATCAGCTCCATGATGTTTTGAAGCCTTTTTCTCTTTGGTTCTCCTTCCGAGTCCTGAGCACCATGAAGCGACTTCTTCTCAGAGGAGAATCTAAGTGAGTCACTGTAACGAAAAAGGATAATGCTTATGATGCAAAGCCAGCTCATGCTCAGCAGTGACACCCACTCCTCCTCCACTGCTCATCCCAGGTCATCAATGAGAACTTCTCCCTTCTCTATACAGATGCAGTTGTCTGCCAAACCACCTCAATCTGAGCAAGTGACAAGGCAGCCCTTGCTGTTTCCAGCACTGACTCACTTCTAGGCAAAGTCACAGAGCAGATATGCTTCTCCTTTGGTCTCTGCATGTACCTCTGATGTGCTGTCACAGCTAGAGACTCAAACCCAGAACTTTAGCGGCAGGTCTAGGATAATGGAGAAGCTTATCATTCTCTCCTCGTATTAGAGAGAATAAAAGGTAATGGAGGTTCAGCTGCCTTGAGATAACTGCATACTAAAATACAATATCTTCTTTGGAAACTTTCCTTATTCCCCATCCTTTGACTGACTCTCTCTTCTCCATTCTCCCAAGAGCTAGTCTGCCACCACAATGCTTGTCCAGCTTCAGACCAATTTTTATCCTAGCATAAAGTTTACTGGATCTTCTACTGGATGAGCAAGGGCTAATTTTGAAAAGGAAAGCAGGGAGAATGCCAGAGAGTTGTCTTACCTTCAGTCTCTTGGAAGGAGGGATGCCAAAGGCCTTCTGAGCCATCAGTGCCACGTGTCTCTGCTGTCGTAGTGCCAGGAGCCTTCCGAGAACGCTCCAGGTGCTGTGTCCTGTCTCTTCCCTTGTGGAGGTATTCCCCTTTTGATGTGAAGGTGAGTGCAGGTGATTCTCAAGATCTGTCCAGCCTTGAGCTTTGAAGAGAAAAACTTCCAGTCTTTCTTACAGGAGCTTTGTCTCAACGTCCTATCATTAGGTGTTAATCAATGCAAGGTGGATGTTGAACGCTACCATCTCAACATGGAAAACGTCACAGGGCACAACTCTTTTTCAAGCCATGGCAAGAGGCTTTTGCAGTAAGATTTTTTGTGAACACAGTCCTCAGATGATCCAGACTCAGGATGCCAGTCTTTTCAAGATCGTTTTGAGTCTGTTCGTACCAGCAGGAACTCTTCTTTGCGTTGCACAAGCTGAGGTTTTGCTGGGACACAGAGTTCCTCTATGAACTTCCTTTAGGTTTTGCATGGGAGTTCTGGCAGTCTCCGCACATCAGCATGGACACAATTTACTGCTCTGGGGATATTTTGCTCTTGATTTAGGATGTGTTTGTTTAGTTTTATCCAAAGTATAAGGATTTATTTCCCTCTCCTCCTCCCACTCTCCCAGAGAGACTCTGGTGTCTCTTCTCTCCATCTTAACATCCTCCCTTTTCCCAGAGCAGTCAGGCTCCCCTTTCAATGAATTAGCTCAAAACTTAATTTGAAACTCTATTTCCTGCTGAATGCACAGTATCACCTGTCATAGAAGGAGCGGAAAGAAGGGGAAATTTGCCTTAGCATCGCAGTGGCTTTGACTGCGGTGAGCAGAAGCTAAGACAAAGAGTAAACTGGGAAGTCTCTTGGAAGGGAAAACTTTAAAGCAGGTAGTTGCCTTGAAATGCAAAACATTTTTTTAAATTCAGATAGTTAATGTTTTCATTTGCTAAAGTCCTAGGATTTTTTTAAAAAGTTTCTTTAATCCTTTGGAATGGGAGTTTGCTAAGCAAGCAAAAGCGCCACGGTAGGTCAAAAATGGGTAAGGATCAGAAGAAAGATGTTCTCCTTTGGAGCAGGGACATCTGTTTGCAAGAGAGAGTAGAGAAGGAGTAGGAGATATCCAGATAGGTAGGAACCCTCAGCCAAAAGCCGCACTTGCATGAAATTCGAGAGCCACCAGTGCCAAGCGGCTCCCTCTCTGAAGTTGGGGATTGCCTCTAGTTTCTTTTCAGGGGTCTCATAAAATTGTCTGTCCCCCGCAGTGGTGCAAGCAGTATCCTCCACACCACCAGGTTGCATGGCTCAGGTAGGTGGGCAACCTCATCCTAAGGTGCCTCTCCCCTTTCGCCTCCCTCCCCCCGCGAAGCAAAGTTAATTCCTTTGCTGTGAGCTGCTGGACTGATGAGCACACCTCATGTCTCACCACAGCCAGAATTGCCCTCTAAGGAGAAGCTCCTTAAATACGCCCCCTTCTCCCTTTCATAGAACCCAGACTGCCACCTCGGCTGGACAAGCTCATATCACAGTCGCTGGTGGGCTGGGGGGCTCAGGTTGTGTCCCATTGCTGGGCACAGGGCTGACCGTGGTGGAAGGTGGCAAGCTCTCCACAGAGTCCCCAGACTGAATCTCGGGGGTCCTCTGTGGGCTGGGCTCTTCAGAGTGTTCCATGTTGCCTTGAACTTCTTTTCCTCTTTGGATGAGCTGCTCTAAAGTTTTGGGCAAGGGGTAGCTCAGGAAGCGCTTCAGTTTGGGCTGAAGAGTGCCTACCACATACTGGATAATCTCCTCCTCGTCTGCATCAACATAGAGAGTCTGGTACAGGTCTCTCTTGCGCCACAGGAACTGGTCCAGAGGCTCTCCCTCTTTCTGGGGCAAATCCAGCTCCCTTTTGATAGCATCCCTAGTCAGAGTACCCTCGCTGTACTGCAGGAACTCCTTCTTGAACTCAACCCAGTTCTTTACAGAGTCCTGCTTGTACTCCCACCACTTTTTAGCTGGGCCATTCATGTGGTTTTGGATCTGAGAGAGCCAATACTCTTCTGTTCCACCCACCTGCTTCAAGTATTCCTCCAAGTGACTCAGGAACTCCCTGGGATCCTCAAAGATCTGGGTCTCCACTGGGGAGGCTGGAGCATCCTCTGACACAGAGACCCACTGGTAGGAATCATGGCCCTGGGGGATGCTGGGCACCTCCCCAGGTGGAGGGGTCAGCGCATACATTTGGCTCATATCAAGGGCATAGTCATAAATCTCCCCTTCATTTGGTCTTATCTCTGGGCCTCCCACCCCAACAGACACAGTCTGCTTGCCATGTTCCCCAGGGCAATATTTGCCTCCCATGGACTCCAGACGGTCTGCCCATTTCTCCAGACGGAAAAACACCTCCTTCCAAACATTCATCTCTCTCTTGACCCACCTCTCCAAGTGGGCAATGGTCTCCTGGCACCTGGCCAGGCAGGCCTTGATGGACTTCTTCCATCTTTGGTTCTCAGTTGGGACATGGTCCTCTAGATTGTTCTCTAACTTCCCCACCGATTTCTGCAAGCCTTTCAGCTCGCGCTCCACCTGCTTGGAGACCTCAGTCAGGAGGTGCCGGTGGGTCCTCCTGACATGCTCCAACATTTCTGCCCTGCATTTCCCTATCTGCAGGATCACATTGGGCTTGTTGGCAACTCCACGGTGCCCCTGGAAGGAGTGGATGCCAGCATTGGTAACATTATCCAGCTGCATGGCTCCTACCGTACAAGTGTCAAACACGGAAAGAACTGGACTATATGCCCTGGCTCTCAAGCCCGCTCTCTAAAACTTCACTACAACACTTCTCAAAAGACACACAGAAACTTCCAAACCCCCCTCCAAGGACTTTTCAACACAAACACAACCGAATCAGATATCACCACAGAGCAAGCTGTTTGGTCCCCTTGAGTCTCGGAGAGAGTTGTAGGCAGATTTCTCCCGGTGTCCAGCTGGAAACTCCGGTCTCACGTGCTCAGAGTGTCCCAGAAATAGCCAGAATCCTCCGGGAATGAGGAGAGGAGCTGGCTAGGATATCCGGTCCCGAAAGCGTGCCTGCTACCTGCTCATCCGAAGCGGAGAATCTCCAACCGCTGAAAGCTCCTTGTTCCGGTGAAATACAAATGCACACAGAAGCTGGAAGCTGCGGCTAAAATCCCATCAGTTCCTTCCCTAGGAAACTTGGAGAGCTGCTTTAGCTAGAGATGCAAAGAGCTGCTTTCATCCCCTGCCTGAACTGCCACTAGTCCAGGCACTTCCATCTACTTATACGCCACGCAGCTCAACACGTGGGTGTTGCCCTGCCTCCTCCTGCACGCTGTGCGCTGCGATCATTGGAGGAAAAAGCGAGGACTGGTGTCTGTGGCAACCCAGATCTTGGCAGCCTCCCCTCACTTCCCACCCCCTCGCGCACGCCCCCAGACTCGACGCGAGAAAGCACTTGAAAGGTGCTGGAGACAGTTGGGTAGATGGATGAGTAATCGCACCTTCCGCCTTTCGGAGCGCAGGGAAGGGGAGTAGGGGGGGAGAAAAAACACTTATTCATTCCACAACTATTTACTCAGCAAGGTCATCATTAGCACACTTTCCCCTGGCAGGGCTTGCAGAGGGGGAGATGGGGATGGATTCGGCGTGTCACACAGAGCCGCCCACAGACCCCCGCACTCCCGCGCACACAGAGCCGCTCGCTCCTAATGCAAATGCTCGGGAAAAATGCAAGGAAATGCATTGCAGAGGGAAAAAAAAAAAGAGGGGAGGAGGGAGAGGGGAGAGGAAACCACTCTAAAAAAGCCATTTCAGTACAATCTGGAGCACTCCAGATCTGTTAAAGCATTGGATGGGAGTCATCCTTGCTGCTTAATTATTACACTAGGCCAGCCGCTATCTTGGGAATATTCGTTGGGGGGAGGGGGGAGGAGGGAGGGATTGCATCCAGATTTTTACACCAAATTAAATCCACCCATCCGAAGCCTGTTCCGTACTAGGCTTGAATCAGATGCTTAATCAGTTAGCCAACCCACAAGCGCAGATGAAGCTGCATTTGTTCTCTGCTCTTGACAAAGCAGGAAAAGACAACCATAAAAGGAGACCGGGGGCTTATATAAGCCGCAGATAAAGGATTCCCTAATCAGAGAGAGAGTTCCCCGCCGGAACCTCCCTCGGAGAGACAGATGCTGAGGACACGAGTGCTTCTTCTCTTAATACAGTGACCAGGAGTAACAGGATGCTGACCCATGAATATTAGCCCCCAAGGGGTTTCAAGCCGGTTCCAGCAAGGAGGTGTCTTGCCTCCGCTTGGGGTGGTGGGCAACATGCCAGGAAGGCTTCTGGAGAGTTCCCACTCCCACTGCTCCCTGATGGATGTTTCCTGGTGTAAATCCAGCCTGGTGAGAGCGAAGTGCAGAGAGGGTGGGTAGTTTATATAATGAGCACTGATCAGAAGAGGACCACGGCAACCAGAGTATTGGGTCAAAGCACGTTTATAGCTGACTGACAGGGGTTAAACTGATGGGTTAAATGCAGAGCATGAAGGAGAGGGGTCAGGACACTTTCTCCCACTCGACCTTCCTCATTAATGTGTTCCAGAAGGACAAAAGTCAACTCCCTGCCAGGTGACCTGATACCAGCACGTGGCCAAGCAGTTCTGCCATATGGCTGCTGGGAAAATGGAAGGACTATCTAGGGCAGTAGAGAGCTAGCAGAATCACAGAATCACAGAATCACAGAATGGTTAAGGTTGGAAGGGACCTCTAGAGATCATCTAGTCCTATGCCCATGCTCAAGCAGGGACACCTGGAGTACATGGCACAGGGTGGCGTCCAGGTCGGTTTTGAAGACCTCCAGAGAAGGAGACTCCACAGTCTCCCTGGGCAGCCTGTTCCACTGCTCTGTCACCCTCACAGTAAAGAAGATCTTCCTCACCTGCAGGTGGAACTTCCTACATTTCAACCTATATCTGTTGCCCCTGTCCTATCACTGGCCACCACTGAGAAGAGTTTAGTCTCTTCCTCCTTACATTCTCATCTCAGGTATTTGTACATGTTGATAAGATCTCCTTTCAACCTTCTCTTTTCCAGGCTAATCAGGCCCAGTTCGCTTAGTCTTCCCTCATAAGACAGATGCTCCAGTCCCTTAATCATCTTGGTTGCTCTCTGCTGGACCCTCTCCAGAAGCTCCACAGCCTTCATACCGTGGAGCCCGGAACTGCACGCAATACTTTAGATGCAGCCTCACTAGAGCTGACGAGAGGAACAGGATCCCCTCCCTAGACCTGCTGGCAACAGGCAGAAGACTGGTGCAGTTGAAAGGCTGAAAGTATGGAGTTCCAGTGAGAAAAGAAAAGGTACAAAATTTTGAGGGTGGGAACCCTAATTCAACAGATCTTCCCAGTACACAGACATCTCAGTAAGGATTTGGGTGATGGAGAGTGCTATGCCCTTCGCCTTCCTTAAGACAAGGCACTTTTCACCTAGCATTAAGATTCTTCTAAGCATTGCCTGCTTGTGCTTAGAAGAGGTCAAATATGGTTCAGCCAAGGATTTGGGAGCCTTTCAGGCTGCCCCAAAGAGCCTGAAACCTGTCTTGTATGTAAGAGGTCCCATGTGATAGATAAGACTGTGCAATCCATATATCTCAGAAGCAATGCAAAGTTTTCCTCCTAAATGATTTTTATCCATGATCCCTAGAAGTGATCCTTCATGAGATTGCCAGTTAATAGGGAAATGTTATTAATTGGATTTAGCTTTGTAGGTTGGTGTTTTCTCAACTTCACCTTATCCCATTAAATGCCAGAGCCTAGGATGAATTGGCTGTAAAATCTACTCTACTACTCCTGGCTCTTTCCCATCCCTACTACATCCCTTTTCTACTCCCTTAGTTTTCAGGGCTGTGAATTCATCAGGGTCTTGATTTCAGAATGTGATACTTAGATCTAGTCATAGGATCATGGGATAAGGCTCGAAGACACCTCAAGAGGTCTTTTACCCAACCACTTCAAGTAGGGTCAGCTATAAGGTCAGACCTGTTTTCTCAGAGTTTTACCAAATCAGATTTTGAAAAGCCCAAGGATAGAGGCTACAAAACCTCTCTGGGCTGGGCAAACCTGTCTACCTCAGCACCTGCTCATGGGGCAAGTGCTCCAGCCTCAACCATCTTTGTAACCCTCTGCTAAACTCACTCTCATTGCTCAAAGTATCTCACTGATGGACCCCAAAACTGAACACAGGGTCAAGAAATAGTCTAAATGTTGAGTAGGGGAGTTGCATAATGTCTCCCTTTGATCTTCTGGCTGGTCTTCAGTTCATAAAGCCCAGGATACCTTATTTACTTCCAGGGCAGACCATTGGCTCATTTTCAACTCCCCTTCTCTCCTCCTTGTATTTTTTGGCACCTCAGCCATTCAGTCTCAGTCTCTGTTTTTATCAGGGGCTCTTTCGTCTCAGACACAAGACTTTGCCTTTGTCCTCGTTGAATTTCATAAGATTCCTTGAACCTTTCTCACAGACTGTCTCCATTCTTCATCTTTTTCACCCAGTTCTCTTCCTGAGAGAGGGAGAAACGCTTTTCTTTGGAGTTGGGGCAGGGGCAGGGAAAGGGAGGGGGAAACTAGGGCTTTCCTTCTGGGGAAATCTTCCCAATTAAGACATAGTGATAATCATCTGCTTCGTATTTCTAATTAAAGGAAACTGTGTGGGTGGAGGAGGATGCGAGGGGGAAGCCGGAAACAAAGGGAGGAGGGAGAGATAGAGCACTTGGAGAGACAGATTGAGGCAGGCAAATGAGATATGGGCACAGACAGACAGGCATGGAGGCACAAGACAAACAGTTTTCTGTCTAAATGAGCTGCCTGGCCTCAGATGAACCAATAATGAGATGGTCATAGGTGCTGCTAGGATGATGGGGCTTTGAGTGACCACAGGATGCCCAAGATCAGAAGAGGGGCATGAAGAACAGAAATAGAGATGGTATAAAGAAGGGAAAGATGTAAGGAATGAAGGAAGAATGAGGAGTGAGCAGGTGCATTTTCCTCTAAAATAGCTTTCAGAGAAAAAAAAAGAGAGAAATGAGCAAGAACTGCATCTTATGGCTCAGCAGGCGTAGTGTCAGTGTAGGTTGTCTCCCTAGAGTTTCCTGAATAGTGTAAAGGCGCTGAAGATTAGGATCGGGCCAAAAACATCAGAAAAGAAAAAGAAAAGCCAACAGAGTAACTGCAGGTGTGTGAGGCAGCAAGGAGGGACAGAAAGCCCTTCTGTAGGCAGGAGAACCGGGCTGTTGTGTCCCTCAGGACAGCCCACCAGCCTGGAGCCCAGAGGTCTTATTCCTTGCTGGGTGATGGCTTTCAGCAAGCCTCACTTTGGGTTGGGTGGACTTGTCCTTTGGGTCTAATTTAACCATGTGGAGGAGTGTTTTGCCTTGACAGTGCAGACCTGTGTCATGGCAAGATGCCTTGGGGCCAAGTGACCTTTTTTTTGGGTCTAGTTGACCTATCTAGATGGGTGTTTTGTCTTAGCAAAATGGGTGTTTTATCTTTGCCATGGCAGGACCTCTGTGACCCCAAGGCTGCTCATTGAAGATGGGCCTGAGCTGTGAGCCATTAGCCGTAGGAAATTAGTGAGTGAGCAAGAAGGAAGAATCCCAGGGCATGGGAAAGTCCATGGTGCAGGGTTGGACCCTCTCTTGGTATCTCGGCCTAATGAGAGGTGTTATTGGACTAGATGATCTCTAGAGGTCCCTTCCAACCTTGAAGAAGATTCTGTGATTATTCACCCTAATGTGCACAAAGTTGCTTCTTGTTGCACTATCTAGAGATACCCATCCTTCACTCCAGACAACACAAAGAGCCTAAAGTTAGAAGTCTTCAGGCACCTGTGTAATTAACTCCATGCCCTTGTAAGGCCGTTTGTTTGTTTGTTTGTTTTCCCCAATTATGAACAAGGATTTGCCAGATCATACATTTGCTACGCCAGCAAAAATATGCCTAGACTTTTCCTTTTCAAGTCCAGAAATGCTTTTTCCTTCTAGAAAGAAATGGAAAAACAAAACTGAAGAGGAAAAAAAAATCAGCCCTCCCCTCCACCTCCATATCCTTTCAATCCTTCCAGATCTTCCTATAGGTTACCACAGAGAGCTGGCCAGTCATTTGTTTTCCTGTAGCAAAACCTTTGAGAAAAGGAGGAAAATAAAGGGAAAACAAGGTATTATGTTTTATTTCTATTTTTTTCTATAAGAAAAAAAAAACTAATGCTAGCCATAATAACCTGTTTAATTTACACCATAAGTCTCCATTGAAATGCCCCCAGCTCCGGAACACTTTATCCCGTAGGATCTGCCACTCACATGGCAGAGCCCAGCACTCACGTCAGCAGCTGCATTGTTCCAAACAGCTACAAGCAGCCGCCCATTGTGCTCCACCACCGGAGCTCCCACGTCACGTGGCGACGGGGCGGGCAAGCAAGCAGGGAGGTATGGGCAGTCCACTATCAACATTAATAATGAGTGTAATCATCATAATTAGCATTAACGATACTCCTTTTTGGAGCTGAGGAGCCTGAAAGGTCTCTCTCTTTTTCTCTTTTTTTTTTTCTGCCTTCCTTTGTGAAGAAGATAAAATATTTTGTTGGAGACTTAAAATGATATATTCTTTTTTTTTTTTTTTTGGCTGTATTTAATATGTTGTTTGATATTTCTGGTTCCTCAGTAGGTAGGTGAGATGTTAATGAGTGCCTACTTGTGCTGTGCTTGCCTCCTTGAGCCTGCCCAGAACTAAATGCTGGATGTTGAAGGATGCATTAATTTTATAGCTTGTTTTTTTCTTGCCTTAAGAGCCTGAACTGTAGTTTTGGTGGTTACGAGGTCAATATAAGAACAACAACATCGCCAAGTGAAATTTGCTTTCTTCTCATGCATGTCACTGGTGAACCGAGAGAGTACATTTATTTATAGTGAAACAGTAAAGTCCCAGGCCTGATCGAGTCAGGTCTGCCCGATGGAGCCCAGCTACCACTAAGGTTCTCTGTGGGGCTGATTTCAACCCCTCCAACACAAGATCAAGTGAGATCTTAATGCTGATGTTCAGGAATGAAAACTCCGCTGGAAAATAAGGAGCATTGCACTTTTTTTGGTGACAGGTTGGTCTTACAAGGTCTAAACCCTGACCCTGGTCTGCAGTGAGCTCTGTCACCATGTATCTTTGACTGTTCATATGAGGAGCAGAAGGTGGCTTATGCTCTTTCCCTGCTCTATATCCTGCCTGCTCCTGATCTAGTTCTTCAGGAGATGTCCTGATATTTCCATGGGGAACAGATAGTGTGGGGTCACCATTTCACTTCCTCAGCAAATACACAGATTTCTCCACCTGGATTAAAGGAAGTGAGAATACAGGAATTCTCTATTTCACATAGGAAAGCAGAGGAAACATCAGAGGGAGCTAAGGAGAGTTCATAGTAAGCAGGTCTATATTTGGAGGGTATGCAGAGCATCTTTGCACATGATATCCCCAATTTTTGTACTAGCTATTCACACAAATGTGCAAAGGCATCAAAATCCATGCTTACTTATGTTACACAGGATGGGGCAGCATTTGATGAAGAAAAGAGACTGCATCAGAGACCTCCAACCCATAAAATAGTTCAAACACTCTTTGGGCATGGCACTCTGTCCCCAACACAGACCAAGCAGGGAGGGTTGTATCTATTTACTCATGGGCCTTGCTGGCTCATCTGGGGATGTTTCCATGCTACCTATATCCTCACATGACCTATTCAGTTCCCTCTGACTGATGCCCCACAACCTCGCTTTATTTGAAACCTGAAAGCACTTTCAAGCCCACCAGCATGGTTAGAGCTAGGCCACATCCACATAGGAGTCATCAAGATACATCCCAGTCAGTCCATGCTCATCCCAATCCATGTTCTGCCCAACTTGGCATAGAGGTTTCAATTGAGGTCTCTTCAGTGCTGAGATGTTCCTAAAAGGTAAGGAAAAGATAAATGCAATCAAATATTCATCATTTTCACTCATTTTGTGGACACAGTTGCTTTACTTGCTTTCTTCTCACAATGCTTGTCATGAAGGCCCCCTGTGAAGGGGGCACATGGGGTGCTCCATCTCTGTTTTGATCTGGAAGCTGCAGGCTCCATAAAGGAGCCTGTGGAGGCAATCCCAGGGGAATGGGGCCTTTCCACAGTAGCAGTGGGGAAGCCGAGTGTATTTCTCCATTGCTCGCTGACGTCTGCAGCTCTCACAGCTATCGCAGCCATAAACTAGGGCACCAATTACCTGCATTCAGCAGTTCTACCTCTCAGTGGTAACTCTATTTACATTTCTTTTTTTTTTCCCTTAAATTTACCATTTTTCTTTTGCTTTTCTTCTTCTGGGCTATTTCTCTTATTTTCCTCCCTTTCCTGCCACCCAGGCATCATTATTGACAAAGAATTTCATTTAAGTGGTCCCACTTTTAGTCACTAATCTCTCCTAACCACAGGGAGCTGCAGCCTGAGTCAGCACATGAGTTGTGTCCGCTGGGCTCAGGGTAACAACGGGTAATGGGGAGGCTGCGTCATCAACACAGAGAGGGTAATGCCGGGTCACTTCTGATTGGAAAGTGGTATCCTTATTCCCAGGCTAATTCCACTGCCTTTTCCACTCCCGTTCTTTGCATCCTCGGGTAAATAGGGAGAATACAAAGCCTCAGCAGGAGCCACAGAAATGTGATGAGCAAGAAGCAGACCATGCTCATTTACTTTTTTCAGATATATGAGGCAAAAACATTGCTAAATAACACATTATATCAGGGATAGATGTAACTAGGGAGTGAGCTATGGGGTGATGCTCTCCAGGAGCTTCTTCTTCCCCCTTGAAAGAAGGTTGCATTGTGCTCTATCTCCCTGACACTACTACCCTCAACCTGGACACAACTGCTCAGAGGTCTACGAGGAGGTGAGTTCATGGAAGTGAGATTCCAGAGAGTCCTAATGTCTGCACTAGAAAGAAAAAGAATTGATATGGGAGTCTATAAAAGAGGCAGTTGGTGGATGTGTAGGTCTGGATGTATAACCCTTGAGATCTTGTAAGTTTTATTGAGCAGAAGCTGAAGGACCCTCCTAAGGTGCTGTCTGCTCTGAAACAATGTGGATGAGTCAAGGACAGGGAAGGATACAACCTTTAGGATAGAATAAGGAGAGGAGAGAGGAATCTCTCTCATCTAGGAGAGAAGAATCTTTACCAGTGTGTCCTTGTAGGATTTTGAGGAAATTATTGCTCCTTATGGGGGCTAGTTCCATCTAGAAAGGACTTCTGTCTTACCTCAGGTTCCTCATATCTGTTCTACATTAGCAGGACCAAAAATGCAATATACATATATATATATATATATACACACACACATATATATATATATAAAACCAATATAAATTATATATATTTATAATGTCTAAATAATTATATATATATATATATGTATATAATTTGATGATATATATATCACCAAAACCCGGGTTGCATCAGGGGTTATTTATGCTAGATTTTAGACAGACACTCATAAGGATGGCAGTCAAATTACCTCAGGAGAGTGTTCAGTCTCTGCCATCAGAGCTTCCAAAACAGTAAGTCCCTCAAAAAGCGATCTGAGTAGGGCGGCTCCTGCTGCGGGACTGAGGGTCTGGGGTAGGCAGCACTGCCCTAACTCGATCTTCCCCTTTGCAGACTGCAGGACGCAGTGCGGGGAGGCAGCAGCTTGGCTCCCAGCAGCGGGATCTATCCCTGAGCCTGGTAGGAATGTCGCAATGGAGAGAGGGACGGACCTGGGGGGAAGAGACGGGAGCATCCCTGCGGTCGGGCCTCGCTCCTCTGCTCATCGCCGCAGTTCTCCCCCGCTTGACTCAGACGACTGTGTCACCATCGACCTTCTCCCCAAACCTCCTGCCTACGGCGTGTGGGAAGACACGGGGGGTTTATGTTTCCCACCTCGCACCCCCGTTTTTCTACCATTTTTTCCCGTGCCAGGGGCGGAAGGGGAGGGAGAGGGAAGAGCTCCATATTGAGGGGAACGGAGGTTCGTGCTCATCCCCGCAGCATCCCCGGGGTGCCCTGAGCGATGCCTGGATGAGCCATGGAGGTGGGCGGGTGCGTGGGAGCAGGGGCGAGTGGGCGAAGCGAGCGGGGCAGGATGAGCAGCCGGGGGAGATGGGATGGATCGCACGCTCCTCCCTTTCCCTCCCTTTCCCGGGAACCGGGAAGCCAGACAGCCGGGCAGTCAGGAGCAGCGGGTGGGAGTGGGGGCAGACGACACCCCCGGCACATCGCTAAGATGAGAATGCCACAATGTCCCCTGGTGCCCTCCTGAAGGATGGGAGAGGGGGGTTGAATTTCCCCCCCTTCCTGCTCCCCCTGCTGATAACCCCCCATGTCAGGAAGGCTTTCTGAAATGATAGTTGTGTTTAGAGAGCTTTGTGAGGAGGGGAAAACCTGGGATATTATTTCTACCCCCACCCCAACATAAGCAGATGTAAAACTTACCCTCTCCATCAACTGCTGTCTCACCAAAGGTCCCTCAAGATGTTCCATTCTCCCTCCCCATCCCCAAATTTTGCATGCAATGGATGTGGAAGGGAAGTCATCTGAGGGCACAGCAATCAAGTGGGGAGAACCTCTGTGTCTGCCAGTAGCTGGGCAAGCAGTGCACAGAGCATCATCCTCTATCTAAAACCACACTGGGATCTGAAAAGTGGTTTTTTTTTTAATCATTTATGTTAGCTAGGAACCTGTGCTTCCGCCAAAATGGTCTATGGGGTCTAGGGGAAGCCTGGGAACTGTGGAAAAAAGTCACTAACTAGGACTTTTAAGAAATCACTAGAACTGTGATTTCTTCACATCCAAGGAGACCCTGTGTCCACATAACCAACTAGCACTGCATCTTCTGCAACAGTTTTTCCTTTTTAGATAGGTCACCAAGCATCCATGAGGCCAGACTGAGCTATAGCCTTGGCAGGATATGCACCCCAGGTCCTGAGTCCTGTATTTCATGGGAAATCCAATGCCACATCCCTACCTGTAGCACATGAAGCATAGAGATCCAGTGGGACATAGGATACAAGACTAGATCAAGAAGAGGTCAGAGCTCCCAGCTTCCAAGTTGAGCTCCAAGATCCTAATCCATCTTGGACAAGACAATTCTCTCCCCTTATTTGGGGCTTCAATGAGAAAACACTGAATTTCTTCCTTTAGGAAGGAATAGGGAAAAAAGGAATAAGAAAATAGGAAAACCCGTTTTTAAAAAATCTTTTTCTCTCTACAAATATCTATGGAGATGGGCAGTGCCACTTTAAATAGATAAAATTGCCTCAATTAAATATCTCCACTGTCTTTGCTTGTTCTTCTTTTCTTTCTGGTCCTTTCCTTCCAGGCAGCTGGAACTCCAAACACTCTTTAAAACAAAAGCAAAACCATTAGACAGCTAAGACTCATGTAGCTTCAATTAGGATGTTTTCTTAGGAATACAAATGAAGCGGTTGATGTGAAAAACATGAGAAGTCTTGTTATCTTCAGCCTTAGGAAAGAGAAGTGTAATCATACTGACCTATAAGGTCTCTAAGGGTTTTATCTTTCTGGGCAGGTTTACTGGAGCTCTAGGAGAAAGGGTTGGATGGGATGCACTGATTTCTGTGCGCTGTTTTGCACCCAGAAATAGAATGTTTGCCCTGCTTGTCCACCTGATCATCTCAACACCATCCGGTCCTTTTCATTGACCCCATCAGCTTTGTAAATTCCCCACCAGTCTGTCCGGGGAGAGAAAATTGCTTCCCATCATTCAAATTCAGCAGCTGCCTCATCCCTGTTTCTGACAGCATGATTCACCAGAGTTAAATAACAAACCATTTACACACCGAGATGCCATCTCTGTCCCAGGAACCATTTCATGCTTTCAACATGAAGCTGGTTACTGTGTTTTCCAACACTACTTATCTTATACCCTCTCTCTCACTCTTTAATTTTCCTCCTAATAATCCATGGAAGCTCTGCAAAACAGAGAAAATTGAAGATGGGGTTGGGATTCTAAGCAGAGCCAGCAAATATCTCCCAACCTCTCAAAAGCCTTGTTTACTACTAGTAATTTTATGAGTTTCTGGGAAACCTCTCAGGGAATCTCACCAAAGCCTGTTTGGCAGGAACAAGTGGACTGATAATGAGAATGCATACCACCTGGTGCCTTTATTATTGCTTTATGTATATACCTACATATCCCACACACTCTAATGCATCTGTTATTTTTACAAGATTTTTCTTGGTGATATTTTTGTGTCATTTCAACACCTTTTTTTAATTGTTCTTTTCTATTGACATCTATTAGAAAATGTGGTTTCCAAATGCACCTGATTTATCCTTCTGTAAAGGAAATTTCCTCACAAATAAGAATCTGGGGAAAGCCGAATAAGCAGTGTGTCTGTGGAGGCAGAAAAGGATCCATGGATATTATTAAACTTGATAAAAAAACACAGGATCTAAGCATAATTGCAGCACTGCAATATTGGGTAATTGTACAAGCATATTCAAGCTGAATTCACTAAGACTCATGTCTCAGAGCTAGTTTCTGAGTCAGACTCTCAGGCCAATCACTCCACTGCTGCCTTATTAACCCAAGTCCATACTAGATGTAATCAAGATGTAGTTTTTGCCCCCTGTTTTCTGCACAGAAGTTGGGGTATTTCTATGAAACTCAGGATCTTCAGCCTCAAACGTCATCCTCTGCCTGGTTTGGAGCAAGGATTTGATTAACACAATTCTTCAAATCCAAAATCACACCTCTGGTCAGAGCATAATGCATCCAAGCTGTCTCATGTCTCAGCTCCATATAATACAGCCACTAAACAAACACTAGATTTTTTTTTCATATAGCCCAGAAGCCTCTTTCAAACCAAAATGTCTTTTGTCTTTCTGATGAGAATTTTCACCTGATCTGGATCATTTCTCTTAGGCGGCAGCAGGGCTATATTCTGCATACTTCTATGTAAGGCACATGTTTCAGTCACAGAGATATGGTGCATAAGGACAACAGTGACATTATTCATAGCTTCTATTCCTCAGAAGCAAACCTCAAATGGAAATTTTAGCTAAAACCTCTAAGACTTTTTGCTGAAGGAAAAGCTAACAAACTTTTAGACATCAGATTGAAGGGGGAGAAGGAAAGGACACCATTTGAAAGCTAGGCTTCATTATTTCTGTTTTTCAAAGATATATTTATTTCTCCAGAGTAAAGGTGGAGCTATTTCAGGCCATATCTCCCATCCCCATTAGTATAGGTTTCTTCACAGTTACTGAAGTAGGTAGCAAGCACCCATAGTGCTCAACCCGTTAATGACAGTAAGGGGTTAGTGTCATTAGCTCATTCTTTTCCTTGCAGATTAAATACCATGGAAGATGTGATCTGAAGATACAGTTATTTTTGCCTACTG
This sequence comes from Nothura maculosa, assembly GCA_032353885.1. Lineage (NCBI taxonomy): Eukaryota > Metazoa > Chordata > Aves > Tinamiformes > Tinamidae > Nothura > Nothura maculosa. The sequence goes on from JAUBOD010000785.1 coordinate 2,413,773, forward strand.
GAGCCTAGCAGCTGTGGCAGTTGCATATTTTGTAGGGTTTTTTTCAAGCAGTGTATTTTTCTAATGGGCTCACTTCGGGGTCTGTCAAGACGCTGGGAAGCTGGAGACAAGCACCTTTCCTGCTGGGAGACCTTAGCAAAACCTCAAGCAGCCCTTTTCAGAAACAGGAGTCCCATGTGCTTAATGAGATCGTTTTCAGAAAGCTCTGGAAAAAAAAGAGAAAGAAGAGAAAAATAGCGACAGCAAAATAGACATAATCACTAAAAATGTTCTTCAAGTAAACCAGAATCCCACTCAGTGTAATGAGACAGAAAATTTCCAAGGAACCTAAAGGAGGAACATGTGCTTTATTTGACACATCAGAGCCAAGTCGGTGTGTGAAAAGCAATAGCATCTCAACCTTGCAGTTATCTGTTTCACCCTTTATGCAGACAGATGGATTAAGAAAGGAGAAATAGGGCAAAATTTGATGAGGAGCATAGTTTTATGCATAGTGCCAGAAAATCAGCAGTGAAAACCAAGATCCAATCTGATAACTTGATCGGGAAAGGCTCAATCCATGCACTTGCCTCTGGTTGACCAATTGATCCCTATTAAAAAAGAGTGTGCTTAGCAAGGAGGCAGTGAACCCTTGCTGGCCTAGAGACACCAGCTTCTGGCCCTTGCTTTTATGCTCTGGGCATGTCAGCTATAGCATAAGCATCTCATGCTCTCTTTCTGCCTTGACGGATTGTGATAAATTTTGAAAGCTGCATCTGGTTGATGCTAGATGGATATTTTAAGAGACATGGACAGATTAGAGGAAAAACCCACTGAGAGAATGGGAGGAGAGAAAGTGGTGGTAAAGGAGCCCCCCATTTGGCATGGCCAAAGCCTCAAGCTTTGGTATAGGAGTGGTAGTTGCATAGTTGGCATGAATCAATGTCTCCAGAACACTTCTTTCCTCTCGATTCTGCCAGGGTGGTGTTACAGATAATTCTTTCGTAGCATCTCAGGAAGCCAGGCAATGAGGATAGGGAGAGGTACAGGGAAGCTCTACACAAGAATATCTAGCGCAGTATCCAGTATTCCAAATATTCCATGAGTAATGCCTACAAATGCATATAAAACCAGCAAAGGCACATATATCTCCACCAGGAATATCCTCATATATACTCACAATCTCCAGAGATTTGTGGCTTGGGGACTTCATGAGCTAAAGCCATTATTTTCACATTTACATCCTCTTCATGGAGTTTCTCCTTCCATTAATTTTCTTGATTATCTTTTGGTTTCGGATACACTTTGGGAACCTGCAAGATCCTTCTGCAAGGAGTTCTGCAGATTAGCCAGATGTTGTGTGAAGAATCATCTTTTCCGTTCT
>JAUBOD010000785.1:2415235-2432607 GCA_032353885.1 Nothura maculosa
TAGTCTCTCTAGAGACAAGTTCAGCCTCTGAGAAAGCCTTCCTGAAGAGATGTAACAGGGGAAAATATATCTGCTAGAATTATTCCAGTTTTGTATATTTATCCATTGCTGCTATCCTTTTTCAAAGATCTCCAAATACTCTGTTGATCACTGGTAGTTGATGCTTATGCTAGATGTTTAAACATAGGCTTAAATACCAACAGCAGGTCCTTAGATCCCGAAGAACTACGTGGAGATGTTCCCTTTGACTTCCAATGGACTGCAGATAGTAACCACACTCATATATGTTCCCTGTGCATTTTTCAGAGATAGGGTACCAACATAGGTGGACCATTAGTCTGACCTAGAAGGCACATCTTATATTCATCATTCTCTGTCCTGGTGTCATTTGAGAGGGCTGAAAGTATTCAAGACATCATCATAAGGTTGGGAGTTATGACATAGAACATGAAGAAAGTCTATATCCCTCTGGAGTAGGAGCTGTGAGCAGCTGGAATAGACTCAGGCATCACGAACATCTCTGGATATCTATGCTCAGGTTACCTGAACTGAGTTTCTGTGCTGAATGGAACTAACTCACTATTTCTGGCTAGGTTCTTGGTTTCAGTTTATCCTACTGCACATCCTACTTTGACGCATATCAATATAAATATTTTTATAAGGGCAACAAACTGATAGGAAAATATATCTTGTCAATAATCAAGTAGCTGGTGTGTGATATTTTAACAGTGATTTCTTTTCTCTAAGATGAAAAAAAAGAGAAAATGCAAGGTTTATTTAGACAGATTTCTGCCTTCCAAAAATAAACAGCAATGAGTTGTAGGGGAACAATAATAATGAAGAGAAGTAAATTGTGGAATGATAGTCATTCTGCAGTATCCTTCCACCATGGGATATCATGTATAACAGTTTCTGGAACTTCGTTTTTTCATCTCTAATTGTCTCTGAAACTCTTTGCAGACTACTTGTTCGTACCTTTATACTATGGGCTGCCCTATATAGATCACACAGTAAATTAGAGCTGTGATCTCAAAAAAAGGAAAACTTCCATATCTTTTATTCTGGTTCACTGCTGACCTTGGATGTCCCTAAAATGTGTCTGTTTCCAGTTTGAAGAGTCTCATTAAGTCAATATTTTACATACAGAGAAGCGTTCCCAGATCTCTGGACGTAGATACCTGCAGCTAAACTGAGACTGAGCTTTATGTCCAAACTGCCTAGAATGGAGCGTGTGCCACAATTTAACTTCTAATGACTTTGGGCTATACTGGGGGCTCATTTTGCAATAAAAACAAGGCATAACCAGATGCATTTTCACAGTGTTTTGCTTTCAGTTTTAAGAACAAGTGGAATGTTGTGGCCATACTGGACATCTCTGACCACATTCCTCGGCATAATTTTAGGTTAGGGCAACTTGCATCTTCTCGTGCGATTTTAGTACCATAATAGAGAGTTTTGGGCAAAGATTTGCCATTAGTGTCACTGAGCAGGTTGTTGACAAGCCAGTTGTATTTGCTGGTGTAGATACAAATGACCCGGTGTCTTGATCCCTGGGGACCACTGCCATCCTTGCTTCAAACAAGTCTAGTAGAACCTCCCACACTCAAGATGAGTTTGTAGAATAGAATCTCATCATAGGTTAATAAAGAGAGAAGCCAGAGTCAGGTAAGAAGATATCCTGATCTGAAAGTGGTCAAAAGCTGGGACTTTTTTTGAGGAGAGTATAATCTCTTTCAGCCTTTCCAATCAATCATCACAAGTATCCATGTGGAACAGATCAGCCAGCACTCATCCACCCCAACAGCCGGAGTTGCAGCCCACACTGACTGACACCACTTAGGAGACACAGGAACCTGCTGGGGCCACGTTGAAAGATCAGCCAGATAACAAGGTGGGAAATCCTCAGCAGGAGCTTAAATACATATTCTCTATATTTTATATATACATATAGATTATTTACAAAAGCAAGTGCAAGCAAAAATAATAATAATAAAAAAACCTTACTCTGCAAATAATGTAGTGACTATTGGAGCATGGCCAGGTCTCTTAGGACTGATGGGAATGTTCCTACAGGTAGCAAGGAATCCGTATTACACCAGGTGCTATTACATATGCAGAGTTTTCTTGGTTGTGTTTGTATAGGGCCAGGACGGAAGCTTTTAGAAGACCTCAGACTTCCCATCTTCACTTGTCAAGAACTGGGATTACTACTATGTCAAAACAACTACTCTAACAAGAAGGAAACAGGACAAGAAAAGTCTTTGCCCAAGCATTGTCATCGTTCCCTTTTTCTGACCATCTTTGTGAAAGTTTGCATTCCCATAAGTGTTTTTTCCCATAAGTTCAAGCATAAGTAAGTCTTTTTTATGTTTTTGTAGAATGCACTGTAAAATACAGGCTTTTTGGCCTTCACCTCTGCTTTGCCTCCTGCTCTGTCAATAACCTGAAGACAAATCAATTTTTGTCTTCATGCCTCAGTTTCACCCATCAGTAAATGAGACAAAACAATCCAGAGTTGCTTTGGAAAGTTCTCTGAGATGCCCCAAACTGAGCTAGCCATGACAGAAAGAGAGGCAGACAGAGCAAAGAGAGAATAAAAGACATTCTCAGACCTGAAGATTAATTTTCTAAATTATATGGCAACTACAAGATGAAAAAATAAAGGATTATTATTTGCATGCCGGGGGAGCAATAATCCTATGATTACTGCTCCAGACGTAAAGACAATACAAGGCAGTTTGTGCTGCAGTGCAGAGCTCTTGGAGGAGTAGCAACATCGTGTGATGGACCATGCAGCAGTCCAGGACCCAGCATCCTTCATGGCATCCACACATTCCTAGAAAATCAAGCGCCTAGTCAGCTTTTCCAAAGCCGAGACATTGAACCCAAATTTGAATCTCGAATTGTGGTTTGATCCTTATCATGCCAAAACAAAACAAAAACAAAATATACCCTCCTTCGGATGGCTTTCATTGGCCAGGACCTGGTCTGAACTCGCAGAGCTAAAATTGGAAATAGCAAAATGCTTTTTTAGACCCAGCTCTGCAGGCAAGCATGCCAGAGACACTGAAGTGAATAAATGGCTAAAATCCATTTGAAAGTTCTTGGCTTTAGTATCTATAGCAGATTAATTAATTTTGATTTACGTTGTTATTTGGTCCACTGCTTGTTTATTACGCATCCTCTATTTTCAGTCTGAATAATGAAGCTTTGTTTCATTTGTGGCTGCAGGGTGCTAGAGGAGGGAGAGGACAGGACGTGAAGCACTGCTCATTATAAGCTAAAATAAGCTATTTAAATATGCAAATTGTATTCAAAAAATGATCTGAGAAAGAGGGTTGTGGAGCTCCTGCAGTTGTTTAGGAGATATGGAGGTTTTCATTTACAGTCCTAGGGTGGGATTTGATCTGGGGAAGAGTGAACACTCTTGTATCATCCAGGAGGTGACAGATGGGTGGGAGTTTGGTAACCCATGAAAAAAAGATGGTTGGATTTGAGTTTGCTCCCCAAAAAGAACCTACAGCACAGAAAATACCCTTTGGTGAAGCTCTCTGAATTCAGAAAAGTAATCAAAAATGTTAAATGTAATAAATATAATAATAATAAAGAAATGTAAAATTAATAATAATAAAGAAATTTAATATAATAATAAAGAAATAATAGTAATAAAGAAAAAAATGTAAGAAAATCCAAAGCAGGAATGATTTTGGTGGCTGTATTGCTTATAAGGGTTTAGACTACCTTTAAATCCTGTTTTCAACAGTCATGTCTTATGCCACAAAGGCTGAAAACTTCTTTTTATTTTTGGCTTCCTGTCTATGGGAACTCAACTACATCCTATAATCCCTCATTACAGGCACTTGGAAAGGTTTACAAGAATGTCTATCCTGCTGAGTCTTGCTATAGGGAAAAAAAAAGGAGAAATAAAAAAGGAATAAATAAGAAAAGAACACTAAGAAATAAAAAAGCAGAGCTGGGAACATGGCAAGTCCCATGAAAGCAGAAAATTAATGCAGAAAATAGCAAATGTATGAAAAAAAAATGAAAGCAAATGAACAAAAGTCTCCCAAAAGAGAGTATCTTGGTCAGGAGATGCTGGATGGGAATGTTGGAGAAGTCAGTGCAGGGCTCCTTCTTTCACCCTGATATGAGGAAACTCCTCGAGTCATTTTGAGTCGATGTCTCTGCCTCCAATATTTTCATGCCAGCCTGGTTACGTGGGTGAGTCTCTGCTCTAGTTTTCAAGCAGAAGTTCTTACAAATTGACAGAGGAGACTGCGGCACCTCCACAGGAGGAGCAGGAGAGAGAGCAGCACGGAGGAGGGGGAGGAATGAAATGGGCTTTTCAAAACCTGTAAAATTAGCATAGAAAACGGCAGCAGCTTTTCTTAACTCGGACTGAGTGAGCAGCAGCCTGGTTGCCTGCTGATTTTAAAGCCACCCCATTAAAGATCTTGATGGGTGGCCACAAATGTGCTGGATTGCCTGTTGCTGGAGGGAAAGCACATTTGTGGTGACAGTGGCAGCCCCAAAGCTTTTCAGAAGCAGGGGTTAGAATTCACCCTGTTTTTCAGGCTTTATGGTCATCACTTCCGGCTTTGAACATCTAATTTAAGTTCCTGGATTAAAAAACTCATTTTTCTTCCTCCCTCCATCTCTCAGTATAATCATCACAACAGATCAGCATCTTTGCTATTTCAGTGCTTCCCTAAGGGTTGACATTTTAGCTCAGGGTTTGGACATACAGTCTGCTCTCCTCACTAAATGGGCACCTACTTCTAAGCTGAAAAGGTGCTTCAGGAGCAAATTTGAGGGGACTGCCCATATCCCTTGGCCCCACGGTGTCCTTAGCCACCTCAAGTTACTTTGCACTTGCTTCAGTGCAGCTACACAGGCTGCATTTGGGCAGCCAAAAAGATGAGGAAGCTTCTCTTCCTTCCAGTCTGCTCAGTGGTGGCTAGCTAAGAATTACCAATGTAGGAAAGCTCTTTTTTTTCCCCTGTCATCTCTGTAAGGAGTCTTGCGTTGGTGCGTGACAGGGGAAACACAATGACACACAGCAGGGCTGCTGGCACTTGGAAATACTCTCGGAGATGCACTCGAGGACCTTCCCAAAGGCTTTCCAGCTTGTGCATGTGACATGAAACACATGCAAAGGGAAGCAAATGCTAGCATTCCCCTAGGAACCTGCAAGACCCAGAGCTAGGAGAAGTGTGCGAAGGGAGCAGTGACCTTCCCAGGTGGGATGAACGCATGTCCTTGGGGGAGGTTGAACATAAGCAGGGCAAACAAATGACATGGGAATTTTCAGCAGGATGTTGTAGATAGCTCAGCACCTGCAGATGTGCATGCAATAACTCCAATAGTTATGGGGAACAGCTTTTGGGAATTTCTCCCACTCCAAGGATAGCTGCTTTCTAGTTAATAGCTCAAACCTGTCTAGTCCTTGACAGGTCAAGCAATGTTTGCAAATGGAGAAGAGTGATTTCTTCAGGAACATTCAACAGACTGTTGGCAGAGCTAAACTGGACCCATCTTCCCATCTGGACCATGCCCTCTATACCACATTAATGAGGGTGCTACAACATCCCCCGTGAGCTCCCCACCTCCTCTGTGCTATACCCACCTAGATCAGGCTCATTCCAGAAATTCTTGCTCTCGAAATGTCACCGCAGAGTGATCAGGATCCCCCGTTTCCCTCCCACGTCCGCCGGGGAGTGCTGGCTTTCCCCTCCAGGTGAACTTCTCCGCCTCCTTCTTCACTGCTCCGGCTGGCTCTTCTCATGTGTGGGTGGTTGCAGCCTGGTGCTGACGGGCCAGCAAAGGAGGGGGTGGGCAGCACAGACAGCAAGCAAGTTAGTGCTTGTGAAATGTGCTACTAGTTATTCCTGTACTCTACCTTGCTAACAGTGCTCCAGGAGACCATGACATCCCTCCTGTGGCCACCTCCCTGGGTCAGTCACCTTTGCTAGTGTACTTTAGTTGAACAGGGGATGGGAGAAAAAAGAAAATAGATCTAGAAAGGGGGTAAAGAAAGAGATTCCAATGTGAAGTTGAAGGAAAGCTGAAAAATGAGATTTTTGATATTTTCTGTAGGCCACAATCTTAGATCTGCTAGCCTTTCATGCAGTTCATTTCAGGTTGACCTGAGAGCAGATGAGTTGAGACATATCTGCAAGCATTAGCAGAATCCCTCAGGCAGTACTAGGAAAGGCAATGGTCAAAAAAGAGTTTCATCTGATTTGACCAAGTTCTCTTGGACAGATCAGTATTATTAATCAATGGCATCACCGACGCGGCTGTCAGCTGAAGAAGTTCAAGCAAAAGTAGTTTGGAGATCTGGAATGATCAAAAGTGGAGAGGCTTTTCCACAGCTTCCTATGTCATAGCTTGTCTCAAGCGATAGCTTGTCTCAAGTCCTTTCTTTAAGATGCTGAATGTTGCTGTTTTCTGTCTGGTAGAAACCCTGAATTTTGTAGTGAGAACTATGTTCCCTTCACTAGTTTAAACCCATTCCTCTAAAGCTATCTTCTACCTTGCTCACATATTCTCCATCCTTGGTGCTCATATTTTTTATATCTATATCCTCTTATATCTACAGAGACAGCTCTCAATCTGCTAGCCTTTGCCAAGTTAGCTGAAATGAGCTAGGTTTTTCCCCTTTCTCATTTACATGGTGGGATGTCCTTTTCCAAATGGATCCCAAAGTCCTCTTTCAGGCATTTAAATTGGTCTTTATCCGTAATATCCCACACTTCTGTACTCCCTTACATCACCTTCAGTGTATCATCTTCATTTGTACATTGTGTTCTGGTTATTATTTACCTAATCTCCCCTTTTCTTCTGAGAGGAGCTGTCCTCATTTTCCCCTCTATGTATCCCCTGTCCCTTCCTTCTCCTTCTGACACCTTGTGCCCAATCTTCCAATAAAGTTAGGAGTAAATTCACCTGTCAAGCCTCCTGAGCACACTTTAGTGACGCTGATGCCAGCTCTGCGAGCCTGCATTTTCCTGGATAGCATGAGTGTTCTCAGTAGCTGCAAATAAAAAGAATTAGAAAAAAAGAAGACTCAAGAGGTATGTGAGTAATACAACATCAACTGTAGGGACACGTGCTGGGCTAGCACATGAAAACAAGCTGAGAACACAGAGTACTTTCAACTCCAAGTTATCTTTCATCACACCTTAATTAAGTAGGGGATCCAAGTGTCACTGCTACAACACAGGAAACTGAGGCATGGTAACAAGGTCTATGCAGATCACTGAGCTCTTTGGTTGGAGAGGAGAGTAAGCTAAGTCTGTTTTGGTGTGGGTGGCAGGTGCCTGCTGGTGCAATAAGGCTTAGTTTAGGTGCATAATAGGAACCTAAGGTGATGAAATACACTAGTCATCTTGTAAAAGGACTGAGAGGAGCTGGGAGCCCTAGCCCTTCAAATCTGGCCACGATACCCTAGCTTAGACCTCCCTGCTCTTGTTCTCAAATATGGCAGCATATCCTCATCCCAACCAAGCCTCTTTCTCTTCTTGCAGCCAACTATGCTCTAATATTGGCCACACCACATCCATACGGTTCCCTTGAGTCTGCTCCAAAGCCATGGCTGAACACCAGGAGCACCCTGCTACTCGAGGACACTGTCACAGCAAAGCGGTCTCCTTTTGCTCAGAGCTGGCACCTGCACCATCCGCTGACTTTCCCACCTCCGAAGAAGGCTGCATTTCTCTGGGAGGAACAAACATACCATAGAAGGGAAGCGAGCTCTGCCAAGCGCCGCAGAATTGGGACACAGATGGTATCTTAAATGAGAACGGAAGTTTATTTGGGGGCTCTGTGCATGATGTAGCATTGCAGATCTTGCAGCAGATGACAGGCGCTAGGAATGGCAGAGAGGGTGAGGAGACGGTTTTGAAGCAGGCCTCCCTCAACAGAGCTACTAACTTGTCCCAAGAGAAAAAAAAGAAGCCTGATAAATTGTTTTGTTAGGAAAGGAATGCATAAATCTCATTTGATTTGTATTTACATCTGGTTTTCTAGTAGCCTGAGCAAAGCCACAGCTATCTGCCCATCGGTCAAGCGTTGTGGTTATGCCAATTGGCCAGGAAGGCCCTGCTAATTTTTCCATACTGGGCACCTGAGCTTGAGTCTTTCTCCTCCACTCAGAAATTAATTTTCACAAGATCTATGGGAAACATGGTTATTTTTCAAACCAGTTGTGGACAGAGTGAAGATCAGAGCTGGAGGGGAGCATGGAAATATTTTCAGCCTTTGCAATAGACCAAGTCAGAGAGGGAGCTGGGACATCATCCTGGGGAAGAGAAGACCTTAGAGGGATCTGATCAATGTGTCTAAGTATCTGAAGGATGTGGAGAGGATCAGTCTTTTCGGTGGTGTCCAGTGACAGGACAGGGGTCAGCAAGCGCAAACTGAGATATAGAAGGTTCCATTTGAACATGAGGAAAAACTTCTTGATTGTGAGGGTAACAGAGTGCTGGAACAAATTGCCCAGAGAGATTATGGAGTCTCCATCCTCGGAGATATTCCAAAGTTGTCTTAAGTACAATCCTGCAGAGAGTGCTCAAGGTAACCGTGCTTTAGCAGTGGAGTTGGACTAGATGATATGTACAAGTACCTAAGGGGAGAACATCATGAGAATGAGACCAAACTCTTCTTGGTGGTGGCCAGTGACAGGACAAGGGCTAATGGGTACAAATTGAAACACAGGAAGTTCCTTCTCCGTATGAGGAAGAACTCGTTTACTGTAAGGGTAAGCAGACTGCCCAGAGAGGCTGTGGAGTCTCCTCTGGAGATCTTCAAATCCCACCCAGATGCCACCTTGTGCTTACTGCTCTGGGTGTCCCTGTTGGAGTATTGAGTTGGACTAGATGATCTCTAGAGGTCCCTTCCAGCCTCAACTATTCTGTGATTCTGTAATTTCCAGAGGTCCATGCCAGTCTCAACATTTCTCTCACTCTCCAATTACATGTCGAATATTTTTTGCAAAATCATCTGATGAATCTCTGAATCCGATGATTCTGTAATGAGACTGTAATACCTCAGAATCTTCTCTGTAGAGAAAGGTTTGCATGTGCTGGCAAGAAATGGGGAAGTGGGGCTCCTCACCTTTAATTGAAGATGAGTGTCTATACCATAAAATTTCCACAAAAGTTGGAGTTGAACAGTGGCTTTGACTAAAGGCAGCCAAAAGCACTAGTACAAAGTAGACATTTCTAATATACTCCAATCTTTTATGTAGTATCGGGGCTTATCCACAGAGTCTGGATAACCATGTCATGTAGGTCTGTCTCCCTCTAGTCAGGGAATGAACGCCTAACATATCCATGCAGTAATATAGGAGATATTTGCTCAAGCCATGAACTAATGCTGCAAATAGAAGACTTTTCATAAGTACTAAATTCACAACTCATATATCTGTTATGTACTTTCTACCTTTTATCCACGGCCAGTTTTAGAACATCATCTACATGTGACCTAGAAACACTCCAGATGCAGCCCTACAAAGCTCTATAGTGCTGAAAACTAGTGTACAGCACAACCTAGCCTCAAAAACTTCTTTTTTTTCCCATGATATTTTGTGTCAGTTAGAGATGTGGATGTGAGAGAACCTGAAATATTGCTCAGGGATTTGGAGTCACGCAAGAGTGACTAGATCTCAGTCCTGAAATAAAAATGAGAAATCCCTGTTTTCTATTCTTTTACTTATCTCTCTCAGCTCCCTCTGGACTACCTTCATAAGAAGGTAGTTGAGAAGCAGCTAGGGGCTGGCTAGTACCCAGTAGGTCTTTCCAACTGTTCAAGAAAAGTGAGGCAGACATAATTTATATAGTAGTAGTCTTAACAAAATATATGTATATGTATATATATATGTATATATCTTCCACTGGCTTGGAACACAGTATGTTTGGAGAAGATCGGTGAATATTTATCTACTGAGGAAGTGTTTAGGAGACATTTCTTGAGCACAGTGACTAAAAATCATGCAGACAGAGTTTGGAACAGCCTGCAAGTACAGAAAACTCTTTCTCAAACTCTTTTTTTTTCCTCTATTTGGAGACCGACAGTAGAGAGACACAGGAGTACATAGGGAGCTGATTTAGTAGATGATCCTTGCAGGGTTCCTCATAAAACCTTAGCTACCCATGCAGCTTTGTTACTGTGAAATTAGTAATGTCTGAATGGTGAAGTTGCTCCGTGTCTGCATTAATTTCAAGTGCATTAACTTTTAAGGGTGTGCTGTTTCAAGGAAGTTATAACATTCTTTTGGCAAGAAGAATCAGGTCCTGAAATCACCCTGAGATGCTTTAAAGAAGTTGTCTTACCCCGTCCCAAAGCCAGACTAGGTCTCAGTAAAAAACCATCTCCATCTTTGATCAGAACTGATCATCTCTCTCCTTTCCATGTTTGCCCAAGTCCCAACCCAGCTTCAGCTCTAGATCCTTCTCAAGTGTTGTGGGTATGTGTATTTGCATTTACAGCTATCTGGCATGAAAGAAACAGAGCAGAGGAAGGACTTTGCAAGGCCAGTGGTGCCACCTAATGGGAAAATTCCCAGGGAATCATTTGCTCGGAAGTTAAGTCCTTAAATGGAGTGTTGCTAGGTGACGTGGAGATGGGAATAAGTAGCTCTGATGCAAGTCTCTCTTTTCTGCTGTTTTACGATGATCCTTCCGTCAGTCTAGTCCCTCTTCCTCAGCATTTGAGCTGCACAAATGAGACTGACTGCACCACAAATTTCTTCTACTTCCGGCTCAAAGCCACTCTTAGAAATCCCTGGAGCTGATATTTGAGTTTCTTGATGATAAAAGCCTGTCTGGAGAGGAAATTATCCCCAAATTTTGGGTTATGAAAAACAAAACAAATCAGAACAAGAGGCTTTCAGTAAGGGACTGGAACTTTCTGGATTGTCATGGGCTTTTCCCTTAATTACAGAGTTTGCAAATGAGAGGCAAAAAGAGGCTCTCCACAGTGCAAGCTCTGAGATAATATTGTCTCAGAGGCAGCATGGGATAAAAGTTCTTGCACTGCATCCCCTGCATATACTCAGTAACAGAAATAACCAGAAGAGTGGGCAGGAATGAGCTGCAGATCCCATTCCAGCCTTAAGGGATTTTATTCCTTATGGCTGTGATATCTTACCAGCACCTATCCCTGCTGCAGCATCCCTGCTGTCATTGGTTTGTAAGAGCATGTTACAGCAGGGTCTTGGTCCTTCTGAAATCTCACTTCAGCTCTGCCACAGATGAATCACACATTTTGAGTTGTTTCCACCAGCCTTTCTTCACCTTGGGCTCCGTGAGAATTAAAAGTTACTTCCAAGACTCTTTTCACTGTGATGAGAATGTTTGCAAGGGCTGGTTGGCCTTACAGGTATTCAAGAGGCAAAACTGATGTCAAATCATTGCTTTTGCTGCTTCTTGGGAAAGCACACAAGTCAAGGTGGGGGAGAAGGGAATCTATTCCTATTCTCAGTGCCTAGTTGAGCTTGAACACCTTCGTTACAGGTGAGATGGCATCCCATGAAAGGTTTCATTTCATGGCTGAAGGACAAATTAACATTTAGGGCAAAGGGGTGAAACCTGCAATTAAACAGCCTTGAGTCATTAATTCCTGCAAGGAGCTGAGCTCTGCTGGTAATGACAGCTTCACAGCTGTGGCTCTGCTGCTCAAAACTTCAAGCACAGCCTGACAGAGCAATAATTCTTCTCAGAGCTCATGAGATTTCCCATGGCTTTCCTTTTTCAGGAAGACAAGGAAGTTCAAGCATGAGAAACAGGTTCCTCTATAAAGGCATAGTGACTGGGAAAGCAATGGGGCCAAGGCTCAATATCAGGGCCTGGGAGAAACGTAACTAGGAATGGGGAAATAAATCCCTGAGTGTGCAATCACAGGGGAGCATGCAAGCTATGTTTGATTGTTGACTCTCTCTTTCAACATCACCTGGAACATGTTGACATCATGGTAATAACTGTGCAAGGAGCAGAAAAGTTCAAGGCTCTTAGCTGTTGCACAAGACCCTGTCCCAAGGATTATCTGCATCTGGGACTTAGGTTTCTTCTGGCTTCTTCCTCCAGCCTGGAGGGTGTCTCTGGGGGAAGACCAAGCCCCCTTTTTCATTGCTGCCCAGAGGTTTCACCTCTGTTATCACTTGCTGCTGTTACAGCATTAGTCACTCCCAGTAGGGTGACTGCAGATGTCATAATTCTCTGCATCCTTCTCTCTCAACATGAAACTTTTCAGTCCACTTCCCATCCTGCTGATGCTGCCTGTGGCTTGAAGCTTGAATGTGTGGGGAACTTTTGGCACCCTATCTGCCCCTCATTGCACTCTTCCCTCACTCTCCCATCCAGAGATCATGCAAATCAGACAGTGTCCTGTTTATCACCCCAGAGAGGAATTGCTTAGTTCCCCTTCCCATCTTAAACTGAATCAGCGTATGGATAATGGGAAACTTTTGCCTATTTCAGAATCAAACTTTTGGTTTAACAATTTAACAACCTTAGAGCTCTCCATCCATTTGGGATGAGGACTTTAGCTAGGGGAATATCTTCCCTTTATGATAGAAATCTGTGTTGTTCTAGGTGGTTAAATTACATGTTTTAGCAGCCAGTTATTTATTTGTTGTGTTTTTCCCAGATGTGCTGAGAAGCAGCTCCATAAAACCAACATGAATAAAAATAAATCCCTTGGCTATCCCACGTCTCCATTCCTCTATTTCTAAAAATATTGTCTTTCTTCTCTACAAGGCTGTTGAGAGCTTTCAAACATTTGAGGATGTGAAGGGCTGAGATATCAGACCAATGCTGTCAGTTTTCAATATAAGCATCATATTGCTATTCCCCAACCTGTGATGTGAACCATGAAAGCACTTCAGATGGAAAGATAGTCCTGCACCAATGTCTCTCACACAACGCTCCTTCTGTGGTTCCTTACCTCTATCCACTTAAATGCAGTGTGCCATGACTGCTGAACATGATAAAAAAAAAGACTAGCCAATGAAAATATGGAAAATAAAGACTGCTAATGCACTACTTTGACTATCTGTCATAAGATCTGTTCCCCTAATGCTTGTGCACAGACTGCTCCATCCTTTGGAGGACACTTCTCTTGCACAGTGGTGCAAGACCATAGGAATACTAAAGCCAGGAGCAGTCTCTCCACAAATGAAAAAGCCCCATAGTCTTTATCTGCCAGAGCACTATCTGGTAATCTAGAAGAGAGAACAGAGGAGAAAACTTTTCAATTCTCTCAGCCTATTATGTCAGATATTGTGCCATGATGTGCAATTGTTTAACTAGACCAAAATCACCTTAAACTGCATAAATCGCTTCCAGTAATCACTCCTTTTCCCAAAGGCTGACACTTGCTTGTTCACAAACACAGCAATCTTGCTCTTTTCCATGTAATTGTACAACATATATGGCTCACTGCTGCTGCTTAAATAAATCAAAGAGTTATGTTCCACGGTACGCACCTCAATCACACATATTTTTCTTTATCTCTAATTGTTTTAAGTAGCAAGGCAGCAGAAAATAATTGGAGGGTATATCTGTGCTTAAATTTAAAGGATTGGAGAAGTGAAAAGAACAATTCCAGGTTGTAAATGTTAGCATTGTTAACTTTTAATCACAGTTCTCAAAACTCAAAAGAACACAGTGTATGTTTGCATGTTTGGTAAATTCATTGTTACCTTCAAAACCTCCAAAATAGCTCTGGTGCAGGGACTGTCTCGTGGGGCACACAGAGAGGGTACTGACGGGACACAGTGCCAAATGAGGCATCTAGAAGGAGAGTGGATTTGGAGTTTGAATTAAGATGTGACACTCTCTGGGTAGATTTGAAGAGCCACCACAAAGTGACCCAGGTGTATACTAGGGTCCTGAAAAGCTCCTGAGCAAACAATCAGGAATGGTCTGGAGCCACTTTAGCCCTATCTCTCCACAGCAACCACCTCATATTAGGTGCCATCTGCCTCACTCTTTGCAAAAGTAAATTCCCTTAGAACCTTGAACAGTGGAACAGCTCTGTCCCCTCTTAAGTTTGGATTCATGATCCAGCTTCATTCTGCGTCCAGAAAAACAGGACATCTCTATAATAAGGAAAACAACAAAAAAAGTGTGAACAAGAGGGAAAGGACCCATGGCATACCCCAAAGAAATGTGTGATCTGGGATGTGGGATGTCCTGGATTCTCATGGGTGTTACAATTGTGGCCCAACCGTGAAGTTTAAACATAGATACTACAGCTTCTCAGCATTAGAAGATGCTGCTATGACCTTGGAGGACTTCTCTGGGCAACCACCTCTCTCCCACACAAGGTAAATGCTGCATCTTCTCATAATTCCTTCTCCCAAGCTCTGTTGTGATATATAGCTCAGCGTTGGTTGCTAATTTTGCACCTGCTACAAGTGGAGAGTGAGCTTGCTTTGACAGATGAACATTTCCTTCCAAGAACTAAGACTGTATGCACCAGCCATCCCATTCTACAGGCTTTGCTTTTGTCTGAAATGCATCCTACCCCACAGGGCCAAGGCAAATACTGGTATCTGACACCCTTCGGATCTAATTTCTGGTCTGCCACCAAGTTTTCAGATGCATTTGTGTTTCATTTCTCAATGTTTTAAGAACGTTCCCATAGGCATAACCTGCCCAGTCCCTGCTGCTTCTCTCAGATTCTGCTAAGCTGGTTTGCAGAAAGTTGGGCGCCAGAATAGACCCCATGGTCACAAAGTGCTTCAGTAGAGGATATGTGGAAGTACTTCACAGGATATATGGAGGAGGAGGGGAAAACTGGAGCTGTAAATGTGTTTACGAATCAGGTAGGTAGCACCAGGCTTTAGGGAGATCTTTACTTTGAGTCCAGTCCCAGAAAATTTAGCTACTTCTTGAGATATTTCTGCAGTAAATTGGCTGTTGAACTTGCTTCTGAGACTTGCCCATGCCCCTCTTCTGTCTGAGGAAAACAGAACTTCATAGATCAAGACTTATGCTCTATTCACCAGGCTTCAAGTACCCCGGAGAAATACAGTTTGGCTAACTGAGCCTGATTCATTGCTATTAAACAGACATTCATTGGGCAAACATTGGCCTAGCTCTGGGTCAAGACTTTCACCTTGACATCAGTAATGGCCAATCCACAGATTTAGCAGTAAAGTTCTTGTGAGCTCTCCAAGTGCCGTGAGTTCCCATGGTGGAACTCTTATCTAATGGAAAACCATGGGCTGACAAAACTTCTAGGCAATTAAAACTCACATCATTGGATGTCCAATGTGACCAAGCTGCATGTCCAGACCAGACACTTTGAGCAGAATGATTTGTTATAGTACATAACTCTTGGCCACAGAGAGACTTGATATGTACCTCCTAATGCCAGGAAGGATTAATGTGCCATTAGTCACTCTCTCACTCATCATTAAAACTTTATTCCACAGCTTCAACAGGTGTTTAAAGGTGCTTCCTTCAAGTGACATCTGACAACTGAGCTCGTGCTTTTGGCAAAGAAGGTTTTGAGCCATGAGAATCGTGAGTCATGTGAGCATTAGACTGCTGTTTGTAAGAGGCAACTTACAGCCCTGAAACTCCTCACTTGCCAAAGTGCAGTAAGGTGCACAATGTGGAGGGAATCTTCTGAAAGCATGGACTGGATCAAGCCCTACAGATAATGTAGGCACGACAAGTGAAAAACCTTTACTGTATCCCTCCCTTTTTTTATTTTTTTTCCATGTGAAACACAGAGATAATTGACCTGCCCTTTTACTAGGATGTTGGAAGGGCATTGCTTAAAGCCAGAGAAATCCACAAGCAGTAAACAAGATAATAGCGCTAATAACCCGGCCTCAAGCCATGCAATTGATTCAGCGTGGCTAATGCATCCACAGGAAATGGAATTGAATGACAGCTAAGTTTGATGGGGAGAATGACAGCTCTGAGTGGTTTTAAACGCAGAAGGGGGAAAGATGTTGGCCTAAAGGGGCTGATAAGGTCTCATCTAGGTCCTGCATCAGTGGCAGCATCTGGGATAAAACGTCCCTCTTGCATCTAGGAGCAGAGGGGCTATTTTCTTCCCATTGGCCACTGAATCCCTCAAGATGACATATAACTGTCTGTCACTTTAGTACTAGTGAAGCCTCTGGAGGAGCTGGGAGATAAAACCAGAGTGTCTCAGTCATAGTCCACCCTTTTCCCCCCAAAATTTTTACATCTCCACTTCTACTCCATTGGAAAAAAAACAGAAAAAAAAAATGTTCCGTCCACAAAACGACTGCTGTCTGGCTTTAAAAACTGTCTCCCCCCAGATAGAGGGATTAAAAAAAAAAAAAGGAAAAAAAGAAAGATAACCAGAAAAACCTGTAAGCAGAAAATAACAGAGAGACTCCCACTCGCCAACGCTGCTCCGGCTCCTGCAGAAGGCAGCAAACAGATGAGTCACTGGTGGCTGGGCTGGCAGAGCGCAGCGCTTCTCCCCCGGGGCCAGCTCTGCTTTGCCCACTCAATATCCCCCACTGCAGCGGTGGCATCACGGTCCCTCTGGGGCTTCCAGTGAGTCAGGAGATCCCCCAGAGTCATAAGTGTCCCCAGGGTACTGGGAAAAGCCACCTGCCCATTTCTGTTCCTTTTCCCCTGTTTATGCTAGGAGAGTTGTAAATGAGCTAAGCTCAAGCATGAAGCCCCTATGGATCTCCCCTGTGCCTCGGGATAATGAAAATCTCATCTATGGAGGGTTTGCAAGACAGAGGCTCAGAGATCCTCTCCCACCAAGGGCTTTTCTCCTCTGCAGGATTGATGCTACCCAGCTGCAGAACTAGCAGAAGATTTGGGTGTTTCAGACAGAGATCAGCACTGCTCAGATCTATTAAAGAAAATGGGTATAACCAAACATGTGAGTGCCCTTTGACACATGCCCTTCACCACTGCTCTTTGGTTTCCTTTAGGCATGTTTTAATACCTGTGGCTCTAATTCTCAATCAGCCCCATTGAAATATCCCAGAGCAAACCGTAGATTTGTATCTCAAACTCCTTTTCTTCTCATAAAAAAAAATATAAATAAACTTGGACTGAGGATTTCCACATATTTGCTGAGTCTTTTCCCATCTCCCTCTCTCTCTAACAATAATTACATTTGCTTCCATATTTCACTCTTTTTTTGCAGTCTTAATTAACCCGTCCCTGTCTACCTGGGAGAGTTTGCTGCAGATGTACAGCCTGCTTGCTTTTACCCAGGCTGCTGCTTTTTTTTTTCCCCTCCTTTTTTTTTTCCTCCCTTTCTTTTCTTTTTTTAAACATCTCTCCAGCCTGTAGAAAGTCCCTAGTATTCCCACTATGCTAATACAAGTGGAAGTGACTGGTGGAAGGCAGCTACTG
>JAUBOD010000785.1:2435621-2447913 GCA_032353885.1 Nothura maculosa
CAGATTCAAAGAGCCCAGAAGGTAGGCAAACCTCCCTGAAAGCAAAAGCAGAAATATTTTCACTGTTATACTTAGACTAGGCATCATCTTCTCCTGTGAAGACTACTCTTTTCATTATCAACACCTTTTTTGTCACTTATACTTGAGCTGTCAGCTAATGAAGACTATATTAGGCTAAGTATGCTCCAGTCAAAGGATGTGTGGTCTGACCTAGCAAACATCTTGGGAGCCTGGAACCGTATTTCATTGGACCTGTGTTTTCCAGGCAATCCTCCCAGCACTCAGACAATGTGGATTTCTTTGTCTGATATGGATGAAGAGGGGAAAAGAACTAAACTTTCTGAGATGCAAATAGGGACAAGAGACAGTGAGAAGAAAAGGTTTTAGATGGTGATAAAACTTAGACTAGTGCTTGGGAGAGATTAGGATTGGCTGGAGGATACTGGGGAAGTGGATTAGACAAAGGAAATAGTTTTGAGAGAAAGACTTGTTTTAGGACTAAAACAATGCAGGGGAAATGGGGAAGGTCCCTATGCCTAGTGAAGGTCCCCATGCTTAGATAGGACGCTGATTTATAGAACAAAGAACAAATACTGAAGAACTAGTAAAACACCCTTTATGGAGACTTTTCTATTATTATTTTCCCCTCTGTTTTACTTCTGGATTCCTTAATGATTTCCATTTTTTTGGGTGCAATACAAGCAACTTTACCCTTCTAATTCTTTCACAGAGAATCAGACACTTTCTATGCAGGCAAGATGCCAAAGGTGAGTAAAACCCTGCCTGACCTGAGAAGATTCACGTGGATGTCAATAACCTCTGCTCAATCTAAAGCACTTCAGGCTCTTCACCAAAGGGCAATGTCCTCAATTTCCCATCACTATTATCTGCTTAATAGCTTGGATACTAAACCAGAAAGGACATATAAATGCCTGACGTGACCATCTGCACCCCTGTATCTCTTATTCTTCTATCTGCTACAGTTGGCTGAGCCCAGACATGGAACTGTAACACATAGAGCAAAAAGTTTTTGAAAACAAGTCTTCACTATTGAGTGAGGAGCTTTCTTGATTTATAGGATGTAATATTCCTTAAAATAAAATAAAATAAAAAATAAAACAAAATAAAATAAAATAAAATAAATAAGGAAGAGCAAGGATAATTATAGCTCCAGCCACACTTTTGGCTATTGCTGTTGAATCTTCTCAATTTATTTCCCCCAGTCACCCCTTCATCTTTGGTACTCTTTGACACAACATTTATTTTATTTTATATTTCATTTCATTTCATTATTTATCTTTTAATCTCTTTTAGGTCTCCTGAGACCAGACTAATCCCAAGAACTTCCTAGGTGGTGAGAAATATAAGATTCAAGAAAATGAAGCTCAAGGTGAATCTTTCTTTGTTCAAGACGAATGAGTTTTAGGCAATGATTTGAGTTTCCAAATCCAGATGTTTCTGAATTATTTTAACAATCTAATTCCATTCTGATGGAAGAAGCTCTTCCATTTCCAAAGATCCTATGAGTGATTAAACCATGATGTTATGATGTTTCCATTGCAAAGGTATTGGCATGTGAAACATGGTGATTACCTCAGACGAAAGTACTAGGACAGTATTAATCAACCTCTGGAATAACTTCTTTCTACTAATTAGAGAGAGGCTCCAAGGAATCAGAATAGGATTAACACCTATGCTCCTGGGTGTGTTTATATAGGTGATGAATTGCTCCTCACTCCAGGGAGTTTTCAAAAGACCTACAAAGAAATAGTAATAGTCAACTTTTTCTTTTGTTGCCAGGTTCTCTGGGTTTTAAAAAGGGAGATGTCCACAAATTTTAAAAATGAAGCTTCAAGGCTGTTTTTTTCGGTCAGTCACAACCTGGTTCGTCCTTTTTTTCTCTTGCAGGGACAGTTCATCCAAGGGGCATTGAATTAGAGTTGATTCCGTTTAATGCAATTAACTGCTAATTCAGATGGCAGGGTCTTTATTAAAGCTGGAATGGAAGATAATTTGCGTTTAGAAACAACTCCAAATGACCCCTCCTTGGCGTTAGCTCATTTGACACAGATAGAGCTAAGATCATATCTAATTACTTAAGCAATATATGCCAGTAGCTCTAGAAGGAAGCTTTAAGCTGTAGGCTTAGTTGCAAAAAATTGAAAAGAAATGTTGTATATTAATAGCCCTAAAGCTTAAGTTCAGGAAAATACAGTCAATCTGCTACTGGGAGTTGAGCTACCCGATTCAAAGCTGAATCTTGGTGTGTTGAATGATAGAATCATAGAATCATAGAATGTGTAAGGTTGGAAGGGACCTTAGAGGTCATCTAGTCCAATCTTGGTGTCTCTGGGTTGTAGTGTGAATGTATGGTGTTAGCGACACTATGTGGGGAATAACTGTGCAATTTATGACCTCATCATTGCTTTCCCTATTTTCCACCTTCAATCCAGATCAGCAATTGAATGTTCATTATCACATCCCAGTTGAAAATACTCGTAATTCAAAATCCAGATTCATCAGAAAATTGACTGGAGGAAAGAGGTGTTGCAGCAAGATTTCTTACATAAGAACTAGATACTGTGGGAATTATTACTAGGAGAAGAGGACAATTTGCAAGAGATTTATGTCTTTCAATTCAGCACTGTAAGAAATTAAACCAAGGCATACTTCTGTGGCAATTAATGAAGATGTTTTTATATTTAGAACACAGTAGCTCTTAGGTCTTGATACTATACGCCAGATAGATCGATGTGAAAGTCAAGGTCCTGAAGAGAACTCAGTGTGAGGATTGGCACGCTTCCCACTAAAATCAGAGCTCTTTTCAAAAAGATTGAAGGAAAGCCAGCAATCTAATATATACATAAATATATATATATAGGACAAGGGAAAAGATTCTATTGCATATGAATTCTTGGGCTGAGAACAGAAAAAAAATCCCTGTTTGGTAACATCAAAATTCTTTCTGGGTTTGTGTTAGTTTCACTAAATTATTGAGTCTGAAACTGACAAACAAAAACTTAGCTGAGAGTACAAAATCTGTAGGAGATGAAGCATCTCATTTCAAAATAAAACCCTTTTGATTTTCTAATTGGAAATGACATTAGTTCAATCAGATGTATTTTTTATAGATTTTTTTTCTAAAAATTAACTCCGAAGGGAAGAATTTCCTTGACTCCAAACATTATCTACTTTACGGTTTGCCAGAGAAAAGCAATGTTTGATTAGACTCAGTGGAAAACATGCCGTTGGGTGTTTTCTTTCCTTCTCTACAAGTGCTGCAGACCAAAAAAAGAAAAAAAAAAATCTGCACTGCTCTCTTAATAGAGGGGTTACCCTGTTTTGCAAAATGGATTTTTCTGAAATAAATACATAGGATCTGAATGGAGTTCATGCCACCTTTATGCGCACTCTGACAAAGTTTGACTCTTTAAGAAATTATTTGGAATTCTACTGCTGCCAAGTAGACATCAATATTCAGAGTGGCTAGCAGTTCATTTCAGTATTCCCCACACAGTCCTTAATAAACTGTCTGTTCAGCAAGCATGCTATGAAGGCTGCAGAAAATACGATAACAAGTCAGGAAGGCACAAGGAAGACATTTTAAAATAATGCTGCTTTGCCCCACTTTTTCTGCAAGTTTCTCGATACATGCAGAATTTCAAAAGTTGGCTCCCTGGAGATAAAACTCCAAAACTGAGATTTATTGAGTGGACTCGGAAGTATTTAAGGAGCAGGGATTTCTGTGTGCTAAAAGCAGGTTTATCAGACATCCACACACCTCTATTTCTGTTTCCTTTCTAAATAGAACACACGCTATACATAAACTGCACACAAGAGAAAGAACATCCTCATTTCACAAGAAAACTAGGCAATGTCAGGCTCTGACCTGATGACATGGGAAGGGTTTTGTTTGCACATTAAAATGCTTATATATATAGCTTATAAATAAGAATGTAACTTCTAAGAGATGGCCACTTCAGTAATAAATAGGTTTCGCAAGGTTACCTGCAGAGGACTTTTGCTCCTTATTAGCCTGAAAGAGGGATATTTTCCAAGCGAAAGAAGTGTTTCCCCCTCCAGACACACACCTGGGTAGGAGGATTTTATAGCCAAAGGGTAAATTCTGTGCTGAAGACCAGAAAATCAAATTGGTGCCAATCATATATAGAGAAATAATGGAAAAAAGAACATTTTTACTCACTGTGGTGTCAAGCACATTCAATTTAATTTTGAAGCCTGTTTTTTGTTGTTGTTTTTTTGTTCATCCCCAATAAATAGCATACATATTAAATATCTAAAATAACCACATCCTAGAATCCCAGAATCCCAGAATGATTTAGCTTTGAAGGAATATCTAGAGATCATCTAGTCCAACTCACCCGCTCCAGCAGAGACACCCGGAGCAAGTGGGTTGATGAGACACCCCATCCAGGTGGGTTTAGAAGATCTCCAGAGAAGATTCCACAACCCCTGTGGGCAATCTGTTCCAGGGCTCAGTCACCCTCACATGAAGTAAGTTCTAATAGATATTATTGTATTTTGCAGAGTGCAAAGGTAGTCTCAAACCAAAATGCAAAAATAATGGAAGTGTTTATCTGTTCTTGCTGATTTACATGACCTGAGGCCTCCAGAAGGAAAGATAACATGGAAGTTGCCTCAAAGGAGAAGATTTTCATTGAGTCACTAGTAGGCTGGACAATGGCTGTGTTCTGCCTGGTTAAGGGCTTTTATCATAGCTGAACCAAAGAACATCTACAATAACTGATGCAGGTCCTTTGGAGGGATGACCAGGCTCTTTCTGTAAGAAAATATGTCCCCCTCAAGAAAAGGGATGTGAGAAGGACAGAAGTTCCAGATCAAAGTTAGAAGATGAGTTCTCTGGTTTTTGTTGCTTGTCTATGACCAAATGGGGACAACTATGATGCAGATATCTCCAGCTAAAGCATTGCTTCTGGTGCTTTTCTTCGTTTATGCAGTGCTATTTGGTAACATGATCCTATTTTAGGGACTGATCTTCAGCTCAGGTCATAGATAACAGAGGTCAGAGAAGAAGAATCTCATTCTTAGCTTCCCAGGGTCAAATACAGTGGTGTTAATCGTGTGTTACATTTTTGTAGAGCTTTTTTGTCCTGGAAAACACCAAAAGAAGCTCTGTTCTTTATTTATTGTCGAATTGTATGAGACTTATGGGGAGTTCAAATCTTGGAGATGACTAGCCCATGACAAAATGTGTCTAAAATTGACGAGAGTTTCATTGCTAAGAGAAGAAAGGACATTTACAAACAAACATTCACATTCAAAGACAGTGCAAATTCATATGCTTCATTAATACTGAAAAATAAGGTAAAAACAGAAAATATTCAGGAAATCCCTCATTTCCAACAAAGAAACCAACTTCTAGCTTAAGGCTATGTCAACTATTTGGCTTCCCAGTGCTGCAGAACTGAGGAGGACCTGAATTATCTGCACCTACTTGTCTTGCCTGAAGGCAGCATGAACCAGAACTAGAGAGAAAGATCTCTCTACAGTTTGATCTCAAAGATCTTTGATGATGGAGAATGTAGTTCCTCATTAATCTATTTCATGTAAACAGTGAATGTTGCATCCAAGACTGGAGAAGAGAGTCTCTCCAGTGCTGTCCTTTATTTAAATTGATCCCTAATTAAGAAATCCTTGCCGGAATACATAGACTGTGTATGGGCCATTCTTATCCTGCTGAATAGGACAAATCTCTCCCTTTACCAACCATTTTCATGCTTGTTTTTTTCCATGTTGCCATATTAGCACGCCTTATAACAAAATGAAATGTTCCAAAATAGTTACCCTGACTTAAAAACATTTCTATTGAGGCCAGATACTGCAGTGAAATATATGAGAACCTCAGCAGCATATAAGCTCTTAGAAACATCTGCTGAATTTTGGAAGCTGCTCCAGGGTCTTATTGCTTTTAACATATCTTGGGAAAATTGAGACTTTTCAAGGACTGAAGGGTTTGTGAACATCACTTTGAAGAGTTAAGTACTGGACTGTGAAATCTGATCTTCAGTAAATAAAAAAAAGTCAGAAGTTCATGAAAAAAGAAAAGAAGAATTCAAGATAAAGAAAAAAAAAGAAATCAAAGATAAAAACATCACGACAGCACCAGATGACATTGTTCCACAGAAAATAGGTCTTGTCAAAGAAACCTGTTATCTTTTTGATGGGATTTCAAGTCTGGCTGATAAAGAAAGTCATGGTGATATAATCTGCTTTATTTTCACTAGCTCTGAACCTCATGCCTTCCGAACGGAAGTAGATGCCACATAAAGAAACAAAAAGCATATCCCCTATCAATTAAATATTGTCTCTGTGACTTATGTCAAAATGGTATTTTTAAGGTGGAAGAAAGAATTTCCAGTGAATTTCTCGCATCAAGAGAATCCTGTAATATGCATTTTTAAAAGATCCATTTGGCTATTAATTTAAATTATGTTCCCTTACATAGTTTAATCAAAGCTCCTACTAAAATACAACATCATGTCCTCATTTAAAAAAAGTGTGAAAATAGTGCAAGCTGACGTTTTGAAGATAGAGATAATATTAAGAAGTAAAATCACATTAACTTCTGAAAATATGTAAGGATTGGGTGTCTTGAGTATAGTTTTCCACAGATGGACAAGATATCTTTTTGGCAGGTAAAGTGGTTGTGCGACCCTTTTAAAAGGAAAATATTTCTGAATCAAATAACAGAAAATTGAAGCTAGCAAAATTTAGCACTGATATAAGAGAGAATTTCCAAAAAGTAGCAGTAATTTTATTTCAGGTTAATTTAACAGTGGAAATGGTGGACTACATATTCCCTGGAGTCTCTGAGACAAGAATAATTATCAGAGTAAGATTTATGACTTGGTTTTATTTTTCCTTTCGGAAAAAGATAAGTCCATTTTCTGTTGCTTTGTTTTGCTGAAGTGAGGATGAAGGCAAAGAGCATCCACATTTCCCTAGAACTGGAAGTTCCCTGATCCCAGAAGCTGCTCAGGAAATCTGACACTCTTATGCATTTCATTACTAGCTGGCAATTTGCAAGCCCATTAGATGCCAGTTAATGAGAATGTTAATTGCATTCAGCAGCTGCAGGTGGCTCCCAGCACGCCCAGCTCTGGGGAAGATCCTCCAGCTGACTGCCCAAGGCTGGGAAATATCCATTTTTCAAAATCCCCTGCTCTGAGGCAGCCCCATCTGAGCCATCCACTCCGGAGCTGGTGAAGATAAAACATCTAAAATGTCTGGCCTTGGATTTACTCAGCACAGGATTGACTTGCTGCCAAGAACACAGCCCTGATGGCTTTAAGGACAGATTCTAACTAGCCCATGGAAGCCTTGCCTTAGATTTGACCAAAGTTCATGGAACCAGAAACACTTCAGACAAAAACTCTCTATTCCGTGGACTAGTATTTTGCAAAAGAAGCAAGATTTGCAAAAAATCTTGCAAATTTGCAAAAGAGGCAAGAAAGGCAATTCTGGGTAATTTTCAGTATGAAGAGGGTAAAAAAAAAAAAATCCCATGTGAGTTTTGACCTAGTGCGCATGAGCATCTGAGAGGGGAATTCAGCCATGTAGTATCTGTTTTGCAAAGACAATAAGGGTTCTTACAAATGAGGGAATTTTCTTCACACCACTCAAGTGCTTGAGGCTTGTAGTTTTAGCAAGGAGAGAGCTGGATTTATCCCAACTCCCTCTGTGTGAAAGATTTATATAGCTGCGGCAACATGTGGAACTCAAAGTACTGATAAACCTATGCACCTCTCGATGCTAATTTGAGCAGAATCTTGAAACATTGAAAGTTCAGCATCATTATTAATATAAAAACCTTTGAGCACAACAATACACCCCCAGCACTGCACACCACATGCCATTGTACTTACTTTGCTTCTATTTCTTCTAATTACAAAGCATTACTCACAAGAATGACAGATTTTATTACTCACGATTATACAATTTCTTTATTCTCCAGCCCTAGCAAAGAGAAAGTACAGAAAAAGAAGTTATTTGAGAAAAGAAAAGAATACACCTAATAACAAATGACTTAATTTTGAGAAAGAATTTTGATGCCAAGGAATTACTTTTGCTGAATTTGCCAGTTTGGTTGGAACTCTTGCCAAGTTTGACTTTTCTGAATAAATGTCACCTGAAGTAATTTTGTACTTAGCTTAAAATTTTGTCACTCTTGTGACTAATTTCTTTTAATTAGACTTAAAAACAGAGAGAGAATAAAAGATGTCATCATTTAGAATGGAATCAAGTAATATATTGATTGGACAAGGACTTAACAGCATAAGAAGTCGTATAGAAAATGAATCAAGCAAGTTTTTAATTTCAGATAATTTTTTGTCACTCCCCTGGGTAACACTCTCTATTACATCCCATGTAATGATCTGTCCAGATTTTCTATATATGCCCACATACACAGGTGCACACATACATTATTAATCAATTACATTCCTATAGGTGATCAAGTCAAGCATGTGAATTAAAGTGTCTAACCATTCAGCCATAGAATGAGGCATTTTGTGAATGTCCAGAGGAAAAGAGCTCTTTGTCCTAATGATTTTTGGCCACGGCTCATGTGTCACTACAGCTGGGACAAAAGAGTCAGGATGGCCTTGAAAGCAACTGAGCTTTACTCAAGGATAACGTGGGAAATCAAGTCTGAGAAGTAGGATTTCTGGCATCACATCATGCATCCATATACACCCTTAGCCTCACTTATGTTCATCATTTTGCTTTAAATTGCAGTTTTTATTGTTTGGGTAGAATTGTCTAAAAATATCTACTTGAGTATGCAAATAAAAGCTACATCTTTGACCAAATCCAACTACTGACTATTCTGTACTCAGGATTTCTCTGGGATCCAGGTCAGCAGCCCTCAGCATAAATGAAATGTCTAGAATAGCATCATCTTGATCTAGACCCTCTTGATATTTCATTGCAATGTTAATTTTGAGCATCATGGTGGTGATGGTCTTTCTTCTTCTACATGTCTCCGGATAACGAGCCGTTAGATGATAACCTATTCTTTTTTTCCTCTGTTTCTGAAGAGTTAGTAGAGATATTACTAAATCTGTGAGTTTTCCCAGTCTCAGTCACCCATTTTAATGCATCAATTCTATTCCTTTTTTCATTTCTAAGATAGTAGCAGTGATCTACAGGCATGCCCGGTAAAGATGTAGTATAGAAAAGTAGGAACAGTAACTTTTTGTTTAGTTACTCAGTTCTGAATTATTTTACTCCCCTCTAACTCACTAGAAGATTTCTAGCTACCTAATAGGTTTGTGGACAAAATATGAAAGTCACATGATGTGTGGTTTTGGAAGATATCTGTGCCATCCAATTGATTTGGGTAGAGTCTTGCCAATGTCTTTTGGGACAGATCTAAATATCTTCAAGAGTGATATTGCACAAGACATAACCAACACAGCAAGTACCTTAATTCATCTAGCTGGTTAACTTGTTTTCTAATTGCTCCAAAGAGTTTCCAATGAAAGTCAACATGTTTATGGCTTCTCTGCTATTGTTGAACAGTGAATGACAGTACTCTCAACAAACCCCCTCAAAAAAAAACAAATACTTTTCTTCTAGCCTAAAGTGAATAATTAAGTAATCTGGTACCCCAATCATGGTCAAAAATATAATTTTGGCCAGTCTTGTCAGAATGAGAGGTTATGAAGGAACTAGAATCATCAACTCCATTTTGATGCCATTCTTCAACATCATAGAAAAATGATAAAAACAAATAAAGAGATTTAATTAATTGCAACCTTTTTTCTACAGTACACCTTCCCTTTCTAATAGAAGTTGATTCCCAAGTGATTGGCAAACCGACCTTCTGATTCTGTCATCATTTGAGGCAATTTCCTATGATAAAAGGCAAGCAACATTTTTTGTCTTTCTATTTACTTAAGTACTTCAATGGCTGAATCTTCAAATAGAATAGAAAAGAAGGACAGAAAAATCTTGCGAGGGTCCATGCAATAGGCTGCTTCAGCTCACTGTACTTGCAAACCTGATCATTTCATCTGGAGTGTGTGAATAGATATTTGCCTAGAACTTGAATTTATTGCTTCTGTCAAGGAATTGAGCTTGGTTGCTTTAAAACTCAAGTTATCTTCCTGAGCACTGGATAAATTTGTTTCAGGTTAATCTATCCCTTTGTTTCTCTGTGCTTGCTTCCCAAGGATATGCACACTGACTACAAGTGGGAGTTTCTAGTAAAGTGTGGCACAAGTAGCTGTCTATATTCCTAATGTTTGCCATGACAAACAGCCACCATTATTCCTTAAGTGCTAGCAGCTATTAATATGTACGAAAAAGAGTACAATCATCAAACATTTATTGTTAAACTTATCTGCTGGACCTCATCAAAATGTCTGAACGGGTTATTGGTTCCCATGCAAAAATTTCCAAACTCAAGCAGTATCAAGAATTTTTTAAATGACAGTCAAAAGGATGTCTTTCAAGTGGTGGAAGCATTCATGGAGGATCCATTAGATCCTAAACTTATCGTCAAATTGTTATTTAGAACATACAGGAATTCAAAGGACAAAAGTTAAGGGAATTTAAGATACCATGGCTGTATGTAAGTAGAGGAGTACAGTTTGCTTAATAAGTTCACATTAAATTCACACTTACATTTCAGCAGGAACAATGAACCAAGAAGGAATTTCTCAACCATCAGTACAAGCCCAAATATATTCAGAGTTATGTCACACAATGCTGTTCACAAGCTGATCAAGTTCAGCTGTAAAGTTAGCTCAGATCTTTTTGTGTCATGCATTCACCTGTAGACGTATTGTTAGCCTCAGGACAATGTTGAGCAAACCTCCCTGTAGTCCTGAGGGCAATATCAGCTTCTGAGAAGCAAAGGACAATATTAACTCCTAAAAATAAATAAATAAATAAATAAATAAAAAAAGGAAAGAAAAGAGAAAAACAGGATTAGGTAGGTTGCCTTTTTGTTTGTTTGGGGTTTTTTGTTTTTTATTGGTTGGTATATTTTGGGGTGTTTTTTTCCTTATCTGTTGTTTGTTTGCTTCACAGCAACATGGGCAATCAGGAGCCTCCTCCTAGGCAGTAGAAAAAAGAAAGCATGCTGTGACAAGCCAAATAGAGCAACTTTGTTCTCAGCAATGGAACAACTGTTCTGAGATAATTTGAACATGCCTGGAAAAGCCACAGCATCTCTGGCAAAGAATTTGAAAGAAGAATAGTGTTACCATAAGGGAAAATGACCCTTTAGTGATGGCAGCCCTGTGAAAGGATCCCTCTGCTTGTAGGTTTTCACTGACAGCTGCAATTTTGTTATTGTATCAGGCATGGAGAAAAGAAAAAAAACTGCTTAAAAAACACTTAACTGCTTTGGAAGAAGGGGAGAAATGCTTAATATTTTAGGTTAGAATTTCTGAAGGCTGAATTTCAGTCCTGATCAGAGATGGGGAACAGTGAAGTGAAATGGAAGTGACTTCTTCTATCATTTACGCTGGATAAGTCATGCCTGAGCAGGAGAGCATGTTGTGGTCTTCACAGCCCATTTCAACCCTTTGCTGCTTTGTTTCCTGCTCCTTAAAAAGAAATGAGATAGATGAGAAATAATAACATGAATGGGACTTGTTCCTCCTAAACTCACTGGTCACTGGACTTTTAAGGGCTAAAGTCAAATTTCTCCCACGATTAAGACACCTACGTATCTCTATTTTCCTCATTGTACTTGCTTTCTGTCATACTGGTATGGAACATCCTGACTTGGCCTTGGCATCATCTTCATGTGAATTCAGCTCATTCCTTTGTCCTGATGCAGCCCAAAAGGTCTTTAGGCTGTATTCAAAACTAAGGAGTCAAAAGGCTGCTCAGAGAACCACGTCTTCCTTATGGGACTAATCTCTTTTAAAGTTTCACTTAATCCCTTATAAAAACAACAAGAACTACTCAGTGGTAAATATATAAATGAGGAGAAGCATAAAGCATATAATTTTCTTTCCCTTCTCACTCCTTCTTGGAAAGGAAGAACCTCTGGGCTCCTCTCTGTGTCAGTAGCAAATCATCCTCGTAAAAACAAGCAATATGTAATCAGCTAAGACAAAGGAACAATGCATCGCCTTCCATCTGAATTGCCTGCGATTTGCCCACGGAAACAGTCTACTTAATTACTTGAGTGTCCTTCCAAGATAGACAGGAACGGAATTCCCATCCTGACCCAATGATCAGCCTTTTTAGGTTAATAGTATGATCCTGACAGCAGAAAGGTGATAACTTC
>JAUBOD010000785.1:2460039-2471100 GCA_032353885.1 Nothura maculosa
CAGGCATCCTTTTCAGTTGGGCTGACAAAAATGCCAAAGAGCCCATTAAAACATTGGTCTTGCTATGACCTCCACGCTGAGAGATGCCCTGCCTTGTGCAAATTTGTTTGGTTTCTCTCTTCTCTGTACTCTCCATGTCCCACGTGGCTGGTACGTCCAATCTGTGAGTAGCTCACAGATCCATCTCAGGTCTCTCCTCTCCCCATAAGGAGCTATGAGGGACTCAGTACACCGAGTACAAGCTCCCTGAATGCAAGCAGTCCCCTGCACATCTTGCAGTGCTCACAACATGACAAAACTATTGCCACCTTTTTTTTATGAAGCAGACGCTCAAGAAGTTGTGAAAATTCAAACTCCTGTAGTTTGCTGTTCCCCATCACTCTGTGAATACATTACCATGATCTGAGTCATAGCAGCCACAGAGCGTGGCGTTGTGTTAAGTGCCATGTTCCCTTCTGCTTTTGATGTCAGGGTAGTTTCTTCCGACTTGCATCAAAAAGTCAAAAAACAGTAATCCAGGTCTGAAAGTCCAATCACAGTTCCTGCTTGGAAAGTGGCCAAGCAGCTCTGAGTACTAATTTAGCAGGGTTTCCCAGCAGAAGAACACACACTGTTTGCATACACTGAAGGCTAGCTGTGCCCATTTGGATGGGTATGAGAATGTAGCACCATGGTTTGCAAGGTACTGTGAGCTCCACTTGGATTCCCCCTACCTTTGGGCACTTAACTAAGTCATTACATAAATTTAGAGCTTATTCAGTGAAGATAAACCAGCATACTTAAGACTGGGATGACCTCCCAAGATGTTTTCTTGTTTTTCTTTACCTGTCAATGTAGCCTATGCAATAGAGCTAATAGAGCTTATTTAAACACATGCGTGGGGTAAACCAGGACTGAGAGCACAAAGGAGAATTTACTGCCTAATTTCTATTCACAAAAGCCTCACTTTCTTGGGTTAGGCACTCTCAGAAATCAAGATAACAAGCCAGACTGAACATAAACACACTCTCCCTTTTGTGCAGAGGTAGAGATGGCAATGACCTTGGCAAAGAGGGGCTGAAACTCAGCTCTCACCCTCTCTGAGATCCATGGCCAAGACATTTCTGTCAAGCTCAACTTTTTCTGAGATACAAAGAGAGACAAAAGAAGCAATTTGCCAGCTCCAGGGTTTTAAGTTTTGTGACAGATATGGGAATAATAATATTAATTAAAATACTATTACACTACTTAGTGGGAATTATTTGGCTGATACAATTAGAGAAGACAACATGTCATTATGCCATCTTCATGATGTACAAACACTAATGGCATCTACTGTAAATTGCTCTGGCAATAGTAATTAGCTATAGTTCTAATGTAACTTATTGTAATGAGCCATGAAAGGAAACACAAGGCTCAATAGCAGACAGCAGCTGTTGCATCCTGGATAGACTGCATCCATGTTCTTGCTGTAATACAGTGTTGGAAGTGACAGTTTATGAGCTGACAAGGGAACACAGACTTACTCAGGCATCTGCCAGAAGGATCAAAACTCATGGAGAGTATGGGACAATCTTCCAGTGATCAGAAGTACTAGTTCCAGCTTCTTTCAATTTGGTCTTCTGATCCAAGAAGAACTTGTCCACAGGCCTGGTAATTGAATCCAACATCTGTTTTGCATCTGCCCTCCTCTGCTTTGATGATCCCATCCCACTTTCTTCTCCTTCTCTGGAGATATTCTAATCTGTTAGTGCTATTTACTCATATTGCTTCAGTATTTGCTCTCCAGGTGCATGAAATAGGGTTGCCCAGGGTAGTGTGACTTTCTGTGTCCAGAGCAAGAATGGCTTCAGGAGCAGAGGGTGGGATGCGCTTGTTCCATGTCCTATGGCTTTGATCAAAGTTTAGGCGTATGAGGATGAATGGATGTGAGGACTCCATCTCCCTAAATTTCCTCGACTGAAAATCCACACTTGCAAGACTTACAAATGGTAGAGAAAGCACAACTTTTATTTGTTTGATTTTCACCCAGCTCAAGAGGTTCTCCTCCCCTTGGTCCCACCACGTCCCCTCGAGTTTTTCACTTCATTTTGTTGAAGTTGTTCAAGAACTGCAAAGACACAAGCAGAAATAGAGAGGCTGTGTGTTGACAACATGAATTGCTTGAGTTATCACAGCTTAACAGACCATGGGTCCTTCTTAGAGCACCTGCTCCGACCTCCACCAAGGAAGCAGTTAAAGCTCAGGGATTTGGCTTGCTACTACCATGGGCCAAGGACACGTATGTTAAAGAGCAGTTCTGTAGTTAAAAATAGCTCAGTCACTTAAAATAATCTATCCACTCCCACAGAGATGACATTGTACTGAGTTTAGGACTTCACTTCCACTGCAAGGGTTCAGTGAGGTTTTCCATATTCTCAAAGTGCTTAGAAATGGGGAAAATAATGTAATCACAGCAATTCTAAGGTATATGGCATGTCCCTCAGAAAACAAGGCTTCTCCATGAAGGGTAGATTTCTTCTACCAGCAGGCTCTGTGGATGGAGTGACACACTTCTGTCTTTATTCTGCTCACAGTAAATTGTCACTCAATTATTATTAAGCAAAGTATATATCAATGAGAAATGAAATGCCCATCCTTTTGATAAGGAAGTGAAAGAGAAAAAAAAAGAAAGGAGCCAATGTACACTTAACTCCTTTTAACTGTTTTTCATGGGTAGCTGAATGCACTTTGCTAATTTCATCTAGCCATAAATATTGGCTGTATTTTATGGAGATGTATTTTATGGCTTAGTATCATTGATACTGAGGCATATATATTGAACTTCTAGATGCAAAGAGCCCAGTATCCATCACATAGCATTTTTATTGCTTAATTGAGATTTGCAATACAAAGAAAGAAAAATGCATTTAGGAATCATTATATAAATATGTATATATGTTCAATAATATATATGAATATATGTTCCATAATATGTTGATTTATATAGTTATATATATAGATACACATGCACAGTATCTTTCAATTCGGATGGTTGCTGGGATGTGCCAGAATAACTGTGAGGAAATTTGCTGAGAAGTGTTAATTATTATCTGGAGGAGTCATTTCCAGACTTAAATCTACAAAAACTTCTCTGAGGATGGTGGGGAAGGACGACAGTGTGTTGGTTGTGTGGCAAATCTTGGGCTTCCAGCTGGGGATGTGCTGTTTTGCCAACAGTGCATTGCATCTAATGCACTACAAACAGCCACTAAAGATACCAGGGGGCTTTGAAGAAGTACACTCTTGTCTGAATATCCTAAGCTCTAGATCTAACCCTTAAAAGGCAGCAGCAGCTTCAATGAATGTAGCAATCTCAGGATTTATATATATATTTCTTGGGAAAGATCTATTCATGTAACTTTAAAAGTTCAAAGTTTAAATTTGATCTAAATTATTCAGTGGAAAGACTAACCTCTCTCCAAAAGGTCAGTTCCTCTCACCTATTTTAGACATTGATTCATATGATTTATCCTACCTTCCTTAAACAATGCCATTAAGTAGACAGAGAGTCATTTCCTAAAGACAGTTTTCTCTTGCTATTTATTGCTGTGGACAATTAGGTAATTATATTCACTACACATTTAGGTGTTGATGGTTAGGCAAGACCAAGCCCATTTGCTGAGATTTAGGAGCTGTGATAAAACAAGACCTAAAAGCACGCTTCCAAAATCAAAATTCAAGTTAAAAAAATATATTTTAGGCTCTCAGATCCATGGGCTGGTAATGGAAATGAGACTCTTCATCACTTTCCAGGATCTGTATGATGCAAGATGTCCCGGTGTGGGCTGGTGAGATATAAGAAGAAAATGCAAGTAAAATGAGTGTTGGTAATACATGTCTTATTGCAGACTGCAGAGAAGCTGACTCTGGCTATGGAATAAACAGGATAGCATTTGTGAAGTATACACTAGTAAAGAATGTAATGTACCTAGGAAGAAGAATTGTAGGAAGCCTTCCCTTCACTAGGAAGAACGGCAGCTATGCTAACAATGATAGCTGAAGGAGTTATTCCTCAGTGAGAGCAAAGGAGTTATTCCTTGAATTCACATAAGAAAATGGTGTTCATCAGTTCAGATCCTTAGAAATAAATTGCATTTGAATGGTCATATAAAATCCCACTATATGGAAAAAAAACAGTGTTGGAACTATTAGCAAAATAATATCTTTTAAGGAGAAGGAAGATTGTTTCTGAACACACATTTTCAGTAAAACCGACATCATTTTTGAGTATAGTAGAATAAAGAAAATGTCCCAAGAAAACGTACCTGAGCAGATGTGGGGGAGCAACTGTGGGAAACAGAGGGACTGGTGATATATATTGGCCTCTTATGGCTATAGAGAAGGCAAGTGTAAATGATATATATTTAAAAAGAAAAACAAAAACATTATTTCCAGGATTTACTAGCATCAGAGTTTTCAACATTCATCTCAATGATGCTTCCCGTCATACAAGCTCTCTTGACCCACTTTCCACCTTGATGCTTCCTCTGCCAAAATACTCCTGTAAATCCCCATTTACCCTTCTCCAAAGTCACCAACTTTCATCCATGGCCACCTTGTAGTCAAGTGATAGTGTACCAAAAACTGCTTTAAGCTTCAGTCTCAAGCAGTCTGGATGCAGGACCTGATCCTGGGTTCCCTCGGCACCATCATGGAGTTGTAGTTCAGACTGACACCATCGGTTTAGAAGAGTTAAGAGCTCATTTCCTACCCGACACAGCCATCAGCTGGCTAGATTTAAAATGACAGCAGGGTTCATAATCTAGTCTCAGTTCCTCCAGTTTCTCTTGCAGGGACCTTGATTTGGTGGGTGGGTACCACCTGCAACTGAAGCATCTTCATTAATACAGTATCACTTTGCATGGAAAAGGTGAAGCTATCTCCCCATTACTGCAGAGATAACTTCTGCAGACTTTAAGCATATACAGCTAATGAACTTGCTTTGGAAAGCTGCTTGCTTGTTTATCTTGTTCCCAGTCCAAAATTTGAAAGGTTGAAAAGCAAAACTTTGGGCAACTTTGGACAAAAGAATGCAATCCTCCCATATTTCCTGTATTTGATCCCTCTTCTGGGAGCCTGTCCCAGGAAAGCACAGCTGTTAATGGAGGACATGGCAGCTTCCAGTCACCAAGAATTCAGGCAGACTCTGTTAAATCTTCTTTATGAAAGATCCAGTGCTGGAAAAAATCCTGGTTATAACACAGAGCTCCTCCAAGTGACTACTACCCTGTGATCAGGACAACAAATAAAAGAAGGTCCTGTCATGAAGCAGAAAAAAAGATATTGTAGGTACTATATACAACAGAGATTGACTTAGTATTTCTTCTGCTCCCTTCCAAGTCCCAAGCCATTTAGGGCTTAGGTTGGATCCTTCCAGATCAGCTTTTACTCTCCAGAGTCATTAAAGATATGGGACATCTAGAATGAGCGGAGATCTTCCATTGACCTGGAGTTGGAGTGAAAAATTCTCATGGATCCACCTCAGTTCTTAGCCATGGGATTTTTTTACTGAGGGTATGCTGACTGTTATGCTGACATTATGCTGATTGTTATGCTGACATTAACAGGGGCATGGCACTGATCTCACCTGAGTCTGCCTGATGCACAGCTGCTGAACATCTTACCTGTAGATGAGTTGGATTAGCAGACCAACAAGAAAAGATAGAAAACAGAACAGCTTTTCTTCATGTCCAAAAGGAGAAGCAGCAGTTAGCAACTGGGAATAACAGCCAGAGTCCAACAAGCACCTTGTGGGTTTTTTTTTTAATTTTATTTTTTGTAGGGATTCCTACTAATCCATGGGCTAAGTTGTAAGTCTTCTTTGAGGCTCAGGAGGCAGAGAAACAACATGAATTCCTTTTGTCCTTCACTGAATATGTGACCTCTCTCTGGTGCACAGTACTTCTATTTGTTTTCATATAACTCAGAAAAAATAAATTGGCAGTATGGGTATGAATCCTAAAAGCTCTTTTCACATCCCATCCCTGTTAAACTTTACTTTTGACCTTTTACCATGCCTTTGCCGAATTTTAAATTCTTTTCTATGTCTTGCACCATGAAGCTCAACTCTGAGCTGCTGCCTTCTCAGTAAATTGATCACAGAGGCACAAGACTCAGTCCACGCCCCATGTTCAAAGGTACATTTGTAAGTTTGCCTGGTAAGTCCATGTGAAAATCATATTCTTCCTTTCTGCATCAAGAAGCAGATGATTCCAAGGCAGTCCAGAAGGCTGGTGTGTTGGCTTGGGTGTATGAAAAGATTACATAAAATCCCAGCTAGCTGAGCTAATTTTAGGGGTGTAAGGAGGGAGAGAGGAGGAGAAGAGGAAGCAAAGTCTGTAGCTTTCCTGAGGAAAAGTCTTGTAAATTTTCTCTATCCCTTCTGTACTAGAAATATCTGCATCTCAAAGGGCTGGAACTGTAAAAGAATATGAAGTCATCAGTCCACTTCCATATACTGTCCAAGCCAAGAGAAACCTCTATAGTCAGGACCACCTTCCCCATGAGCAAGGAATGCCTTTCCCAGCCCTTTTCCAAAGGAATCTCTCTCCCTGTCTATTTCACATCCAATTTCCATTTGTTTTGAAACCACCAGCTCTACAGGAGTGCTGGCAAAGCACCTTATAAAGATGTCACAGTATATGGAAAAGCGAGAGTTTTAATGTTGCAAGGTGACTGTTCTGATGCATTTAGTGGATGATAGAAAAGGGAAGGCATTAGATCTTTGAGGATCTGAGGGCAAGAAACATTTCTGCCCAGTACATTTTCCATGAGTTTCAGCCTGATCTGAACACTTTTTGGGCACTTAATTCATACAAAACAAGTAGTACATTGAATTATATAATGTTAGTATCAGAGTAGGTTTATACTGCAGCAGTATCTACTGATACTGATAACATCTAGCGATACCTATAGCTAACTGCAGGATGCATGCAGTTGTTTGGCCAAATATCTCCTAAAGAGAAACCAACCTACCCTTGGTTTAACTCAGAGTTTTTCCAGTAGCAATTTCCCCCTCTCTTCCAGTGCCTATTTCTGAAAATGGTATGAGGTTTGGAAGGTGTTATCCAATGTAAAAGGCTCCCACCTTTTTGTGGCTCTTCTAAGATATCTTAGGAAAGCTGTACCTTCTCTGCACAGATAGGCAGCTATCAATCAGCTGTCTGATTGATATATTTTCTCACAAGGAGACCAAGAGCTCATTGCTAGGTGTGGGATCATGCAGAATTTTTCTCCCTAACTCCTCATTTCTCCAAAATCCTCATATGTCTATAACCAACACAGCTCAAAAGCATAATTCTCTTTCTTTGTTCCTTTCCTGCTGGTTCAACACAATCAATTTCATCTACTTTCCGAACTTTCCATTTTATCTGTCCTACTGATTTTCCTCTCTCTCCATTCCCACTAATCTAGATAAAGTCCATATTTTGTCTGATTATTCAGCTACTGAGACTTAACATGCCTCTGAGAGAAGGGAAGAAAAAGCCAGCTATAATTACATGCTTTAGAAACAGGTCTTTCTTAAAAAGATTCATTTGAAAATATTTTCCTCTTTGCTCATCCTTCCTGCTCTCTGCTAAGCCAGTCTGCCATCTTTCCGTCCATCACAACACTGTCACCGCTCACTCATAGGACTGACACAGGATAAACAGTTCATAAAGCAATGGGAATTCTCATCTGTTTATGTGTCTGGTGCTTGATAAGACGTACAAAATTATTATTACTTCCTTCTCATTTCCAGGTTTTCTCCTCAGTTTAGGTAGGGTCCATTCTTTGAACAGGGCCAACATCTGTGCATATTGTATTTTTCAGTATATTTCAAGCTTACTTAAACTTTTTGTTTGTTTTTGTTTCTTTTTTGTTGTTGTTGTTTTTCTATAACCCATTCAGTTCTATGTGCTCAATTTCTGGATACTTCTCAAATGCTGTTGTAGGTTTTCTATGCATTTATTCTCATTTATACCACTCAAAATTGAAGCCTTTCATTATGCAAAGAGGAAAAAAAAATTCAAAAGGTAATAATCAAGGTTAGCACCAGGTGTGGAGTATCTCTACTTCTTTGCAAGTTGCATCTTTGTGTTTGGTTTCTACATACTATTTTTCCCAATTTTGTAAAAACACTGTATGGCTTAGTAGCACAAATATATGTACAGAATAATGGGAACATATATATTCAAATATATACTTTATATATATGTATGTATGCTATCAACACAAATTTATGCAGACCAAATTGTTGTCCTAAATGAAATGACAATACTTTCCATTCCCAATTCATTTCTATTAGACAAACAAAATGCCAATATATGAAGAAAGAAATGTGTAAGGTTGAAAAAGATGGCAGAATGATGACTTTCAAGTGGATTTTCCTACTTTAAATGCATAGGTTAAGTTTTCTTTATGCAGTCTTTAAATAATTCATTAGTCCCCAAGACAGTTTTATCAAGTCTGGTAGTGTTGCTATAGAATTCCAAGTATCTATAACTTCTCTGAAGCTTATAGGACCAGGCAGCTAGAATGTTAAAACATACTTAAAATGAAATAGTCATATATTTGTGTTGGGAGTTCATATTTTGTCAAACTATGGCTGCTTTTTGTGCTCTGAAATTCTGGATATCAGATCAGGAGCAACCTATAGAGGTGATCATATTTTCAGAGATCGATCAAAACTCAGTAGTTTTTGCTACTTCTTTTCTTCCCAACTGCGCAACTCACAAGAACTATGTGGGTTGGTTTGGCAAATCATCAAGCTTTTATTTATTTACTTATTTATTTATTCCCAGATGAAGAAAGAAAAAAGGCAGAAGGTCCATGAGCAGGAGACAACTATTACCAGACCATGCAGACTTCTAGCTGGAGATTACTTGTTTAAACTATGAACTCAGAGAGGGTCACGAATGAACAAGTGCAGTAAGCCATAGATGATGCAACACACAGCTAATCTTAGAAGTTAGGAAGATCTGAAGGAGCTAAAGAGGAAATCATACTGTGTTTATGAGGCACCTAATATTATTAGCTAACTTCATCTGTCTCATAAGTTATGTGATACCTAACTGAAGGGAGATTCTTATTTTCTCTCTTTCCTATTGAAACCGTCTAAATCTAGCTTAGACACTCGTCTTTTAGGTGTCCAAAAACAAGTGGGAGAAATGTCATGTATAACATTACTAAAGATATCTATAAAACTGAGACAGCTAGAACTTTCCCCAGCACAGCAAGGCAACCCAGCTAGTCCCTGTGGTGGCAGGTTCTTGAGGAGAAGCCTCTGTGATTCCCTCTTAGTATTAGACTCAGGTCCACATCTCCAAAACCCATCACATTCAAGATCAGTTGTTTTCCCTGTTTGACACTATCAGGCTTAGGAATAAATGACTTAACTCTATACTCCCTTTACCTCTATAACTCCTTCTTACAATGGAAATCAGGATGAAGATGTGCATGAAGCCAGCACTGCTCCTGCACATGTTCACCTCTGCCCAAGCAGAGGGCATCGCTTCCCAAGATGGACAGCTCAGTAATTCACCATACATTCTCATTACCAGCTGAAACAGATAAAAAGAGATTTCCAAGCTCTTTTTTGAGCTTCCAGAGCCATGCAGAGAAAATGAGGTTCATATATGGTCATCTGATTCTATAAGTCTCTACAATTGGTACTGTTCAGTAAGAAAATCAAGCAATTGCAGGGTATGGATGATTTGATCTCTTTTAGAATCTCCTTTAGTAAAATACTATTCATGCATTAAAGTCTGTTGACTCTACTAATCCATTCCTCTCATAATTTTCAACTGAAGTAATATCCTAATTTACCAGGTAATACCTCAGTTTTTCTCAATGACTTCCTCTTTCTAAAAATAATACTCCAATATGAAAGAGTCTCAAAGAAGTGACCGGACTAGAGATACTATCCAAAAAGAATAAATATAAACATAAATAAAATCGTTGTTGCAAATGATGGCTTCAGTCTTGCATTTCAGAATCACAGAGAGGCACTGCATATTTAAAGGAGTACTGCAACTTGAATAACATATCTGTAAATATGATACAAGTAGAATTACAGATTACTGTATTGTGTGATTTGCCAGCTGTACCCAGCTAGCATCTTTTCTTTTTTTCTGATAATTTCTTTCTTCTCTTCAAAATTGCATCACTACCTGTGGTGATGTGTTGTTTTCTACTATGATTTCTGCAGTAATATGCCAAAGAAATATATGCTGAACTGCTTATACCTTTATTCAGCCTCAGTGTTTTAGATCCTTACCATCTCAGGTCTCCTTTATACACGTTTCCTTAGTACTACCCAAAGTGTCTCCTCAAACTCTATGTAGCAGAAGAGAAGAGACCACAATATGGACAGAAAAAGAGTACATTTTTTTTTCTAAATATCTGGATATATTTCATTCTGTCATGTGAGTCTCAATTCCCTTTAAAGTAAAAAGCTGTCATGTAAAATCTGTACAAAAGAATAATATGATTTTTATTGGGGAATCCTACACTAAACTCTGAAAATATTTTATCATGCTAGGATAGAGCATTTCAAAGTTATGAAGCCATGTCATAAGCTGTCTCTCCTTATATACTCACACAGCTGTTATTAGTAAATCATTGATGATTATTATTTATTTTTAGCTGAAACTCTAATGCATTGTAAATACTAATTTGCTATCTGATTATGCTTGTTTTGGAATTTTTTTTCTTGTTTCTCATAAATAGTGTGCTAACTATTTTGAAACCAAATTTTCAGGCTGTGGAGTTGTTATATTTTGCAGTTGTTTGCTTAGTTGATTGGTGTTTTCAAGTATAGCAGATTGTCATGGTGAAATGTGGTAAAAATATTTAAAGTAGCCCTGAAAGAGGGGGTAAGAGTGCTTGAGTGCAATAGTACACAAACCAGCAATGTCATATGAAAACAACCATCCTTTTCCATGCAGCTGAATTAACTTGCCCATGGCCATGACCATGTCTTATGACCATGAGACAGCAGTGTGCCCTGGTGGCCAAGAAGGCCAATGGGATCCTGGGGTGCATTAAGAAGAGCGTCTC
>JAUBOD010000785.1:2592688-2609842 GCA_032353885.1 Nothura maculosa
CAAAGCCCAAGCCAAGTATTAATTTGAAACTGCCATGCATTTTTCAGTGTGCTGCAACATTAGAATGAGCTTGAAACATTTTTATGATGTGATGCGATCACTGAGTGCTCTGATCAGACAATTAGTTTTTTCTTCCACAGGGCTCTGCTTCCTGACTTAGAGTTCACCTGCTTGCTCTGAAAGACATTGTGTTTGGTTGATTTGGGGGACATTGAGGTTTCTTGTTGTTGTTACTTGCTTATTTGTCTATTTTGTATGGAGGTAGTGGAGAAAAAGGAAATTTCATATTGGATTAAAAGATTTTCATAACAGTTAGATTCACTGGCTGGTCTGAGTTCTTCTGCTTCATAGATTTACCTATTATTTGTCCTATACAAGTGAGAGAGGAGTTCTGTTCCCAGGCATGTACCTTCGAAATTAATTCCTCCCAAAATATGTACCCTGAGTGTAATACCAGATTTTTTTCCAGAAAAGGGGCACATTCCTCCTTAACTACAGAAATCCCAGAACTCCATAGTTGATAGACTTTCTAGCAAAAGATTAAGAAAATATATAATGCATAGTAGGACCAAAGACTCTTTCCGTCGTTTCTGGAATATGTAGCTGGACTGGCAAATTGAGACTGGCCCAGGCACGGCTTTCACTGTATTATGCTCAATAAGGATACAAATTAGACCAAAATTATCACATCCTAGAAGTGCCTTAACTTTCCGATGACCTTTCTACAGAGGAAGCCTATACCTATATAGGTAATCCTATATAGCTGAGAAGAGACTCCACCTAAACCTACCTAATCCTCAGATTAGTAACGTGTATCTCACCTGGACTAGTGTTTAAGATTTCACAGAACGTTTTTAACAGAGCAAGGACAGATTAAGAGATTCTAGATTTCCTAGACGCCAACAAAATATCCAGATCCCAGCATTCCTTCATCATCCAAGGCAAGATGGGCCTTGTTTCCTTTACCAAAGGAGCCAAAAGTTTCCTTTGAAGGTGACTAATTTGAGGAAATCCCTAGGTCACACTACAGATAAACAAACTTGGTAAAGAAATGGATGATATGAAGAACAATATCAAACTTAATGGGAAGATATGGAAATGAATGCTTTTATTTCCGTAACACAATTAACAGTAGCCAGCAAATCTCGGAGATTTTTCTAGAGGCTCTATGCGACCTATGAATTTCAGTCACTGTGAATATCTGTTATGAGCACAAGACCACTAGGGAAAGGGAAATCTTCCCTGTATCACCAATCTTTCCCACCTGGCCCTAAAGCAAAGTCATTGATATGCACACCATCAACTGATGCTGATGAAAATGCGTGGTCTGGGCTTAAGCCCAGCCCCTGGCTTACTTTCAGATCTAGAGAACGACTGAAGGAGTTTTACTAAAAACCTAGTCCCTTTCTCCCACATCCAACCCTTTCCAAACAGCTCTAGTGACTGCTGGACTTGTAGACATAATTAATGTGTGTAAATTGGCATCCTAAGTAGAAAGAGGAAAGCCCAGTGAGAACCAGGCAATGTTTAAAAGTACAAAGCCTATCCTTAGTTTAGCCATAGTTCATGCGTTTTTACATACTTGGCCTTTTTTCATTCTATCAGTCGGTTGCTGAACGGAAGGATAAGGCTCTTTTTTTCCACCTCATACTTACCTAGCCCCCGGGCAGCTCCAACCCCCTCCTTTTAATTATCACTCCAAAAGCATATAGCCCACAGTTACATGAGTCACAAATTATATCTCCCGGCAGTGCATAATGCTCCTTTTTCACACCTACAGAGGATGAGTCATTAAAAAATAAAAAAAAAGGAAAATCTAACATTCCGCATCCATAAGAAGCAGAAGGAAAAATATAAAAGAAGAAATCACTGATGGACACATCACCTCAAACACTGTCATGGTCCCTATTAGTTTTCTATGAGATGGACAAACCGTGGAGTTTATCATAGTGTGAGTCTTGTCTCAAAAAGTGCCTGTAGTAAAGACTCAAAGCTGTTGAAGAGCCATG
The DNA here is from genome assembly GCA_032353885.1 of Nothura maculosa. Classification (NCBI taxonomy): domain Eukaryota; kingdom Metazoa; phylum Chordata; class Aves; order Tinamiformes; family Tinamidae; genus Nothura; species Nothura maculosa. The sequence goes on from JAUBOD010000785.1 coordinate 2,594,698, forward strand.
TAAATCGAGCACCAGACCACAGAGGTGCTTCTGAGCATTAGATTAGGACAGGAATAAAATACAGAAATAGTAGGAATAAAAAAAAAAGATAAATAAATAAAATTGGAGTTAGTGCTCGTTAAATAAATAAAAATGGAGTTATAGCTTGAATATAAGGCCAAAATGTGTTGTTTTGGTCTATAGCTCAAATAAATGTAACACCTCTGTTATGTCTAGCATATGTGGATGTACAGTAGGTAGGAAGGGACCTGTGGAAGTCTGTAGTCCAACCCTGCACTCAAGACAGGTCTGACTTTAAAGGAAGATTAAGTTGTTATTCTTCGTCATGTAGATAAATAATTCTGTATTTAATGGAGCTAAACGGGCCTTTTAAGGAAGTGGGTGAACACCCATCCAGAAGGATCCCTTAGTGGCATCATCTTATGTCCTGCCACTGGCAGATGTGATCTGACTCCTGTGAGCCAACTGGGAAAATTCTTACTTCATTTTTCATTTTTTTATTTTGTTTTGTTTTTAAGTTACGCAGCAGCAGTTCATTGAAATGAGAGATGTTTCCAGGAATGCACCAGCCCTGAGGAAGGAAGATTTCCCTCAATCTAGGATGTTAGCAGATGAATGCCTGACTGCCGTGTTCTCAGATGGTGATTAATAAGATCTCGGAAGTGATGCTTTTACAGAGAATCAGTCTCAGATAAACAGGTAAACAATCAAAAATTAGAGGAAAGAGGCTGCAGGGAGAAAAAGGGATTCATCAGCATCTGCAGGCTTTAGAAAAAACAACTTTACGGAACAGAATGTGCTGAGGGAGCTGTTTCATAACTTAAACCACTTAAGGTAGAAAACACCTCACATTTCTAAAACTCAAAATTAAAGGAAATTGCGGCAACAGCACAACGTAAGCAGTTGTTAAGTGTCAGTTTGGGAGTGTGATTCTTTTGCCTTGAACATCTCCAAAGTAACTTCTGGTTTTATGTCCCTGTATTTCTATGCATGTACGATCAATACCTGAGGGGAGAATGTAGGGAAGATGGGGCCAAACCCTCCTCAGTGGTGGTCAGTGGTAGGACAAGGGGTTAAGGGTACAAACTGAAACACAGGAAGTTTCATCTCCATATGAGCAAGAACTTCTTCACTGTGAGGGTGAGAGAGCCCTGGAACAGGCTGCCCAGAGAGGTGGTAAAGTCTCTTTCTCTGGAGATCTTCAAAATCCACCTGGATGCCACCCTGTGCAATGTGTTCTAGATGTCCCTGTTTGAGCAGGGTGGTTGGACTAGATGCTTCCTAGACGTCCTTTCCAACCTCAGCCATTCTGTGATTAGCTATAGAAGACTCCCAAACACGCCTTTAATATTTCCAAAACTATAGTACTAAATGAGCTTAGCTGGGCAGATGGATGCAGTGTGGTTAGCCAGCAGATCATAGAATCATAGATTTCTTAAGGTTGGAAGGGACCTTAGAGGTCATCTAGTCCAACCCCCCTGCAAACACAGGGTCACCTAGAGCACACGGCACAGGGCTCATCTCACTTACTGGAGAGCAGATATCTACACCTCAGCCTACCACCTCAGGCTCATCTTATGATCAGCAATGGAGAAGAAGCACTTCACTTGATCATGTTTATTTATCCACTATGCTGAGATGAAGTGATGAAAGCAGTCTTTCACCATAACACAACCTTTCTTAGGAAAGTTGGGCTGTGCTCTTCCATAAAAGAGGCATGTTGTATTTCCAGAAAAAAAAAGGTTTAAAAGAAGATAAGAAAGTGCCCAACATCTAGTCTTCCTGCAAGTCAAGCATATTCTATGGATTGCAAGGAACTACCCTCTCTCCAGAATCTCTAGGGTCGCTTGTCACTCCAGGTATCAGTCTTTGGTGACTCAACCTTCCCTTTCCTAATCAGTGCAGCAAACAGGATGATCCACACCTGGTTTGAGAGAGCAATCACTGACATTAGAAGAAGGATGCTAGGAGCTGCAAGTGTGTGGGTCTCAGACTGGAAGAGGATAGACAGAGTATGGGATCAAAAGGGGATCTCAAGAAACCTCTTCTCCAGGCTGACTTAGAAAGCCTCCTAATCTTTGTGAATTTTCCTACCAGCTCTTCATGTATTTTTTTTTTCTATCACTTGGGTTCTCTAAATTGCTTAGTTTCTGATGGTGATGGATCTCTATCAGCTTAACTTTCCATCACTCCTTCTTACTTTTTGGCTCTTGAAATCAAAATTGTAACCTTTCAAGCTGATAGATTTTCAGAGATTGTGCAGCTGCTGCATGTGAGAGGTGCAGAAAGGTGAAAAGATATTTATTGAACAGTGAATATCTGGAGATACTTTCACCTGAAGAAATGTGCTGTGAGATGGCCTGAAAACCCATACATCTTCCTGCTGTTGAGTAGCTCCATCTATCCATATGGCCATGTCCTTATTTTAGAGGTGTTTAATTCTTAATGAAATACAGGAAGTGCAATAATAATATATTAGACATCACTGTTAATTAAATAGTGCACTGCAGAAATCTTCTTAAGGGATTATCTGTGATAGAGCCTTGGGATTAACACTACTCAGACTCCAAGGATCATATGACAGACAACAAAAGGAAAGGAGTGGGTATGTAGACTTGGAAATAAATGGTATTATTTAATAATGATGTTTTTAATTTTTCAACTTAAGAAACAAACTTATAAGTAACTTAAAATTAAATTAAATTTTAAAATTAAAAGCTAAGGAAATCAATATGCTATTGTTCAGAGACCCAGAAACAAGTCCTGCATTTAGTACTGCTTATATATGTCACCTTCTAGGTCTTAATTTTTCCTGTTTGTAAATGGGAATAACAATATCTCCCATATTAATTTCTCAAGAGAATATATTGCTTTGTTACTTGAATTTTACCCTTATATGTGCATATATATATAACACAGCGTACTATGTACTATACACATCATGTGTATATTTTATATACGTATAAAATATAGCATATTATGTATTTTATGCTTTGAACATAGTTCTGTGCATTAAAAATGTAGACAGTGTCTCTCATGGCACTTGCTTTCTTGCCCTCTTCCCTGGAAAAAAACACATAAATTTGAGTATGATTTGGCTGAATTCTCTTTAATATGTCTTTTCCTGAATACTTGCATTAGAGATAGGAAGTCAAATTAATGCATTTTATTCATGGAACGGAAAGTATTGCCTGGAGTATAAATCATCATTATGTCGGGGGGGGAAAAAAGTAAATAAATAAATAATAAATAAATAAAAATGCATACAGGTCAAATCTAGTACTTTTAGTAAGTGAAGCTGAAATTAAGGAATTGTTTTTGAGACTTTACTTAGAGCTTAATCTCCAAATATAGTTCTGTGTCAGAAAAGCCCAGGCGTGTCTCAGGGCTTCTTCTCTGACCTTCTGCTTCCCAGAGGACAGTTAGTGGTGAAATGCAATGACCAGACAGCCAGAAACATGCAGTAAGGGAGTACATCCTCAAGGAGAGTTGAGAAGGACATTATGAAAAAAAAGACAGGGAAAAAAATGTGGAGTTAGCAATAATTGCAGAAAAAAAGTCATAAATACAGCAGTGATTTTTTCCATGCTCTCTTTGTGTTTATATGCAGCTGTGTGTATAATGATGGTAACTTTGACTTCTTAATCGAGTCAGTCTGTATTGGTTAAGTATTTTTCTGCTCAAATAACATTTTAGCTAGAAAACTTTAACTTCTGAGCTGTCTTTGTATATGATTTTATCCCCTATACAGTTTGGTTGAAAGAAGGAACCTCAACCTGTACAATTCAGAAATCATATGGGGGAAAAAGAAAAAAAAACACAACTGCAACAATATTCAAAGGAGAAATAATTTCCCTTGTGCACCAAACTCATCATGACTAAATAAAAACCGGTGACGGTTTCTTTTGCTCTTCTTTCACAGCCAACTGGGAGCTGAAGAGAAATGGGCTGAAAGAAGATATTTCTGAAGCTTAATGAAATCCTACAGCAAGATTACAATGAACTGAAAAGGGGGCATCTCTGAAGCAGCAACTCTCTGAAATATTCTTCTAATAGTGTGTATAAAATGCATTTGAATTTACTACTCACTCACATAGACTCAATAGGCAAAGCCGATCATATAATAAAGTTCAAATAGAAAATTCCAATGAAATATATAATTTCTATTTACTTATTTATAGTAAATAATAGTAAATACTAAATAATAGTATATATGGTAGTATATATATTATACTACTTATATATATTATATATATTATAATATATATATCATGTATATATATATACTACTTATATACTATATATTATACTATATAATATATTATACTATATATTATATAATATAATAGTAGTATAGTAAAAAACAGAATGGGATTTCATGTTTCAATATGCTGACAATTCCATCTTCCATCTAACTATAACACTGGTTTACACTTTTTAACATCCTTTTTTAAGCAAACAAGTGAACCACAGGGACAATGAAACACTATGTTAGAGTAACCTACCCATTGTAGGTACATTAATTGTGCTAGTTTAACAGCTCATTAGACAATATTTGCTGCTTCTTACCTTCCATAAAGTCACCTTTAGAAACTGTGATCCGTCTCCTTATTTCACAGAAAGGAATTGAAAAAAAAAAAGACAAAATCAAGTGAATTTACACTGAAGGTAACTCAGAAAGTCAGCAGTTTGTTTCACACAGTCATAGAATCCAAGTGTCTTGCATTTACAGCCAGTGGTATTCCCACCAGCCCAGATGCTTGACATCACTTTCCTTCAGGCAATATAATATGTGTATGTATATGTGTATGTGCATATATATGGATATATGTATGGAATATACATAACATAAATGCTCTTACTGTGTGAATACAGAGGGAAATATGATGAAGCTGAGCTGTCAACACAGACCAAAAGAGAGAAAAGATGGAGATTGAGAAATGAAACAGCCCTTAAAATTCTAGTCATTAGTCTTTCTGCCCAGCACAGATCCACCCTACTGCCTGCATGATCTTTATATCGTACATTGATCCTTATAGGTACATAGTAACTATAAATTTCATGGACCACATTCCTTTTGCATAAAAAAAAAAAAAAAGGTAGTGCGGGCATGGGGTGGATTTTTTGGTGATTATTTTGCTTTTAAAGACTCCCTTTGCTTTATTACTTATATTGGTAGCAGCTGCTGTTTCTTCCCTCCTTTGAAGGTACCCCTTCCATCAATGCCAATGATGAAGCGTCTTCTCTGTTGAAAGAGACTTTGACAGCGGGAGAAAAGAAAAATCCACGTAGGATAGATTGGAGGAGAAAAGACACTTCTCTACTATTTTCTCCCAGCAACTCTCGGAACCTGAAAGGAACCAGTGACCTTAAGTGAGGGTAGAACCTCATGAAGAAGTCGTGATGAGTATGTCACTAGGGAAGGAGGGAAGTGCATCTTGGCGAGCACCATTACGCAAACTGTGACTGTGTTGTAGGAGGATTAGTCAGAGCCACTTGTAGGTGACAAATCTCAAAAGAATTCAGTCGTACTTGCAGGTATGATGCACAGGAGCCGAGGAAGCAGAAGTGTCTACGTTTTTTGGTAATGAGATTACTCACCAGTGTGTACTACAATCCTCAGTTCCTTTATGCCACTCCTACCCAGAAGATAGAACAGTCATCACTGGAGTGGAAAATCTGCATTCAGGCACCTTCTCCACTTTCGCTGAAGGTTTAAGGCTTTGAGGAAGGACTTTCTGTCTCAGCAGCAAAAAAATTTGAAGAAAAATTTCCCCTTGCACTATCTGAAAGATATCAGATATTTGTTTGTTGTTGTTGTTTTAATTAAAATGAGTATATGAATCTAATTTTTATTGGTACAAATGAAAATGCTTTAGAAGTTTTTTTGAAAAATGCTTACTTGAAACAAGCAATTAAAGGGCAGGAAAGGAAATAAATAGCTATATTTGCAAAGGTATGGTAACAGAGCTTGCCCAGTACACTGTCTTAGCCCAAAGAGATAAACCTGGATTATACTCTGGTCTTTTAAATATTGAGAGTGCTATCCTAGGCTGAAGTGAGCTTCTTCCCATTTTTACCATGGAAAAAGCCTTGCAATGTCCTTTGGAAAGCAATATCCTTCTTGAGAGATGGACACAGTTCTTTGATTTGGAGAGAGGACCTGAGGCCACAACATCATTCACCAAACCAGAAGGTTCAACAAGGAAAAAATTAGTCTTCCTCCACTTGAGAATGGAATTGGGAAGCTATTGTGCAATGAAATCAGCATTCCCATTTCTCTAGAATCACATTAACTTTTGCTGGCAAACCAGGAGGTAGCATGGTGCAACAGGGGCAAAGCAAGAAGTAGGTCCAGCTCTAAGCAGGACATAGCTATATTTGTGTGGAGGAAATGCAAAATAAGCACTGCATAGTTTAAATGGAGAGTGATGATCAAGACTGATGGGATTATAGGGAAAAAGGCAAGTAGCTGCCCGAAGTTCGAGCTAATATCCTCCAGGCTAATGGAGCTTGCTGTTACTCCAAGGAGGGTCATTAGAGACATTGAACACAATTGCAGGAGGTTTCTTGAAAGGTATACAGTAAAAAAATATAATAAATAAATAAATAAAACTCCCTACCTCTTAAAAAAGTTGCCATTCTTTTGCACAAAAAGAATATTAAATAATGATTAAAAACAATTCTATTAAAAAAAATAGATAGATAACTTTCAAATTTATTGCAATTGGAAACCCAGGGATATTCTGGCCTATGGAGAGCCAGAAAATAAATTCTGTCAGGTTTTTGTTCCCTTCCCTAATCCAAAGGGAACCCTGCAAGTCTCTAAAACATGAACAGGAAGGACCAGAGCTATTGCTCCTTGTTGCTACATCAACACTTTTGCCAGCAGCATAATGGTAGGAGAATTTGCCAGACAGCATGGGGACGGGCACAGAGAACTTCATCCATCTCTAAAAGATATAAGGAATTCTCTGTTGACTTCAATAGGCTTGAGAAAGAGTTTGAACTGATAGATGGATAAGGAGGGTAAATATAAGCTGTTTCCATCTGTGGTTTAGATATAGGTCTTCAGGGAGAGCACATCAGTATCTTCTTTCAGCAAGGGTGAAAGTTTTTTTGTACCAGTCAGTCCTTTTTTACACTCCCCTAGTATTTCCTCCCCATTCTTCTGCGCATAAATGTGATTTAAGCTTCTCAAATCCAAACAGCTTTTGCACCAAAAAAAAAAATACCCAGAAGAATTTGAAGGAATATGTCAACATGTCAATGCAAGTAAGGCAGGGAATATTGTCAAGTTTCAAGACTGACTGCATTTAATTGGTAGGGAGTCAGACTGAATTTTTCTTTCCTAAAAAGAAATGGGGCATATGGGTAGAAAATCAGCAGTCTGTGGGATAAAAAATGTTTCTCAAAGAGACACCTTGCTAGTGATTAATCCACGGGAAATAGCATGAGATTCATGGTTGCAGAATATCATTTTGTTTTTCTTAGCTTATCTGGAGACTCATGTGGCTCATTATGAGACTGCCTGAAGTCTCCATGGTCATTAATGGCTTTTTATCCTCATGAATCTGCTCAATGGTGCCACACTCTCTCCACCGCCCAGAGCATAAATTGGAAGAAAAGAGAGATTTTATGGGATAAGAAACAGCCTGGTAACAAACTTGTGTTTTTTGTTTTTTGTTTTTTTTTTAAGTGAGATTCTGTTCAACATTCATTTTTGGTAGAGGTCAAAATAGGGACATAAGATTGGATCTGGGAGACATGGCATCTGGAGATGTAGTGGTTCTAGAATATGTGGCTTATGCAGAGCCAAGATTCCACCAAAAAACTGATAGCTCATATTTTACAGGTTTTCAGTAGAAGTTAACATGGTTCCACTCTGTCTTGTCTTTTTTTTTAAATCAAAATGAGACTGAAATAAAAAATGATTAACCACTAATAACGTCAAGCTTGACAGATCTACTCCTATAAGAGCCTGAATAAAAGTAGATAAAATCTTTAGGACTTGGTACAAAATGGGATGGAATTCCTTCATCCATCAGTGTAATGTATCCCTCTGGGGTGGATCATTATTCATTATTTGCCATTCCCTAGTATTCAATATCTCCAAATGAGACCAGGGTCTGACAGTAAGATTTCATAGGCCCGGCCAGCACACTGGTGATGACTGGTGATGGCCGGTACTCAAGCGATGAATTTAGTAAGGTATCATCAGAGCTTTAGATAGAACATCCAAGTGTGCATGGTCTCTGCTTAAGAGATTATAGACAAACAACATCTATTTTAAGAAGGCATTTGACAACAGTCAAGACAATAGTCTCATGGTGAAGATTCAGTGACACATTTTCCATATTATTATTAATAGTAATAAGATGCTTTTTCATTGCTTATTTATAACCTCATGATTTCAAAAACTGAGAACTGTGTGCAGAGAGATCTTGCTTTTAAGCATACACTGCCAGCACTATGACCAGGATCTGAAACCCTGCCGGAGGGTCCGGGTATTTTTATTAATGTTTTATTTTAATTTTTGATCTGCAGTTTCCAAGTCTCTTAATACTTTCATCTGACAAAACAAATAAAATTGCTACTTCCCAGTCTAAGAAAAGAACTCAAATAGTACATAGTGTTTGTGTTTGTATTGCAGTACATACAAGGATTCTAATGCTAAAATAATCAGAGGAGACATGCCCCTGGTATATGTGAAAAATGACTTACTTCCATCATTCATACAATTTTTCCTATCTATAAAAGTCAACTTTAGTCTGAGCTGGACATTTCATCAAACTGATCCATTTTCTGCTGTGTCTTGTAGCAACTACATGAGTAAGGCCCTGGTAGCAATAGTATAGAGGGTCTGTAGGCACCAGTAAAGTTGAGTTGGCTGAATCTAGGTTAATTTTATGGAGATAACCTATCTTCCCTGTGGCTCTTTCAGCTGCGGATTGTGAAGAGGAATAGATTTGCTTTCTCTGATCAATCACATTGATTTTACTTTGGAGGTATTTCCATGTTAACAGCTCAAAGCCCCAGGAGCCCTGTGAGAGGAGCAGAAGCAATCAATCAGATGAGGAGATGTTGGATCTAGTTAGATATAGCAATGCTCTCTGTAGTTGACAATGCCCAGTTAGGAAACTCCATGCAAATGAGAAAAGATGGAAAGGGATGTAGCCCACAAGAAGCGCGTGATTGATGGCTAAGATGGGATCATTATTGGAAAAACAGAACATTTGGCGTCTTAGTCACACCTCTGAATACAATCCAGATTCTTGACTTACAATCCCCAAGCCCTTCCATTTGACTATTACTTCAATGCCAACGTCAAGTACAGAAGTCAAAACTACATCTGTACTTTTAAATGAAATGTTTTAGGGGAACATCTTCTGGCATTGAGACCACAAAGCATGGAACAATTCACATTCATATGATTATTCTCCTACCCTCTAAAACAAGATAGAGGAGCACTTTCAAATTGCTGCTTTATTTAATTCCTGACACACACACTATCTCCTTGCTGGTGCTTGGGAATTTCTGAGTAGGGTGCATTTTCTTCCAGGATTAGCCCAACAGGATAACTCTAGCTCTGGTACCCAGTAGCACCACTTTACACTTTTTAATTAACTATCGTAGAAATAGCCAGCATGAAATAGGTCATGGTTTAACAAGATCTCCCTTTATAAAGGGTGGGCAATTGATTACTATTTTGGAACACGCTGCAAATATTAAAGGCCGTATTATGATTATGGATATCTTGAGACATGTTTTTTTCAAGTGGCCTTAAGATACCTGCTGATTTGGGTATTAGTTAACAATTTACTGAACTGTGAGAAGTGAAATATTGAATTTTTAACATAGTTTTAACAGATAGAGTGTAATTCGTTTTCTGCATAGTTAAATTGACTGCAGAGGAGCCAATATCTGAAATTAAGCAACCATACTAGTGTCATCAAAGCCCAGGTGCACAAACTATCTTGCTATGGAAAAGTCCCATCTAGCCACCTCTCTTAGACGAATTGCCTTCCTATCTCAGCATCCTCTCCCCGAGGAAAAAAAAAAAGTTAAAAAAAGTAAAATGAGAAACCAGGGTTATATGAGGTAGTTTATTCAGAGATTTTGCCCCAACCGTATGGAGTCAGCCTACTGAGTCACCAAGGTGAAGGAGAGGAGAAGCTGCTTTCACTGCGAGCAGAAGTTATGCAAGGCTTTAAGATCAAGGAGGACAGATTAAGAAGCAGGGATGGAAACAGGCTGAACTATGGGATGATTAAGAAAATATAAAATATGATGCTGCAGGAAAGCAGAAAGAACAGGCAATACTAACTGGAAAGATACCCATGTTCAGCATCCTCAGGGAAGGCAGCAGAGCAAAAATAGTTTCAGGATGACTACGGGACCCAAGAATCCCAGGTTTTCTCAGCTACCAAATTGGCACAACAGGGTCTAAACATCTCCTAAATGATCCCATCCACCCACCAGTGCTGCTTCTGCTGCTTGATGCCACACTGCTGCTGGATGTGCCCACTGTGGCAAGACTCGTGGCTCGCTGCAAGTAATCCTTATCCTGCATCCAGCAGACACTGGGACAGCACAAACCATCCTCAAAGGCAGGGCTAGCAACATGAGTTTTCATATCCAGCTTCATGTCTCCTTGTCACAGGAGGCCGGAGATAAAAATAGAAATGGCTCCATTTAGTTCATTAACTACGTCTGTAGTGTTCTCCTACGGCATTTGCAGAAGTGGCACCTGAGCATCTCGCAAATATTAATGAGTCTCCTCACATCTCTTGGTTGTATTTACTGTGCATGACTTATTAAATACAATCCGGGCCGTGGGATTCTAAGAGGAATTCAAAGACCCATTTGTACTGCAGTGCAGTCACTTCTGTTCTATTCAGTCCTCTTGGGCACAGTTGGAGACACAAGAATTACCCATTTAAGTGTAATAAAATCAAACCCATGTAAGCTATTGCTCGCTATTAAAGCCTTATGCAATGTGCAGTAAAGAAGAAAGCACGATCCCTATTCATTTCTTTTCAAATTGCAAATTCAAGATGTGTACATGAGGGTTTTTGAACGGTTTCAATGAAAATACTGGGGAAAGCAGGTCATACAGAGCTCTCTGGAGGAGAGCAGAAGTCCTCTTACGTAAGGGGGAATTTCTCACTTGCTTCCTGATAAACACCAAGTTATTTCCCTCCCGCTTGGTATGCAGTGCAAGAGGGTTTCAATTGTGCTAGCCAACCACATCTGAATTTCTTGCTCTTCCTGATGGTGGAAACATTTACAAACAGCAGAACATGATGATTCACCAAACAGAAAACCTAGGAGAGCTTGTTCACACTATTTGTGACATGGGACAACATGCAGAGGGATGTCATCCCACCCTCCGAAACCTTTCTCCTACTTTTCCCTCTGTGCAACTTCTCCACACAGGATCTTCGTATCAGCATCTCCTTACCCTCCAGCACCCTTCCCCTTCCATCCCACAGCAGTTTCTTCCAAACAGCCTTGTCTTCCTTTTTGTCATCTTCTGATGACCCCTTATTGCTTTCACTGTTCTCAGATGTTGCTTCACGGTCCAGATGCCCATCTTTTGGATAGTGCCTATCTTTTTCACTCCCAACATAAGGCACAAAACCTGTGATGATGATGCCAGCTCACCACCACTGTCGGCTGAGGACTGACTGATGTCTATGTGGTCAAGTCTACCCTAATTCTCACCTCTCTGCTCCTCTCAGGCTGTGGACTTAGATGCCAGGAATTGGACATTGGAAGAGCATCTCAGGAGAAAATTCATCACTTCCTGACTGGGTCTCTGCATCCTCCCCAGTGCCATGACCTTCTTCTCATGTTGTGCTGCATGATGGTTGAAGAAGAGACCATCTGCCGCTCTTAAAAGTGACCATACGCTGGGGCTTTGTCCCACCTGAGAAGCTGTGGGACAGCTCTTATCATGCAGGAGATGCAGACGAGTTAATATTCTTTTTTTTCCTAACGTTATTTAGAAAAATAATTCACTTTGGAAACTTGGGGCGAGGGATGAAAAAAGGCAAGGATTGAACTGAGAAGCCTAACTAAGATTAAAACTCAGCCAGACAATGCTTTTTATTTAACACTATAGGAAGTCTCACACCTTCTCATTTTTTTGTAACAAAAGAAAATAGCATTAAAATGGAATCATCACTACAAATAAAATCCTAGAAACAAAAGAATTCTCTTTTCAGCTCTCTTATTTTTAAAATGCCAGCTTAATTAGGTGTCCACACAAATCTTTATTCTTCACTGAGAAGAAAATAATTTTTTGAAGCATCTTTAAGAAGCTTTACTGGTCTACTGTATACTTAACTTTCTTCAAAATTAAGATACTTATAAACATACATATGTTTATAAATAAGTGTATATGACACTATATTCTTCTAAATCTGTGTATATGTTCCTCACATTATATCCTTGCTAAAGCTGGAATGGTGGTGTAATACATATAACGAGATGAGTTAAATGTCAGCACAGAGTGGGCGAACCTGGTCTTATTCCAGATACTTTAACAGGGTAGAAATTTTCAAAATTCACTGATGAATAAAGCCAGGTGGCCTGATTTTTTTTGCTTTCCATTTTAGGAAGTTCTGTTCCTGAAGATTTTGAGACTTTAATGTAAAGGGAATTCATAGGTAATCTTTATTTCCTGCATTCCTTTTTGCCAAAGAAGTGCCAGTTTTAGAAATCTTTTCCTCTTCCTCTTTTGGAGGTCTTTGGTTAGGTTTTACATTTGCTCTTGCCAAGAGGAATTTTCTTTACTGGAATATTCATGATGAATAAGCCTTACATTATTCCAGCTCCACACCAAAATAACGTCACTGCTTTCTATAGACTCACAAGAACCTCAAAATGGAGACAGTGAAGCAGTGAATCATTCCAGGAACTCTTGACTCTGACTCTTCACTTTTCGCAGCCTTTAGAGCTCTCACACTGAAATCAAAGTGTCTTAATTTGCTGGATTTCTTCTTCTTCCTTCCACAGGCTCAGGTGCTGATTTCAACTTGTTGTTTGCCAGTCCTCTCTAAATCACAAAGACCTTTTCAAGAAGAACAGCTGTCTTTGGAATATTTCATCAGATTATGGAAGACAACTGTGTGGTACAGCTCAACATTTTCACCAAGAGACATTGCTTATTTCTGCTCTGGGCAGCACAAAGATCAGACCTTGTTGTGGCACTCGAGAGAAGGCAAGAAGAAAAGGTCAGGGAGGCTAATTTGTAATTAAAGGGATGCAATTAAAGGAATGAGTCATTCCACAAGTAAGCAGTAAAACCTTAGACTGTCTCTTATCTACATGTGCACACTGATGTCTGCAAGAAGCAGAGGGATGGAGACTTGCTTTATTTGAATGCATGCATCTGTCTGCTCTTTCATCTGGCTATTAGAAAAACTTCACAGAGGAGCCTCAGAGATAGTCTTCTTCATGTCATATTTCCCTTGGAAGACATTTCCCTACAGACAGGAAAGGTTTTCTGACAAGGATGGATCTGGGAACTGGTTGGGAGATGTCCACCAGAAAATTTTTGGTGAAAAAAAGAAGTCACTGAAAATAAAGACAGAGTAAAACAACAGATATGAGTGAGGTTGGGACAGGAATAGGGGGAATCTCAGCCTAGGAGATACAGAGATATGGCTGCATGTACAGAGGGAGTGCAAAAATATAAACTCTCTAATGTTCAGCTGAGAAAGAAGAGAACAGGTCATTTCACAGGAACAAGAATCTTCTGAGGACTGTTGCTGTCTTCTCTCGCTCCTCTTCAAGGCTATCACACAACTGAGCAGAACTGGGCTTGGTTGAAGGAACCACAGACTTTTTGCTAAACAAATCTTTTTTGCAGTATGAGATCCCCAAAGGCATCTGAGACTTCTGCAGGAGACTGGAAAGCTGCCTGTGGTGATACCTAAAAAGGAGAGCAGAAATCAAGCTAACAGACTCTGGGAAATGCTGTAGAGGAGCTTAAAGACCATACGGATCTACTTGCAGCATAAAGGTAAATTGACCATCATCTCTGCTTTTAACTAATAATGTCAGACCTCAAAATAGACTGTTTGCTGGGAAGGTGTGTACTTCCTCACACTCAGAGCTGCATGGAGAAGCAGTAACAGCAAAATTATAAAAAAAAATCCTGAAAAAAACACAGGAAGACTTTGATCAGGACCACACAATCATAGTATAACAGAAAGCATTCAGAAGATGACAGCAGTCTAACAGTGATGCCAGCAAGAAGAATAACCTCTACAGTGCAAATGGTAGAGCTTTCCACCTTGAGTCCTATGCAATACTCTTCAAGTCCATTCAGAGAGTAAGTTGCCAGGATGTTAATTTATAGCACTTCTTTTTCCCCTAGGTTTGCCCTAGAGCTCATGCAGAGAAATAAAAAGTTAAGTCTGATTGATGTGGCTGAGCAAGTTCTCAAGAGCTAATATCATCCAACAAAATTTTGGGCAGCTCATCTAATTAGGAAGGAAAGAGAGATTTCCACTAATGGCAATGCACACATGTCTATATAGAAACTTATATATGCGTGTGAAAGGAAGCAGCTCTTGTTTCTAATTAACTGCCTAGCTCTCCTGGCTGTGCTCCAGTTCAAACTGACAGATGGTGACAAACCACTCTGCTCTATCGTCCCTGTACTGATGTCCTAACCAGGAACAAACACTTCCTCCTTCAATGCAGAATTGCTTGAAATCCATAACCAGCCCTTCTACTGCAGTTTTCACTAAGAAATTATGAATATTTGAATTCTGGCTCATTAACGAATGGGTTGTTGAATGCCTCTGGTACAATTAATTCATCAGATCTCTCTCTAAAAGCCAAATCAGGACTGAATCATGGTGGAAGCTTATGGAACGGCCAATATGGAAGTGCTCCCTGATTCAAGCCTGGATAAAACTCAACAGGGCAGAGATATGGACTCTAGAATCAATACATACATAAGACATCTGTCCTGAAAATACAGACAGCAAAGGCCACAAGAAAAACGCATTGTTCATCTAGCTTACACCATTGCTAGACATGCCCCATTAGTCTCCTTCCTTCCTTCCTTCCTTCCTTCCTTCCTTCCTTCCTTCCTTCCTTCCTTCCTTCCTTCCTTCCTTCCTTC
>JAUBOD010000785.1:2637409-2652163 GCA_032353885.1 Nothura maculosa
GTGCCACATGCTCTAGGTGTGCCCGCCAGAGCGGGAAGGTTGGACCAGATGATCTCTAGAGGTCCCTTCCAACCTTGAATATTCTGTGATTCTGTGATAAAGCCCCTAGTCCTGACAACCATTTTCATAGCCTCATTGGATGTACGTGTCTCATACATTGACTTTGATCCACCAGTACTCCCATTTCTTTCATCTCCTCAGTCATTTACAGCTGACCTCCTAATTTGTAGCAAAAGTTCTTATTACATTATATTATATGCGCTTATTAGTACATGACTTGCATTCATAGTCGCCAGGTTCCTTACAACATCCTGCGCCTTCTCTGCACTGTTGATGCCTCCTAAATTTGCGTCAGCAGCAAATTTCATTAATCCCATCCTGTTTTGCATCTCTTAAGATCATTATGGGAAACATTAAAGAGGAGTGCTCCATGACCAGTTCTTGAGTACTGATGTTCCTCCAGACTGATGTTCCTCCTCCCAACACTTGAAAAACTTTTCAACTCTTTAACTTTTGATTCTTTAAAAAGTTCTATCACTTCATATTTTTTCACCTAATTTCCACCATTTTCAGTTTAATATATATGCCTATATGATACTTCTTGGTTATTTTGTTGACTCTTGAAAATAAGCTATGTTAAATCATGGAAGAGCAGACATGCGCCCAACTTTCATTTCATTCTATTTTCTGTGCCCTTCTTTTTTTTCATTATTCTCTCCTTCAAAGTGTGTTCTTAATCTTGAATGCTACTGAGATCAGATAAATCCATCTGAAAGTTTTTTACGCCCCCATTCTTTAGTATCAGTGGTAAAATCTGATCATGATGATGCCTTCTTGCCCTTGATCAATTTATGAACAGTATTTGGGAGAGAACCTAAGCCTATGATTCTGTATATCAATTCTCCAAGTGTTCAAGGTTAGAAAATATCATACTCTACTTCATCCTGACTTGACTATATTACACTCTCTTATCCTACCTCAAGTGTGCTTATTTCTATTTCTGGACATTTATTCAAAATAGTCATGTTATCTTTACCCCCAAGGTCAAAAGAACTTTACTTGTTGAATGAGCTTTTTTGTTTTAATATTCAATTTTCTTCTTATCAAATCTCTACTACTTTCTTTTCTCTCAGTGTAAGAGCTGAAAAATGTTAATATTTTAATGTCCTATCTGAGATCTAAATCACCTTGAATATTTAAAATTTTCCCTTTTTATATTTCTTGACCTGTCATATAATGTTCACTACTCGTATTTCCTTAAAATTCTTTTTGGCTTTCTGTCCATTCCCAGAATGTTCTCTGAAATATTAATTTGCCCATTTTAGTCCATCGTTATCCCACCATAGACTCTTGTTTTCACCCATTTTTTTTCTCCTTACTGGGGAAACAAACTCCACACAGGTTTCTGAATCTTTGATTTTAGGCAACCTCAGGTTTAGGGAACCTCCACATCCTTGAACTCACAGTTCACTTTTATCCTTTATTCAGACACTAGAATTTAGCAGCCTTTAATATCTGTTTAGTTTAAACTAAATCAATTCAACACTATGCTACATTGAGGATATTATCCAAGTGTTAGACAGCTGAGTCCATCCATCAGAGTATGCTACCTCAAAAACATCTCTGCAAGAAGAGGATAAATGAAATCATGAGGATTGAGGGTAAGTAATGAAAGAGATGAACAGTCTGTGCTGGCTGAGATGAACAGTTGGTTCTGGGCAGGCTCTAGAGATGTGTGGGATGCCACAAGAAGACACATCTAGAGAATGCAAAGAGCCTGGTTCTTCAAAGAAGGACTGGCAAGGCATGCACAGTGCTGCATTGACTATTTCCTTTTCCAGCTTGAGTGAGAATGTCCTCTGGTTCAATTCATTGGCACAAGGGCAGGGATGGCAAACATAAAGATCAATGACAAAGTCCCAGTTGGGATGCATTATGCAGATGTCATTTGTAGGCTCTTCCTTAAGCATGAGAGGAGAATGGAGAATATTAATTACTAAAAAGACTCAACACCATGCACCAGAGCCACTCTTATTTTACAAATTCAAGAACATCCATAGCTTTGCTCATGGACAGTCAGGTAGGCCTTTAATGACTGATGCTTTATTACTAAATTCAGAGCAGATTTATTGTTCTGCAAGTTTCTTACACAACAGGGTGAGAACTGAACTGTATCCCAGAGATCTTCTTAACAGTTCTCTGATGTCTGCAGCAAATAAGCTTTTCTGATGCCGCATCCAAACTATTCCATAATCATATTCAGTCAGTGTTACTGATGCAATATAGTCTGCGAAGTCTGTTCTACTTCTCTCTTTGTGCATTTTTTTTCTAAGCTAGCCAAGGAAGTAGATCATACAAATAATATCCAACAGGATAATAAACAATCATGTATTCAACTCAGCAATATCCTGATGTTAGGTAAAAGGAAGCCACATACTGGGAATATGGCCAGAAGATCCTTACCTATTAGACAGTGTGAATGTAATTTTGTTTGCTAGCAGGACAATCTCTCTAGTGATTGGAAAAATAAAGCACCAATCCCATCCATTGAGCCTGAGCCTACAAAGAAGTCCCTCCACCAGGGCCTAAAGCAAGCTTCCTCCATCTGTCATTTTCCTAGTGCAGCTCTACTCTGGCAGCAATACTTTCAATGTATATAAAGAGGCCAGTGGAATTTTCCAAAACAGTGACATGAACTATTATTATTATTTTATCTGCAAAATTGTTTCAAAGTTCCGCTGAATAGTGTTCCAGTCTCTAAACAACAATATTCATCTCTATCCACATCTTCAGAGGTCAATCTATGCTCAGAGTTTGAAGATACTTTGAGAGTAGCAGATCTCAGAAGACCACAGTCTAACAGAAGTGTCTAAATGAATGCATTTCTGTTTACATCTTGATAACAACCTGAGAGGCACCTGGGAAGACCAACTCCTTGCGATATTCCTCTTCACATTCTCTCTAAAGTCTGCTTCTTATGAGCTGATAAAGGAATATTGATACCACTTGTGGTATGTTTTGAGAATTGACTTTGACTTCCAAGAAAACATGCACTGGGGTGGAACATGTCTGACCATTTACCACGTAGAGGTCTCCAGGGAGCTAGTCCTCCCTGTGCTTTTCAAAGCCAGTGAAGATAAACAAATAATCCACAGTCCCATTCATTTTTTCATGAGGCAACTGTCTAAATCAGATCAGATGAATTGTGCCTGTGTCTACCTGGCGGTACAAAAAAACATTTATCATGATTCATCTGCCTTGTAGAAGGCTGTTGTTAAGTTAGATAACTCCCACTTTTCATTCCTTGGCTTGCTTCAATCTGTTTTGACTGTGAAAATTTCTGTAGGATATTCGCTTCCTCATTTTTTATTAATTGGTCCACCCACAACATCTGGTCCTATGGAGACAGCTATGGCCACATAAATCTCAATAAGGAGGACTGACTTCTTTACAATACTAGTCACATGAGTAGTAAATACCCATGCCAATATACACAATAATTTTTATTATGATTATTATTATTTAGGAAGGCTCATTATTTAGATGAACTTAGAGCATCTAGGTTCTTACCTGGTAAAAACTATTGCTGCCAACCCAGTAGCTGCAGCAGAGGTGGTATGAGGAACATTTTTACTGGCAAGGCAAATGAGAGAATTGCCAGTCAAAGGTACTGATACTGATAATGCGGTAGCAACAAAGACATTGTGGTTTTGGTGCTCAGTTATAAGCTCAGCGACAGTGCACAATTTTGAGAAAGACAAGCAATGCCTTAAGTTAAATTCAGTTTCCCCTGTATACCCAGAGCCCAGTAAATAAAGAGAAGGAACTTTCTGCTAAGGTAAGGGAGGTATGAGGCTCTTCGTTCTGGCCAATCTTTCTGTGTTGTACATTCCAGAAATGCTGCAGAGGGTTGCACAGGGAATGACATCAGCTGAGGCCATGGCATTAGGGACTTCCAGGCAGCATCAGCTCCAGTGAGCACACCCAATGTCAACTCAATGGCTTGTTTATCATGATAAGACAGATACAATCAAAAGGACTCTTACAGTGCCTGACTCGTAGATATCCATCCCTCGAGTAGAATTCAAAACTACATGTTGGGCTCTTGCATTCCCTGTACAAATGCCTGGGAGACTTATATTCTGTCACTGATAAGCTGGTAAGGTGATGCCTGAAGATTTTGCTCTTGTCCCTACATCTAGAAGCAAAATCAAGTGTTGAGAATAAGGACAACGGATAAACTTGACTCCTCAGACTCCTTCTACAGGAACACAAAGATGCACCTGCAGGAATATGAAGTCCATATCCTTGTACTGCCCTTTTTGCTCTCAGCACCAAACAAATCTCATTTCCCTTCCTAAAAATACCGCAGAGGTGGAGGAGTTCCTCTCATCTGCACACATGCACCTGTTTTTTAGTCTAGAGGTCATCATGCATAAGGCAGCATGTGAAATATATTAAGGACTATTTCCTTCTCCGCCTGGAGAGGTTTGATTTCCTGTTGATGCCTTCAGATAGGGTATGCAAACCTCCAAAATAAAGCACATGCTTGAGCAGAAAAGGCCTCTGGATCAGAGCGAGGAGTATGACTTTCTCTTAATGCTTTGATATGCCTCTATATGGAGAAGCCTATGTATTATATATGTAAATACACATATATAAGAAAGAAAAAATATTGAAAGAGCTCCTAGGAGCTCTTATGGAGCTCCATATTCACCAAGTCACGGTCACACTTTCACCATCTGTCCAGCCCAATGAAGCCTGCATTCCTTTCTGCCTATTGGCACATTTTCATCAGGAGGGCGGAGAGCTGCTCCACCCAGACAAGCCTATAGTCTTGTTATTAGTGCACACCCTTGGGTGGCAGGAGCTTCAGTTGTCTGAACACATCATCAAGCATCACTGCAGCCATGGTCATGGAAAGTGCAGCTCCCTGCTGCTGAGTCACCGTCAATGACAGTAGAGCCCATAGTCATCCTAACAGTGCCAAAAAAAATACACTATCCCTGCATCTCAAGAGCTAAACAAATAACTGGATCATTTTACTGATCAGTAGTGTCTCTAGTTTCCTATAACTCATCCATCACTATGATATCCGGGAAGCTGATGGCAGATTCTAGTCACAGTTTCCAAGAATAACATTGACTCCAGATAGATTGCCACTCAAAATTGAACTTTCGCTCCAGTTCCATGGCCACAGGAATCAAGACAGTTGTCTGATGTACATCTCAGGTCAAACAGATCTGTTCTACTTGTGAACAGGAACTAGGATGACCATTGCTGGAAGCCAGCATTGAGCTCTAGAGTCGGCAACATAGAGTGAAGCTAGTAAGTCAAAGATAGTTTACTTACAAAGATACTAAGTCAAAGATAGAAATATTGCAGCAAGGATTAAGGCATCGGACGACAAGACCATCCAGAGAAGGAGGCCAAGAGTGCATCAAAGCATGACAAAAGGGTGTCCTAGTTGAAATGCATCTCTATGGGGAAGAGGGAAATTGCGATTGTGGGTTGGTAAGACTAGCAGAGGTATGGATGAGTAAATTGTACCTCGGACTAGAAATACAGGGCCTATTTTACACACAACTGATAACTAATCACTGGAACAGCTTATTAAAGCTTGTAGTAGACTATCATGGGACATGTCTAAAATATCGAGTTTCTTTTTCAACAAAACAAGGATTATCTGTGAAGAAGGTCAGATTAGATAGTTATAAAAGAAATTGACTTCTTGCCTATGAACATCAAGCTAATGCTATCTGCCTTTCCTCACACAGGTGATAAGCAGAGAGTGATTATATCTACCTCAATTACCTTGTTTATAAGGTTAGTTCCACAGTGAGAGGCTTGTAGTGATATTGGATTGATACCACTGAAAAATAAGACAAGCTTTTGGGCACACAATCCCTTTCCTCTGCATGCTATTTCATATTCATATCCTCACATCCTCAGACCTGCGATGACATTTTAATTGGAATCCCTTATGGCTCTTGTTAGGTAGCGTTCAAAAACTTGCCCTGAGTTTATCAAATCCTGACAGAAATGGATGGGAATATAAGCCCTCCTGAGTCCTAAGATCTGCCTAAGGCTGTCCTACTGGCTATTTATCCCATATATTTGTCAAATGTCATTTTAAAGTGGGACTTGTACCTTGCCTCTGTTTTTTGAAAAAAAATCCGGTTTTCCTGAGTATTTAAAAATCTGCTTCTGATTGTTGGACTCAGTAACTCATGTCAGTCTAAACTCTATTCAAGTGTGATCTTTCAGCCTAAGTATCTTTTTCTTCTATAGTTCTGTTCTTGCTAATTGCAGTATATCGTGCACAACAAAACATATCCTCTCAATCTCTGCTCTACCAAGTTAATGGGGCAAGCATCTCATTGTGTGGTGTTTTGTGGTTGATATTCCCCCAGTTTTCCCATTAGTACCGACCTAGTACACTTCTTCCACCAGGAACTTTTTTTCCACAGAATCACAGAATGGTTGAAGTTGGAAGAGACCTCTAGATATCATCTAGTCCAACGTCCCTGCTCAAGAAGGGACACTTAGAGCACATGGCACAGAGTGGCATCCAGGTGGGTTTTGAAGACCTCTAGAGAAGGAAACTCCACAACCTCCCTGGGCAGCCTGTTCCAGGGCTCAGTCACCCTCCCATGAAAGAAGCTTTTCCTCGTAAGGACATGGAACTTCCTGTGTTTCAACTTGTACCCATTATCCCTTGTCCTGTCACTGGCCGCCACCGAGAAGAGTTCAGCCCCATCTTCTTTACATTCTCCCCTCAGGTATTTGTACATTTTTTCTCTAAAAAGACAATGAAATTGCAGGTGAAAAGTCATCATGTCGTTATACAACAGCATTAGTACTCCCCTAATCACCTTGCTAACCTTACAGCCTAGTACACAATTTGATATTCAGGGCTCTGTCTCATGAGAGGTCACAGTTAACTTTAGATCAGGTAATAACAGTGGGTCTTCCCTTTGCTTGGCATTTTTACCAGCAACTTCTTTCCATGCAGTTTTGCATTCCCATTTACTTAGCCAGTCTGTAAGAGTCTTTCCAGCTCCAGCACCGGTGGCTTCTCAATGATCTCCTTTACAGCTGGATCAAAACATGCCATGTTCAGACACCTCAATGGAAAAACTCCATCTCGCAGGACAGACTCATCTAGTTCCCTATTTATATTACTATTCCTTATATCACGTTGATTTATTCCATCATTTTTTCAGTATGTAATGCCTTTCAAGGACAGGTGCATAATGCTAACGTTCTAGGTGTATATCTTCTATTTAGCAGCTGTCCATAGTCAAGGAGACTTTCAGTGATGTGAACACTGTTTTGTCAACCTTGCTCTGCTTACTTATTAAGAGATGGCTACCTTGAATGCCTGATGTGCTGGCTCTCCTCCAATTTCATGAGCATTAATTAAGTATTGCTCAAATGTGTCTTGAAGTCCTCATTTACAGGAAAGGATCCAGATGTAACTAGGTCAGACAACTCTCAGCAAGCGGAGTCTTTTCTAAACAACTAGGGGGGTATGTTTGTGCTGTTTTTCTTTGTGCACCTAGTCTCTGGTGGCTTACCAAAATAAAGGTGAGTGATGGTTTTCACTCTCAGAATTGGTTTCTTTCTCCCTCTGGAACCCAACTACAGAAGAAAATTAAGCATGTGAGTGCATGTCATCATGTCATTACAGCCTTGTGTCATCTGTGACCATGGAAAATTTCATTAGTAATGCTTCTTAAGTAACTGCGAAGTCTTGAGAGAGAAGCCCTCTCCAAAATGTCTCAGACCGGAAAAGGAGATATAGACTCATGACAATGCTTGCAATAGCTGCATGCACAGCCATGATGGGACTGAGACAAATATCCTACAGTTATAAAACCAGCTGGTCCATCATTGACATTATCGCCATCCCTCTGGTCTCTGAATGCTTCAAAGTGATTCACAAACTTTTTTCTTTTGTGTGTGTGTGTGTGATTTTTTTGGTTGTTTCATAGGAAATTACATAATGCTGGAATTTTCCACTCTAAATCAGAACAAGAACAAGATAGACAACACCAGGTTACCTTTTCCCATGAAATGCAAGATGTAATTGACTTAGCCAAAATGGAGCAGCCAAGCGTTTTCCGTAATTCCAAACTTTTAAAGATGCTTCTGCAAATATTGTATAAGGTATGAAAAATGTCACTAGACATGTCTAGATTCCTAGATCTCAGATAAATTAGATGTCAAACTACTAACCAGCAGAGAAAGGAAAAGGATTTGGGAAATGCTTCTTATCATCATGGATTTATGATGAAAAGCCATCCCGATATGCACCAATGTGGAGGTTTCTTAAATTTATTTAGTCCCAGTGTAGTTGTAACTGCACTGAGTTTGGGAATATAGACAAGCTCTGCACAGATCTATCTAAAATCAGCTTTACAGCTGCCAACCCAGGGAGCAGTGGACATAAAAGCACAGCGCATTCCCCATCCAAGAAGTAGCACAGGGCCATCCCTTGCATTTCAAGACCTTGTTTGCCTCCTGCATGAAAACAGCCCCAGGACATAAACCTGAAGAGGAGAGATGAGGTATGGCAGGAGTCTGCTTGTCTCGGTGACGTCATCTCCTCTGCAGACAGGGAACTCGTTTCACTACAATTCCCAATCCAGCCTGGAGCTGGGCTCTCCCCTGATCAACCCCGGGAATCCGCCCACAGGATCCAAAGAAGGTGGAGGGGGAAGGACATATAAAGCTACCTGGGCACAGTTCTCCTTTATTGACTGGTGTGCACAGATCTTCTCGCAGCATGAAGACCCTACTAGTTGGTTTGCTCTTCAGCCTGGCGTATGTGGAGTTGGGTAAGACTATAATTCCAGTGACTTTTTGAAAGCTTTTGGAAAGCTCATTAAACCACTAGCTCCATGGTTTAATCTAATTCCTATTAGATTCCTATTCCTATTAATCTAATTCCTATTGGCTAGGACATAGAGATGGGGAACCTTTCTTGCTTCTATCTGGGCTTGGTCCTTATGGGATGAGGGTCTTGGACCAGCTAGTGGCGAGATCCAGCCACAGTTCTGTTCCTACTGAGCTTTTTGGGGATCTGCTGCAAATCCTTCCTTGGCCTGGAAGAGTCACCTTTGAGGTGACACTAGCCCTACAGTTTTTAACCTGCAGCTCCAGAAATCTGCATTCTGTCTTAAGGGATTTCTGAAAAATATTGAAGAAAAGGCATGCTGGTAGAGATATTAGAGCTCCATCCAGGCTCCTTTTCACCTGGAGTTCAAAGGGTTGCAAATGGAAGAAGGCTAAAATCTTCAAACTCCCACGTGTAGATATGTCTTGGCTCTTGTCTTCTTAAGGCTGTGTTAATTTTTGTATTTACCTATCCTTATTCTTTATTTACCTATCCTTATTCTTCCTTCCCTTCACCTCTGAAGCAAACCCATCTGCTTGCTGACCATTTCCTTACAGGCTGTGATATAAAACAGGAGAGCTGCAGTCACTTCCATAGAGCTGCTGCAGTTGGTGTCACTTCAGTGCCATTATTATTTTTCTTTCAGACACTTCATCGTTGTCTCAATATGTCTGCTTCTTTTCCAGCCTCCAGTCTAATGCTGTTGTGGGTTTAATGGGTTTGCTGAGGACCTGACAGAATAGGTTTCCACCCACAAGTCTCAATTTGCTTTGCGGAAACAGATAGGCATCAGCACTCTCTGTTTTATAGTTAAGATTGAGGCCGAGATAAGGGAAATAGCTTTTCTGTGATGATGCAGCAGGAGGCAGCTGGGCAAGGAACAGCTCTTATATCTTTGGAATATATCTGGGGCTCAAAGAATGCCATTCATCTTCCAGAGTTTTAAAATTAAGGGGTAAAAGGTACTGTCAGATGGTGGACAGCAGTTTCTGGCTTCAGGATTGGACAACAGCGCTGTCCCCAATCTTCATTTTTTCTCTTATTCTAAGGTCTTTTCAGTTGCAAACTTTCTTCTTTCACTGCAGCTTTGCTAAGAAACTAAAGTCCCCCACTTAATTAATGAAATATAAGTGGGGTCTGATGGCTGTCTTGCTTAAAACTGCTCTTAATTGGAAGTGACTTCACTAGAGCTCATGCTCCGCTCACTCATAAAAATTGTAAAGCTGGAAATAAGCTCAGCTGAAAGGTTACTCTAATGCTTTAAACTATCATCAGCACTGCATTCATACATAAGCTGGTCCTACACATTCAAAAAGTAATCCTTATGTTTGGAGGCTGATAGCTCTATGATTTCTTTCCTTGTGAGTGCTACATATTAAAATGTAAAGCCATCTCCTGTGGGTGAGCTGGAAGTGATATATCGAGATGCTCAGCTCATTTAAACTGGGACAGCTCTGCTGATCCTGTTTACAAATGATAGGGTCACAACCAGCTTAGTTCCTCATATTTCTCAACTTAAAAAATAGCCCTTCCTACCTCAGCAAAGAGGATGGAAAAGGCTCTTGCATCATTGTGGGCTGTCTCACATTTCTTAAGGCTGGATTTTCCACAAAGAGAAATAGATGCCCTGGAAAACGAATCCCAGAGTTAGTCGTTCAAACAGCTGCCTTCAAAAAGGTTTATCCTTATCACAAAGTCCCAGAGGTTTCTCTTATGCAGGAAAGAATTGTCTATCTGCAGTTTTGCCATTAGGTGGCAGTGGACACATGTAGGTTGTTGTTGGAAGGTGTTGGAAGATGCATAGGACGCGGCACTGTGTCACACCAGTACAGCTCAAGTCAGTATGCACCCTCTGCCAAGCTCTCACAGTGACATATTTGAACGTCGTTTACGGAGGACATGCAAAACACAAGATTTTCCTAATTCCATTCAGGCTGATTCCACTAAATCCAAAATTGCATGCAATTTAGAAAACTGGCAAGAGTTTGCTCTCTGTGTCTGCCTAATAACAGCAAACTGCTGCAGCTCTCATGCACTTAAATAATCTCAGAATGATCACAAATGACAGAACAAGAAATCCCAGCAGCCGTGATCCTACAATGATCCCACTAAAGCTGTTTATCCCTCTATAACCCCATGCTTTTTAGGCTGGTAAACTCTAAGGTATTGTGCATGCCAAGCTCTCTGCAACACCAGCTCCATCCTTGGTTTATGGGGATTTGTCTCTTTCTCCTTGAGGTTTCAATCCAGCTGTACTTAGTTTACAGGAATGACTGCATCTCTGCTAGAGATCCAGCACTTACTCCCAACAATGGAGCACAAAAGCTGCAGACTCGCTGTCAGTTTGCTGTGATAACCAACTCACACCCTCTTTTTGTTCCCCTCTGCAGCCCAGTCCTTACGATGCTACACATGTAAAGAACCCGCGGATACTTCTCTGTGCAAAAATGTCACGCTGTGCCCTTTGAAAGCCAACGCATGCACAACAACAATGCTCTCCATAGACATTGGTAAGTCATTGCTTGTTGAGAAAAGTCACAGCTAGAGGTGCATGCTTCATACTCTTGATTTATTTCATGAACTTACCCCAGGCTGCCCTCTCACCTCCCCAGTCCACATGATGGATTGCTCTTTAACTTGTCTATATGAATCCAAGTGGAGTCATCCAAAATTGTGAGTGAGAACAAGAAGAATCCATTAGACTAATGACTCCGTAGTAAAGCATCAGAATTCCCCTTAGTTTCTTTTGCCTTTCCCTGCACTTTCCTCGAGAGAGGTAAACCTACAGCTATTTGTGAGCATGACATAGAAATCCATCGCTCTCTCCTTGCTTGTGTGCGCAGATACTTTCACGATGTAACACAGGACAAAAACAGCATGGCTGTGAGTTACACCAGTGCATGTGGATTACAGATGCTCGGCTTCTTCTATATTGCTGTTTATTTACATTTAAACACCTTTTATTAAGTCCTCTCATCACTATACCAACCCTCTGCTGCTTGTTGACGTGTTTAAACTTTCCTTCCCTGCTTCTTTCTCTTCTCCTGCTCCCTTTTCTTGTTTCCACCTGCTTTAGGCTACCCCTTTTTCGGCAACATCACCGTGATCAGATCCTGCGCAGAGAACTGCACTGCCTCCGACGGGATAGGGGCCAACCGCCCCATGTCGTGCTGCTACACTGACCTCTGCAATGATGACAGCTCCAGCAGCCCAGGGCTGAGGACCAGCTACGCAGCACTGAGCGTCACAGCCCTGCTTCTCATCATGGTCTTCAAGCCCATTCTGTAACACCATGGACTCCCAGGCTGCAGATGAAGCATCTTCTCCATCTCGGCCTTGTGAACTTGCAATTGGCTTAAGAATAACAGTTTTGACTCAACTATGGCTTTGTTCAACTTCACAGCTGTGGATTTAAACAGATAACTAAGAATTGAGGCACTGAGCCCTGAAACCCTCGAATTTCCAGCTTCTAAGCATATATTCTTCACCTTGAGCTGCATCTGATTGCCAGGACCCATAGAATCCCAGAATCTCAGAATGGTTAAGGTTGGAAGGGACCTCTAGAGATCATCTAGTCCAACCTTCCCTGCTGAAGCAGGAACACCTAGAGCACATGGCACTGGGTTGGATCCTGGCAGATTTTGAAGATCTCCAGAGAAGGAGCCTCCATAACCTCTCTGGGCAATCCTGGGTCCATGGGTCCATGGACAGTCTCCAATGGGTCCTCAAGACCTGCTCAGCAAAGCACTGTTGCAATTGCAGAAACTCAAAGTCTAAATCTCCTCAGAACTTGGCCTTATTGTCCTGAAATGGATGTATTTCTCGGAAGCTCCAAAGATGCCCAGGAAGAACAGGGCAGGGCAGGTTAGACCTGCAAAAGCAGATTCAGAGTTTGACTCGCCTGGAGTTTTATCAGCCTTTTGCTGAAGCTCAGGTTACAGCCTAAGCACCAGGCTTTCCCATTTCCAGATGTTTTGCAGGCAGTTTCAGGCAGCTTCTTTCATTCCTCTGCCCTCCCCCATCCCTCCACAGTAGAGGCCAGAGAAAAGGAAAACTAATACTTATCACAGACCCATGGCTTTGGGAAAGGCAAATGACTCCACTTAAGCTGGTGCTGGGCCCCAGCAGAGGATTTGCTCCATTGTCCCTTGGAACAGCTGTAGGATTTATTTCTCCCCTGCCTACTCCAAAAGGAGGAGTGAAACCAAATGCAGACAAGCAAGGCATTCCTGACTCTCCATGGTCTATGAGGAAGATTTGAACCCTGCTTTATTCTTATTGCCAGGACTCCTTCAAGGAGAGCAGAAGACCGTGTGAAAGAGCAGAGCACAGGGGAGGCAGGTGCCTTGTTAACATTAGTACCATCCCAGCAATGTCCTCTGTGGCAAAATAATAATAATAATAAGTAATAAGAAGGGAGTCATTCCGTGCACAGAGATTTTTTTTTCTCAAGATCCGTCTCAGCAGCATTTGCAGGAAAACTTTGGCAGAGTATCACATTCCTTGGAGGAGATCCAAGTGCAAGCTTGGGGTGCAGACAGATGTGAGGAACGAGCAGTCCTGGTGATGAAGTGCCCTATGCTTCAGTAAGACAGAGGCAGCTGCCCTCAGACATCCTGGGAAAGTGGAAATTTCCAGGGAAAAAAATGACGTGGAAAAGCTAATATTTCTGCAGTGCTAGTGTTCCATCTTACAGATGCAGTTGCTAAACTTCAGCCTCTATTTTCTCACCATTCCCTCCTTTCCCACCTGGAGAAGAGGATGACATGGTAAGCCCAAAGCAGGCCACGATCCCATCCAGAAGTCAGATTACCTTTCCCATTCCACGTTCAATATCTGGAGATGTTGATCGATATCCCCACAGTCCTTTCTCCTCTGGATCCAAGCTCCTGTGCTATGCTGTAATGGAAGGAACTTTAGTCCTTCTGTTACATGGACAGTGTTGGGCAGGGTTGGATGCAGAGAGACCAGATAGGGGCTTCTTCCTGAATGAGAACCTGGAAAATAAAGTTGGATCCTTCCATCCTCAACCTACAGTGTCTTCCTTGTGTGCTCATCCTTCAGCCAGGGAAGGTGCAGAGAGGCTTCAAGAAAGGGATGTCTCTGACTGGTTTCCAGCCCACCAAGCTCCTGAACATCTTCAGAAGAGAAGTGTCAGAGAGGGGAACAGTAGCAAAAGCTTTGGGAGATGGATACAGGAGTTCAAAAATAGTCCATGCAAAAGCTAGGAAAAAAAGTAAAAGGGAAAAGTGTTTGCAGTGACTGCCAAGGGCAGGAATGGAGGACTCGTATGGTGCATGTGCAGAAAGAACTGGAGTTTTTCTAGCAGCACCACCACTCTGCTGCTACTGATTGTCCTGTCCTGTCATCTCTGACTTCCCTGTTAATGCAGTTCATTGCCAGAGCAATGAACATCTACTTTAGCCTATGAAGCACTAGAGGCAGAGTATATCCTCAGGCATTTATAAAGTGCAAAATTTGCACACACAGTAATAGTCCTGTCGCAAACTGAACTGTCATCCTTGTGAATCCTTGCAAAGTTTGCTTCCCTGTGTTCATCAAACTGCTCTGCATGCTGCTTCTGCTACTGTTATTATTTGTTCTTACTGTGAATGCAGAACGCTGATTGGCAATTCTAAAGTATTGTAGACTTTTACAGGCATGGTAATGTGGACTATATAGAAAGGGAAGTTTAAACGTTCCTCTTTTTGGGTAGAGTAGACCAAACAGATGTGTTTGAGCAAATCTAGGTCTTTGGCTCAGCTCCAGAGCAGTAAGCATCATCTGCTTCCAGCTGCACCTCTGAAAGCAGATCCACCCTCTGCCCAGAACAGAAAGATGAAAGCCCAGCA
>JAUBOD010000785.1:2691099-2707278 GCA_032353885.1 Nothura maculosa
CGCGGGCCGGGCTGCGCCGCGCGCCGCCTCCCGCGGGGCCTCGCCCGGCTGCGGTGGGTTTCGTTTCCCCGCTCCGGGGAAGCGGCGCGCCGCCCGGCGTAGGGTTAGGCCGTCCTTTTGGAGCAGGCCCAGCTCTCCCTTGGTTTTGCACGTCCCGGCCAGCCCAAGGCTCTTTTCCCTGCCAGACCAGGGCTCTTTTTTTTTTTTTTTTTCCTTCTTTCTTTCCCCTTCTTGTGCCCTCCCCTCATTGGGGCTTTTCCATCTCCTTGGGGGAAGAGTTAGGAGTGAGGGGATCCACTGAATGCTGGACCCTCCTGATGCATGATTCCCCTGCATGTGGGGCTCCCTCCATGAGTAAACTCCAGCTTCGCTGCATGCATGGAACCCTTCATGCCCTGATTCCTTGCAAGCACAACCCAGCTAAATGAGCAACACCTCTCCCCCACCACATAAAACACACAGAATGCACAGTTCTGCATCTGCAACCCCCTGCATGCATAGCCCTCCCACTTCCCCTAACATACCTCTGCATGCACCCACGCCTCTGCATTCACAGCTCCCCTTTTACGTGCACCCCTATGCATATGCAACACTCCAGCATGTGTACCCCACTGCATATGCAAACTTCTTGGAATGCACAACACTGCCCCATACCCACTCAGCCTTATGCAACCCCTGTATGCACAGACCTCTGCATGCCTGTCCCAAGGAGGTAGCTTTCAGCCTCCTGAGCCATTGCAATGAGTCCCAATGGGCTTAGAAATAAATAAGTAAATAACCTTAAAGGCACAAGGGCTTAGCATCTGCAGAGGCTAAGGGGCCCCGATGGAGCTTGAGAAGGAAGCCTGGAAATGGTGGAGATGGCTGGTGAGCCAGCAAGAAACAGTCAGGTTTGACAAACTTTCTTTGCTACATAGGCATAATTCTGCAGAATCAGCGTTTTCTGGCAAATACATCTGTCAGAAGAAATTCCAACTCTTCTCTTGCTGGAGTGCACTCAAAGTTCTCTGCTCAGAAAACAATTATATGCTTTCAACCCCTCCACCTCCCTGGACTCTCCTGCGGCTTATTTTATTTGTTGTTTCCAGTTATTCTAGCAGGAACTAGCTGTTTTTCTGTGGTCTAGCGTCTCCAATGGACTGCACTGCTGGGACTGTTCAGTTTTTCTGGTTTGTAAATCAGGTACACAAGATTTGGGAAGTTTCAGTTCTGGAGCAGCCTGAGTAACCGTAACTCAGACTCTCTGCACCGTCATCCTCGTGTACTCACAAGACACCTGCGTCATCCAGAGTCCAAAGACCAAATTCAGGTTGTGCCTGTAACGGTCAGTCTGGCATTTTCTAAATGAGAAGTGACTAACCTTACAGCATATCACATAGTTTTCCTGAGATTTAATTTATGGGTATCAGGAAAGAACAGGACATTCCATCAGCTCTTCTCTTGCATCAGGGCTTTGCACCCTTTCCCTGTCCCCAAGAAAAACATAGATAGGCTTTCTAATTTTCTCCCTCACAAACTTAGCAAAAACGATTGCTAAATCTTGGAGATGCCCCTGACAGTGTCCAGGAAAGAAGAAAATGGACCTAAGAGTGACAGGACACAATCCACTATAAAATCTGGAGTCATCCCCGAATTGCTGGTTTAGCAGGTGCAGTTTAGCTGTGGGATGATGCAAACAGAGCAAGTAGACAGACCAACCAGGGACACTTCTCTCCAGTGAAATATGTGCCAGGTTAGGAAGCCCTTCACAAATGTTCACCAGGCAGATTCAGATCTCTCACCAAAGCTACACTGTGGTAGAGCAGATTGCAAAATTCAGCACAGTAACATACAAGAAAATGTTGTGCTGCGTGATTCAGCCGTTGCTTACAGGTCTGAGCACCTGCACCTGTTGGAGTGGGCTTTCTTGCTGTCTCAGTGCCAAAGAACTCACTGTCCTCCATCTCCTCAATGGGCTGGTCTCTGCTGCAACCCACAAGACGGACTTGAACTACTTCACAATTAGCTACAGAGGTTCCTGAAAATGTGGGTGCATAATCAGGCATATCCTTGGGCTGCAACATCTTCTGGAAAGGGACCTCATTTAAAGCACAGCCTGCAGTCACAGTCAAATTTATGAACTTTTTTTTCTGGTTAGTGTCAATTTTGTGTGTTTTTATTTTTATTTTTCCCATAGCTGTTAATGAAGGTGGTTTGCTGGTCGCGCATGCTCAGTCTGCACAGGAGAAGCCAATACTTTCACACCTCCTCGCTTCCAAAGTCTGCATGACTCACCTTCAGTGTTGCTTATTTGTTCAAGTCTTTTGACAGAATTGTGAAACTTAAAAGTTAAGCTCTGATGAACCTGATTTGTCAAGGTTGTTCTAGGATTGTGTCCTCTGGCATCGTAAAGTCCCCTATACATGAACTCATGGGTTAGTTCTGAGCGTACCCATAGACCTTAATTGCCTTGACCAGCCTCACTTAAGACCTATCTCCAGACCCTCTGCACACTTTCTCAGGAGTCTTAAGTTTTTATTACCTTTAAAAACCCTTTAGTCCTTGCCTGGGCTATGCTACTATGCTGTGCTTACCTCCAACAGATCCCTGAATGAGCCTTGGACCCAAATTGTACTTAGTTTCTTTACATTTCTATTTCTGGTCTCATCTCCTGGATGGTCACGGGACTCATGTAGTGGTCATGTCTCCTGTCTACTGGATGGCTCTTGGACATAGACTCTGTGTGTGCGCCTATCTCCTGAGTGAACTTAAGATCCACACTGTAGCCTTGTTTCCAGTCCTGTGTCTGGTCTTTTCTTTACTATGTTCTGCATCGTTCTGAGAAGGATGTTGTGCCAAGGTTGTCTCTTCTCACCTGCAACAGGGACCTCATCACTAGGCTGTTTGAGCAGGAGGAAGAGGGTTTCCAGTCCCTTCCTACTCCTTCCACCCAAAATTCCCTGTTTTCCCAGCAAACAGAGAGTTCAGCAGTCCTTGGAAAAAGAAGCATGCTGAAGTTGGAGAAAATATGCTGGACTTGTGGATATTCATAAGGGAAATATTGTGTGATTAGACTGAAATGAGAATGGAGATGTGCGAGTGTGTGAAAACAGCAGCACAAGAGTTAAAAAGAAAGCAAGCGTTAATTGCTCTAGATCACCTGTTTATAATCCCATTGAAATCAAAAGGAAGAACAAACTGACCCAAGATAAGGACTCAAGAAGAAGATAAGAACAGATAAGGAAAATAAAGGAACTGTGAAATGTGGGGAATTTGTTTAACAGGGGCAAAATAAGGGGAGAAAGAGCATAACAGCATTCCTCTGTGCTTGAAATCAGTTTGTTATTCTTTACTGTGAGGAACTCCAGATGGATGATGAGCAGAGCATAGCGGGAGTCCCTTGTCCATGTTTCACACACAAGTGACACTGGCCAGATCACCTGGGCACACACATCTTGGTGCATGTGAGACACTGATTAAATTAACTCTGCAAGAACAAGTATGAGAGGACAAAATCAGCCAGCTTGGAGATTTGGGATGATAAAATCACTTTTGTCCTCCAGAACATCTTGCATTAAATTTTATTGCACTCATTTCCTCCAGACTACAGAAAGGATTTTCTTGTTCCCAGGGGTAGCATATGCATGTTATCTAATTGCAGATTAACATCTAATGCTCTAGCAGGCCCTGGAGCCAGGGGCTGCTCCCACATGAGCTATTGTGAGCAGTGGGCACAAAGTCAGCATCTGCTTCCTGGACCGGGGTAAATAAAATTGAAAACTTTGTCACCTCCCTGTGTGAGAGCTTGTTGCTTGAGGGTAAGAGATTTTCCTAGCTGAAAAATCAGCTGAAGAGGGTAATAACATATGACATAGATATCATGCGGAGCTGACTCACCCACTCAGCATACCTAGTGCTTATGCTTGTTGACTGAAATCCTGGGAACCTAAGACCTGTTTTAGGGATGAAAATCCTTTGGAGTGAGATCCCTGCAAAATGGAGGACCATCTTTGGTGCATGTCTGATGATGAGGATCTTTGCATAAAGCAAAGCTTTACTTTACAGTTATGCAACAAAGCTCAGCATAGTTGTGCTGTAATGCAGGGAATCAGCAGCCACAACAGGTACATGGCTAAGACAGAAAGAGTAACTAGAGAAGACCAAGAACCGAAGTGGAGTTCGTACTAGAGCCCTCATGGAGAAGCCAGTCACATGTTGAGGAAGGTCTTTTTCTATTGTACTATAATGCATCTTGATGTTGATTTTACATCTTGAGGTTGAAATGGTTGAAGCCGCTGGATGCAGCTTGTTAATTCCAGCTTTTCACCACGTCTTAGATGTTAGGAAACCTTTCTGACCCTACCTAAAAACCTTATTACTCCTATGAGAGCCCAACAACAAAAAGGAAGGAGAATGCATCAGCCCAGATTTTCCTACTGGAGAAGAGACTGGAAGGATCACATCTCATCATATACCAGTTTGCTCTTCCCAGTGTGATGTGCCCAATTTTTTAGTGGACTGAAAAATTTTCAGGGAAATGTGCCAAGAAAGCTTTTCTTTTTTTATTTCCAACCAAGTTTGACATATCATGTGGTCCAATGTGACACCCTCTGCAATTTCTTTTCCAGACAAATTGCTGCAGAAAGGGATTCTTTAAGCTATACTGGTGCTGATGATTGGCCAGCACCGACTGTAGAGCCTTGTATTTGTCCTCACCGAATTGCATCCTCACCTTCAGACTTAGGATTATTCATCACCCTCATCTTGTCCTCCCATCCAGCTGGAGATTCTCCCAGCTTGTTGTCTGAAAGCTCAATGAGCTTATTCACTAATCCATTATTCAAACCATTAGTTAAAATATCGCATCATACTAGGATCATGGCAAGCCACAAAGGACTGAATTTAATAGATTCTTCTAGTTTGGCAGCAAACCATTGTCAGTTATTTGTTAGAAAACACAATCCAGCCAGTTTATGTCTGCTTTAGGATTTTTTTTTCCAGACTGTGTTTTCTTAGTTTGCATGTGATACGGTGCCAACAGCTATATTAGCATTGAGAAATGTGACAGATACTGCTTTTACCCTAGCTACAGATTTTGCCACCTTGTCACAGGTGGGATTGACGCATCCAACACAAAGCTCTTGCTGTTCATCCTTATGGCCTTGGTATTCCTTACACCTTTGCAAGTCGTTTAATGATTTATTCTGGATTTTCTTTTTTTTTTCCAACCTGGGGCTTGCACTGACTGCTCTGTATTTCACCATTCCCTTTATAAATATGGGTGCTATGTCTGATGTTATGCAGTCTTCTGAAACCCTCAATCTTTCCCATTGTGAAGACACTAGGAGCAGGTAAAACAGGCTGCATTTGGTAGCTGTGTTGCCAACTATTTCTTTTTCCAATGCCTCTGTGCCTGGACACTACTCAGTTTGTCTATTATCTCTTCCTTGTGTGCATATTTATATTGAAAACATCACCTTTTCTTTGCTTAAACCTGTGCCCTGCTTTATTTTAATGCTCTTGCTTTTGATGTTTTAGTTGGCTAATACAGGTTAATCTTATTAACATCTGCTGCGCCCAAATGGTTCTGTTGTTCATGTTAGATGTGGTTAGTGCCTCCAAACCTGTATTTCCTTTTATTCCTCACGTACTAGCAAACTGAAGGAAAATATATCTCCTGTCCTTGCACGTGCGACTCAATGTTCTTGTGATATTGTGCAACCAAGTCAACAGCAAAGTGGCACCTGCAGGCATCAGGGAAGGCAAAATGTGGAGAAGGACACACAGAAAGAAGAAATGTGGAAGGCATTTCAGTTTCCCCTTCTTTATTTCTTATCAAAGAGATTCATTGACTTCCCTGTCAGAGAACCATCTCTGATAAATTCAGCTCATAAATTCTATGCATGCCCTTTTCAGAGACCCTATTTCATGGCTGTGGGGTTGCACAGCCAGGCAGTGCTAGTATGACAAGCAATGGAACCAATAAATTCTTTTTAAACACAATAAGACCTTAACGTGCTTCCTCTCCAAAACAAGCAGTGAGGGTTACGTGGTACAGTCAAGCAGATGCTCTAGTGTTCAGAAATGTTGGGAGAAAAGGAGGAGTGAGGAGGAAAATACTTTCCATGAGCAGAACCAACCTGCTTCCTTCAAGAGTATCTGGTTCCTGTTGTTCTTCCTCTTCCCAGGCATCCTCATGCAGAAGTAGGAGGTACTGAATGATGGTTCTCAGCCACAGCTGCCAGGCTCTGAGCTGAGCAAATTTTACTCTGGACCATGCAACAAGGCCCACTTTGCTTTAGCAAACATCTGTCTGCAGTTTCCTCCTCTTGCCTGGTCTTCTGCAGACCCTCAACCTTGGTGGACGTGTCTCCATCCTTGGCACCTTCCCTCCTGCCAGCCAACCTCACCCACTGGCTCCCTGCCCTATTGCTCAACATTTCAGTTACTGTGAAATATTGAGATATAAATTGCACCTTCTGCTTCCCCTTTCCTGTGCCAGCTTGCCTGGTGGTAAAAACAGTAACGACTTTGGCCTGCAGCCCATCTTCCCTGGAGTGTTTTTGAAAGCATCCATTATATACCAAGACTATATACCAAGACCTACTGGGAGAAGCAGTTTCCCCTGTGTCAGGTATATGTAAAATATGTGTTGGTGGCAGCAGGATGTGGCACGACCACCTTGACACACATCGATGCTTAAACAGCCCTATCTGCTTAAATAGTCTTTCTCATCCTCTTCTACATCACAGCCTCCCTTCCTTTTTTTTGTGGGAAAGTGTAAGAAATTAACTGTGAATTCTGCCAGCAGAAAGCAAATTGACTTCTGGCTCTCTTGAGATGTGTCTTTCATCCCCAGGCTGAGCTCACCAAAATATCAATGGGTGTCAGTGGCTTCTTGTCCCTGCACATCACTGTGGTGTCGCCCAGTTATCTGCTTTGTTCCTCTCCTGCTCTTTGAAGAAAATATCTGAAGCCTGGACCAAGCATCAGATGCTATGGATCACAGTACAAAAGGCTGAGTTGATGGGGTGGCTTTGCTCATTATCCTGTTGGGAAAACAGTAGCTTTTAATCCAGACAGTGTGAACCATCTCAAGTGTTTATCCTTCCATGAAAGCAACCCCCCCAAAAAAAAAGCAAATTTCCAAAGATGCTTTGAATTGGTTTAGAAATTATTGTAGAAAAGGCTTTGAATTATTTGGACAAGTTCTGATTTCCTCCCAGAACACAACGGAGCCAGTGATGTTGCCAACTCTTCTTCTGAACAGTTCTTGCAGGGAGAGGAGGGAGCAGAGAGCCTGAAGCCCATAACAAAGCAGATTCCTGCATTCCTGATCTTTGTGGCACCAGCATCACACCCTGTGAGCAGCTGGAGCTGTCAAGAGCTGCCACATGAGTGGCCCTGCAGCAGAACGAGGGAATAGATATGGGAATGTTGTCTTTTCCAGCCGGAAAGAGGCGTGTGAGACAGTATGGATCCAATTTGCAGCACACTGTCCACCGTGTTGCCTTCTTCTCCTCCTGTCTCTCCTCTAGTACCTGCGGTTGGTTTTCCTCTCTCAGATGCATCTGGTTTTCCAGCACATTGGAGCCAGGCAATGAAGGATATTCATTTCAATATGCAGTGGCCAAGGGAATCAGAATTTGAGGCTGGAGGGATGTCCAAAATATGTCTGGGAGTGAGCCTTGTTCAACATGTTGGCTTATGGATTGCTTCACTGACATGTGATAATGGACCTGTGCAAATGAAACAGGATACTGATCTCTGTGCTAGATTAGCTTTTGAGCTATTATCTGCCTTTCTATGAGGGTGGGCTGTGCTTCCTTGCAGTATTCTGAAACTCGGGGAGCCAAAAACATGTCCTCTAGGATTTCTTCAGAGCCATGGTGTTTTGAAGCCTCAACATGCCAAAAGAGCTGCCTTTTATGTGTTTTCTGAGATGACTTAGATGTCTGGGGATACTTAGGATTCAAGTAGGCTTAGGAAATCAATGGGAGTTCAGCACCTAAGTTATTTAAATTCTCTTGAAAACCCCAGTGGGAGCTCTTCTGCCAAGCGTGACTCTTTAAGGGTAGGAATTATTCCAGAGCAATACATTTTTATTTCAAACAAATCCATCACTTAGAGCTTTTCCTAAACCATTATGGTCCAGGTGTAAAGATAGAAGCGATACTAGCTAGGATGCCCAGAGACATCACTGCATAGTTGTTCTTCTTGCTGCTGGCTCCATTCACATTGCATAATGGCTTCTCACAGCAAGTAACCTTCTGATAGGTTTGGTTTTGTTGCTGACTTTTTGCTGGACACGTTGGAGAGCACATCTTGGAGTAGACGTACTTAGGCTCATTGGGCTCTATTGTAGAAGAGATGGAAAAAAAGAGAGAAAGAGAGCAAAAAGGAGGAATCATTGTTAAAATATTCCCCTCACTACATCTGCATTGCTGAGTGAAAGAACAGGGACCAGCCCCCAAGGAAAGGAGGAAGCTCAGGAACTGTCTCAAATAAAATAGCCTGGTCATGTCCACGCTGCGAGAACATGATACTGGGCTTTCTGCCTAAAGCAGAATTAGCACCAGGCTGTGGGTTTCAGTTCAAACCCTCTAAGGAAATGCTCAGTCTGGGTTGCTGCCCACCAGGAGGGTTTTCCTGCGACGTAAAACCAGAGGGAAGTATCACACAACCCAGAACTCAGTTTCAGCACACATTGAGATGCTCAAGGGTGCAGAGCCCCAATGCCCAGAGCTGGAGGACTATGTGGGGCAAAGCTGTGGTGCAGTTTTCCCCATATTTCTTTGAAAACAAGCCCAGGAGAGAGCTGCTGAACTCTGCACAAATACACTCATGGAGAGAGTTAGCTGGAGTGGTGGGAGCTAACCATGAAGCAGCACACACAGTCCCAGGCTTGAAGTCACTCTCTGGTACTGCTTTACATTGCATAGGCATTGCCCCTGACTCCCAGGGCCTGTTGCTGGGACTTCTATCCTACAATGAAAGGTTTTCTGCAACATACTTGTTCCAGTGTCAATCCGGATGGTCACGCAATATTTGTCTTCCTTTGAGCACATGGAAATGGTCAAACAGTCCTTGTTGGACTCCTGCTTCTGGCACACGTAGCACATAAATGCGTAGGCTAGGGGGGAGGGAACAAAAAAAGCACATTTTATAGCTTAGAAACTGTCCTGTTCATGTTCCTAATAGCTACATTTTCCTAGCTGTAGCCCGGGGAATGCTCATGTGAATGACCAGTGACTTTCTTTACCGTTGATCCATGGTAGCAAGGTTAAATGCCGCCCTGTCTCCTGTGCCTCAGACTGTGAAGTGCTATCAATTTGTCTGCAATCTCTGACAGCATAAGATGTGAGCAGAATTCAAGGATTTGGGGTCTTTAAGACGGAGATTATTGCTTAGTCGTAGCTCTTCTGACCTGAGAGCCCTGTCACGTGAATTACCACTTACTTGCCTTATGCAAGCAGTAATCGGGGAGGACCTGAAGGTTCCTGGAGCATTTCAAGGAGCTTAGCAATTCCTAGGTCCTACCTCTCTTTCATCTGGCCTGGGGAGTGCTGTCACATATCTTTTCTGGTGGTTGAACACCACTAACTGAACTGGCCCAACCTCAGTTCTAAGAAGTCTGAGAGGACTAGTCAGATTCTCTGTTGAACACTATGTATGATGGCGAATAAATGGGAAGTATTAAAGAAAATTATGGTTTAGCTGGTAAACACAGATTTAATGGGATAATTCATATGTTTGCAGTAAAATGAAGAAAAAGGCATGTAGCAAAGACAGTCAGAAGAGAGTTGTCTTCCCTATCCAAAATGCACATGCTTGTCCTGAAATCCAGAAGATGGTAGGATGGACCTCTAGAAAGTAATGATGAAAACGCATGAAACCAAGAACACAGCCTTGCTGAAAACAATCAAACAAAAACCCCAAAGTCTGTACAGATTAAATAAATTACACTTTTGGAGATAGTGATTGGGTTCCAACCTAGCAAAATAATCCTGAGCAAAAAATGTATGTCTATATATGAGGGGGATAAGTAACTTTAAAAACAGAGGCATTTCTGGTAAGGGAAGCTGGCACAACAGAGAAGGTGTGCTACACTCCTGGTGAGTCTGAGGACAATCTGACAAGCACAGAAAGTGCTGAAAGCAACTGGCAGGCTTGTTCTAGTGGGTTCAGTTCTGCCTGATAAGAAGTTGGAAACAGGAAAGTGGAAGGGCAACGCTGGTCGAAGATGAGAAGTTCTTGATCCTGGGAAAGGAGAAGGGAAAAGGGAAGGGAAGAGGAGGAAGGGGAAGACAAGGGAATCTACTGAATGTTGGCACTGAGGCATAGTGCGACTTTTTTTTTGCCTTATTCATATAAACCTAAATGCATGGAATGGAACATTCTAGAATAGCTTGTGTTTTGGACAGAGAAGATGTAATAAGGCTTTATCAAAACATTTGGCAGTATTTCACAGCATTCTTATGAACAAGTGTCATATGAAAATGAAACAGAATGGGTGCAACATCAGACATGGGAACATAGTCACAGGATAGTTATTGGTCAGACTGCAACCTCATAAGGTTCTCCAGAGCTCTGTGCTCCATACTGTTCATTATGATTGCTAGTGACACGAGGGATGGATTAGAGGGTTCCTGTAACATTCTTCGATAAAGAGAAATGTCATGTGTTACACTAAGATAAATAAAAGTCACATAAATACAGGATGAGAAGCAACTGGTTAGGTGACTGCTAAGGACTGGGGTAAGCAGCAGGAATGACAGTGTCACGCTACAGCAATGAAAACAAGCATTACCCTACAGAGTGCAAGCATCAATGTCATGTGCAAAATATGCAAAATGTCCTTTACACGTTGGCAAAGCCTCAGCTGGAACACCGATATCCAGACCTCTATGTGGCACTTCAAAAATATGTGAAGCATTTGAAGAGAGCCTACAGAAGTTGTTAGAAATCTTGAAAATACAACAACCTCTTAGAAAAGGCTAGAAGCATGTAATTTGTTGATCAAAAATGCAAAAGGGCTGAGGAAAGACCCAGCAGCCTTTTTCAAGCAAGTAAAAAGTAGCAGTAAAGAGGAAAGTAATGAAGTTTTTCATGTTCTATGATGATAATACACTCCCACACCACACAGATTTACAAAAAAAAAAGATAAGGGTTAGATGTTAAGACTAAGTCTTCCCTTTTTTTTTTCTAAAGGGAAAAGCAATTCCAGGTTATGGAATCTCTTTCACTGGAAGCTTTCAAGAATACTTTAGACAAATATCTGCCTGATTTGGTACAGCACTGGAGCAAGGATTAAGACCATGACCTTTTAAGATTTATTCTGGCCATAAAATTTCTGTAATAATGAGTTCATGGGAAGGAAGTGACAACACACCTTCTAAAGTAAGCTGTGTAATCACAGTTTCGATCAAAAGATTGTGTATTAGAGTCCTGGATGCAATCCCAGATACATGAGAAGAATCAAATAGCAGTTGATTTCAAGATTACTTTTATTTCATGTGCTGGGCTGGGAGGCCACAGTCTTTTACATTCAGATGTGGAAGCCTTGCTATCACAATTTCTAAGTTTATCTGATTTAGACAAGACTTCAGAAAGATGTTATGTAAGAGATTGTCTTTAAGTTCATTTGAAAGCTGAAGCTAACATAAAAGGTCATCGTTCTACTAGAAGGATAAAATATCCACCATAAATGTCTGCTGCCATAGTCTTGGATCTCCATTTCCTTTCACTCTTGGGAACACTGAAGATTTTGCCTTTGATAATTGCTCTCCAGTGGCCATGCAGTATTGCTACATTCAAGAATTACAGGCACTAAGTCACTTTAGTAAAGTTGTATATCCCTATCCCACACCTCAAAACGTCACTGAGCTCATGATCTTCCAAGCAGGCTGCAAAACCATCTGCACAAAAAATGTAGGAGGATGGCTTTGATACATCAGAGAGCCCAAATTAATTAGATGTCTCTTTCTCAACCTCTGCTAGATATATATCATGGTTTCTGGGAAACTATCAGGCATGTGGGAAAGACCGGTAACCTGGTCCTTATTCCTACATACAAGTAGGGATGTAGCAATGCTCATGTGTCAGGCTCAGAAGGAAAACAGTCATCCAAAGTACCACAGACTGCCCTTTGGAAGGAAGGATGCCTTTTACATGACATATGCATGCAAAAAAAACTTTCACCTCTATCTCCGATTTCAGCTGTAAAACCTCTTACTGCTTGCAATTCCTAAGGAGCAAGTAGTAAAACACATAGCTCACTCCAGTGGAGAAAGCAGCAGTACAGAAAAATCTGTAAAGCCCCCTAAAATGGTATGGATTAAAATATATGTATATGTTTTCTGGTCCCTCTATCTTGCATGATTTGGAAAGGCATCACAGATCAATATAACCCATCATCCAGTGAAGT
Source organism: Nothura maculosa (assembly GCA_032353885.1). Lineage (NCBI taxonomy): Eukaryota > Metazoa > Chordata > Aves > Tinamiformes > Tinamidae > Nothura > Nothura maculosa. Next base: position 2,703,506 of record JAUBOD010000785.1, read on the forward strand.
ACAGCCTGACTGCAGCATTGCAATACTGCAGAGTTGGTGATAACTCTGTAAATTCTTGCATTTTCTCCCCATAAACCACATTCTAATAGCAATAGCGGCTCACCTTGTTCCACACATATGACAGTCGTCAGCAAGAGGGCAAGAGTCGTCTTCATCTCCATCAGTTCCTCTCAGCCGGGCCGGGAAGGTGTTTGGAGAGCAGGTTATATACCTTTTGAATTGCAGCAGTTATACAAGTTCCAGGTGGCTCACAGGTGGACATGAAATCAACCCAAGGGTGTGTAAGGTGCATGTGGGAGTTCTGCATCCTGGAGCCCATGGCAATTGCAATCGTCTCTGTGAAAAGTCCCTGTAACACATCCTTGCTCTTCTGGTCTCATGAGTAATGAGCAATGAGAGTCTGCTCTTCTCGGAGATTTTTCCTCTGCATCCTTCTGTCTTTCCAGCAACGGCAGTTTCAGGATGAAATAGCAAGGTCTGGAGGCATTGAGAATTAATCTCAGTGATGCGTTTTTATAGCTCCTTTGGATAGTTAATGATAGAGGTACCAGGGCTCAGGATGTACTGTTCTTTTGGTTTAATTATTGCATAGAATCAGAAGGCCAGGTTTTCAACAGGCCTAAACTAGTTTAGCTCTAATGAAGTCAGTGTATTTTATAGTGTATGAAATTAGCCAATAGCTGGTTAAACAGATTTTCCTTCCATTTTCATGACAGTCTTTCCTCTCTTTCCCTGGGTTATTCTCCTCTGAATCCTGAATTTGAGAGCACGACTGTTTCTGATGTTCTGGGACATAGACCCAAATATGAGATGTATTTTGTAAGAATTTGCACAGCCGTCTCAGAGTGACAATTTCTTCAAACTGAGATTAATCCTGTGCACCAGGTAGCAGAACACACAAAAGAGAAAGCTGCCAAAAATATCTTTTTCTGGCAACTATGGAATACCATAACAGGTGGTTCCCCAGTAGTTGCCACCAGTAGATTGTCTGTCCATTCCTTGTAGCACGAGGGGTTGTTTTCCTGTTTGTGTCTAATATTATTCATCTCAGCACTGGATGATTTCATTATCCATGTGAGTTGCTAATATTTTTTTAGGGCCTCCTTAAACTCTTCCTGGAATAGTATCATTTGCTGGTGAATTCGATAGTTATGCAAGCCCGATATGATAAAGGACGTCCTTGCTTCTGTGTCTGGAGACGTGTGAGGTCAACAGAGGACATGGCAATGATCAGGTCTGTCCTTATGCTTTCAGAGACTGTCGAGTTTACAACCCAAATAAGTTTCAAACAGGTTACCTTTCATAATTAGTGGGTGTCTCCTCTTGCTGGTGTTTTGTAATTAAGGAGAAAACATTTTATTCTCCTTTTTTGTTCCATTTGTTGTCTCAATAACTTCTGCTGTGTATGTTCTTGTTCCCTTCCTCCGTGGATGAAACAGGCCTCAAATTCCATATCTCCCATCACATTTGGGGACCTTTCAAAAACCCATTGTTTCTACATGGGCTTTGGTGCAATGGGACATTGATTTGGTCCTTTCATCAGGCCTCCAGCTTGCAAGTGTGCACTAAGAGTGAGGTTGAAACAGCCACATCACTGCTAATGAATATAGAGTGAGTGTAAGGAGAGAAATTTGTTTAGGAAATCAACTTCTTCATGTCAAACAGTTATCTAGGAGTTGTCTCCAGGACATTAAAGTATTTGTGAGTACCCAGACTTAGTGTAATGCTGGAGCATGCCCTCTTCTCAGCACTAATTTTGCAGCAATATGACAAGGTCACAGTGATTCATTCTTTCTCAATAGGATGGATTACAAAAGACAAAAGCAAGAATTAAGCAGCCACAGTCAAGAGGGTGTATTCTTTTCACCAGCACCCTGGCCATGGGCTTGGAGGAGGACCTGAAGCAAGAGGCAGACACACTAGGGAGGATGGAAGACTGGGAGCTGAGGCACTTCTGTAGGGTGATGCTATCACCACCAACTTGAGGAAATGAGAATCTCCTAACCGTTTAGGAACACTATAATGGACCTCAGAATAGAGCTAGGAATTAATAATGATGGAGTAGCATTTATTTCTGAGGAAAAAATGGGGTTTTTTTTCATCTTTTATGGCTTCCAGAAGTTTTTTGCACCCAGGCAGTACCGTGTTTTGATCTTAGACATCCGTATTATCTCTTACTATCACTGATGACAGGGTGATGATTGCAGGGAAGAAAAAGCCTGGAGAAGAAAGAGAAGATTGAGAAGGGATCTGATCAATAGGTACAAATATCTGAAGGGTAAATGTAAGGAGGAGGGGGCTGAACTCTTCTCAGTGGTGGTCAGTGATAGGACAAGGGGCAATGGATTTAAGTTCAAACACAGGCAGTCCACCTGCACGTGAGGAAGAACTTCAGTGTGAGGGTGCCAGAGCCTTGAAATAGGCTGCCCAGGGAGGTTGTGGAGTCAGCTTTTCTGGAGATCTTCAAAACCTGCCTGGATGCCACCCTGTGCCACGTGCTGTAGGTGTCCCTGCTTGAGCAGGGGGGTGGACTAGATGATCTCTAGAGGTCCCTTCCAACCTTAACCATTGTGTGATTATGTGATTATGTGATTCTGTGAAATTTGAACACTTCTAAGCTATTCAAGGGGAGCAGAAGATAGTGTAGGTCCTTCTATATCACTGGTGGAAAATTCCTGAGTGAGGCAAAACAAGGGTCAAAGTAAAATCACCTCTTACAAGCGCCTAATTGAGGCATGTTGAGGCTTTTTTGGCTGATTCAAGTCCTGGCGTGGTGACTCAAAGCACTGAAGAGCCACCAGAGCCCTTCCACAGACCTTACAGAGATGCCTCCCAGGAGCTATCTCAAGTATCTGAGTGAGACACCCACCTCCTTCCCCTTCCCCATCCCTTGATGGCTTCCAAGATATTTCTCCCTCTCAGATTGCCACTTTCATGCAGCCACAGGAACCAACAAGTAAGAAACCTTGGGCAGAGGGATGTGGCACCTAATTCTTCATGGTACAAGTCCCTTCAGGATGCCTTAGGAAGGTTGGCAGAGAGAAGTTTCTTACACAACAACCCACGGACAAGGGTGGGCCTTCTACGGAATAAAGAGGCGTGCTTGGAGGACGTCCCATGCCTCAGGGCAATTGCTGCTCCCACCTCCTGATAAGGGCAGATAAAGAAGTTATATAACTTGGATATAGATCATTCTTTGGCCCACACGTTTCAGCTTGGGTGCTGGGCAAAAGTGAATGCAAAACCTGTGCAGTCTGGCACAAAACAGGCAACAGGAAGGCAAACTAGGGTCATGGAGGATCCTTTGGGGACAAAAGGACTCTTGAGCATCTTATAACTGCATGCAGCAGCAGGTCATGGAACCCTGCAAGGCAGAAACAGGCTCTTCCACATGTCTTTGCCCTCTCTGCTCATGCATTTTTATACCTTCCTCGTGTTCCTGCTTCCTTCCCAATCCAAAATATAGGAGCCTGCCAAGTTCATGCCCTTTATAAAGGACATGGACTCGTTTTGAACCTGTATGCCATGAGCGGGTCTGTATTTGCAAACTCCACAGGATAAGATTTGTCCCTCAGTTGCTTAGTCCTGGCCTGTGCCAACCTACATTGTCCCACACATCTTCCAAGCCCATGAAGAGCAAAGGCTGGAGACGTATTTCAAATAGTTGGGGTGTTATCACCTTAAAGTGTGGATACGGGACAGATTTTAGCCATCTAAGTCCAAGGAGCAGTTCTTGGTTTGGTTTCTTTCTTTGCAGATATGTACCCTTTCAT
>JAUBOD010000785.1:2767124-2780233 GCA_032353885.1 Nothura maculosa
CCATAAACAAGAAAGAGACTTCTAAGAAAAAAAACAGCAATTTTCAAGAATAAAAACACAAAACATGAAGTAAAAGGAAAGGTCCTGCAAAATTTTTAGAGAAAAAGGAAGCAGACTGAAAACCTTTGGCACAGCCCTTCCATAAGTAGTTGCAGCTGCTAGAAGATCTCAAACTCACCTCGTGCTGCTTGAGTTGCTGCCTTGCTCCTGCTGCTTAGGGTGGATTGAGACCACAACTACCTCCCTAAAGGCAATGGCCCCTCACATGGAGCTTATTTCAAGACTCCCTTGGCCCTGATTGGAGGCCCCCAGCTCAAGATGCATCCTGGGAAATGAAGTTTTAGCCCAAAAGATGAATTTTAGAAGACCCAGGGGTCAGCATCTCTTCTGCAAGGGTTGCTGTTGGGTAGAAAGCACTTTGCACCACTCAGAGATTGGGGGCTTCCAAAGAAGATCCAAGAACCATGGTGCAAACAGCTTAAAGTCTTTCCCCTTTGGAGGAAGGTATCACTCCTGTTAGGCAATCAAATTGCTCACAAATACTAGACTTTCTCAGGTGTCTCCTACCCAGTCCCATCTCAGGATGGCCTCTAGCATAAGCCTTGAAGCTGGAGGCCAGAACCTACAGCCCATCATCCATGCATTAAACTCTTTACACAACCCTGTTACTCCCTCTCTCCCAGCCCTACTCATGTAGAGGAGTCTATTGCTTGCACCTGTGGTGCTGGCTATCAGGAACCTCCTATCAGCTGAGCAGGAGCCTCAAAATGGGACTTTGTGTCCTCAACCAGCATTAAGGCAACACATGGTATTGCAAGGATGCAAAAAAGAAGCACCGAGTCCTTTCAAGTCTCTTCTCCATAGGGACATTTGTCCCACTCTACACAGCACCACGTGCTTCAATCCATTGATGTGCGTTTCCAGGGCATCAACACCTGATTTTTGAGGAAAGAAGACGCAAAGGAATGATCGCATATCCAGCTCTTCAGTGTGGACAAGTAGCGGGCTGTGTCCCTGGTCCAAGGTTGAGGCTGGTCACACACCGGGAGCAGAAGTCGCCCTGGGCAGGGCTGGCTGTGGGAGGGCTTCTTTGATCCCAGTTGCGCCACCCATGGAAAATGCATCCAAGCCACTTTTCTTGATGGATGAGTAAAAGTCGTCCAGGGGGTGGGAGCCGGCTGCAGGGCAGGGAGCAGGCGAGGACTTCTTGCCAGGGCTTGTTTGCTCAAGGCCTCCTTCCGCTGGGTGACAGGGGTGCAGAGCCAGCGTGTTGTGGGTTTTCCTCTTTGCTTTCTTCTCCTTTGCCCTGGATCCTGTAGAAATTTATTCACCTGGTTCCTGGGTGACGGGTTCTCCCAAGTTGTCCCATCAAAACACAACCTGCCTCAACCTCATTGATGATCGAGATGTTTTTATACAGCGTTTTCCATTTGCAGAGGCCAAAGCTCTTTGCAAAGGATGAAACGGGGAAGATAGGGAGCAGCATTGCTCCATCCAGGGCTCTTCCACCAGGAAAACCAAGCCAGGCTGCAAACAGGTCCCAAATGTGCCCGAGATGCTGGCAACTGCAAGGCTTGCATTGGTGGCAATAACCTGCAAGGTGTTAGTGCAGATCAGGCTGGGCACGGCTCTCTTGTCAGCAGAAAGTGAACTAAAAAGACACAAAGACCCCAGAAAATTATGCAGAGCAGCAGGAGCCAGCCGTGCATTTGGGCACCATCACAGCAGTGGCAATCGCACTGACAACTTGTGTATTTTTAGCATATTAGAGAGTATTTTAAGGAAGAGAAATGCCATTTCCATGCTTCATGTTTCTCAACAACCCTTTTTATAGGAAATGCTGAGACTTGGGCCCTTTTGCCGTTCTGCAAAGGTGCCCCTTGGAAACTTTGGTCTTCCAGGATCTCAGCCCCTTCAAGAAAACTCCAAGGAAGAGACAAAGAATGACTTTGGGAGAGGGAAAATACGGAAGTGGCTTAGTCAAATCACGCTGTTATGAATCACGATACACTCATTTTCTTTCCCTCCTTCGTTAAATACCCTGTTGGTAACAAATCAGAGTTGTCACACTCAAGTGCAAGTCTCATTGGGCTTATTTTAAAAGAGGTTCAAGTGGGACCTTTGACGGGTGACATGCACCAGCTCTCAGCGTTCACAGCCCCAGCAAACGCTGAGCCAGCTCCTGCATCCAGCTGCTGCTCCAGATGTTTTGGTGTCTGATCAGCCCGCTGGGTGATCACACACACACACAGGGGAGCAGCTTGGACGCTGCTTTAGGGTCGAAGGTAGCGGGATGGATCCTGCTTGGATGGCTGGGAATGACGACCGCTGCTTCATCGCACCCCCTGCACAGCAGCCCAGATGTTGGGGGTCAGGGGGGCAAAATGCAGGGGCTGCGCAGGGTTAGGAAGGTGCAAGGGTGCAGGTAATGCAGGGGATTTGGGGGGGGGCAGGGGCTAAAGGGGGCGTCCAGATGTGGAGAGCGCGTGCGGGGGGGGGCAGAGCGCCCAGATGTGGAGGAGGGGGCGGGGCCTCGCGCTCGCCCCGCCCCACAACGAAGAGGCCCCGCCCCTCCCGTGACGTAGTCGGCGTTCTAATTCCCACCGTTGCCACGGGCGACGCCCCGCCCCCGGCTCGCCTCGAACCGCTCCTTCCCCAGCCGCGCCCTCCGCCGCGCTCCCATTGGTGGGCGCACACGTCCGTCCCGGCGATTCGCCTCTCCCATTGGCCGCGGTGGCGCGTGGCCCCGCCCCGCCGCGCTGCTTATGCCCCGCGCCGGCTCCGCGCTCGCTCCTCGGGGGCCGGTTCTGAGGCCGCGGCGGCTTCGGCGGCTCCACGGGGACGACCTGGGCTGTGACCCGGTACCGAGCACCGCGTATCGCGGTTCCCTCGGCCTCCAGCGCCGGCTCCACGCGAGGCCTGGGCGCAGCGGCGCCTCAGACGGGGTCTGGGGGCGGCGGGGCCTGGGCCCGGCCTTGGGTTTAACCCCTTCCCCCAAGGGTTTTTTGAGGGGAGTCCCCCCTTTCTGGGGCAAAATCCCTCCTTTTAAATTTTTTTTGGGGGGATAGGCCACCCTACCCCTCATGAAAGCTTTTTTTGATACTTTTGCCCCTTTTTAGGGGGTGCACCCCCGTCAGGAGTTTTGCTGGTGCTTAAATTGGCCCCTTTTGGGGGTGCTTCCCCACCCTTTAAGCCTATTTTTTCCTTTTTGAGCTTGCTGCATTTCCCCCTTTTTGGGGGGTGCTTCCCCTTGAGGGGCTTGAGGGCACTTGTCTTTGCCCCGTATTTTTGGGGTGAAACCCCCCTTTTTAAGGCTGTCCCCCGGATGCCCCTGTGCGGCGATGCTGGCCCCCGCCGAGGACGGTGACGCCGGCGTCGCGCTCCCGCCGGCGCCCAAGAGCGGCAGCGCCCGCAAGGTGAGGCCGGTGGCGGCGAGGGGGCGGCGTGGGAGACGTGAGGAACCTCCCATGGGGACATAAGTGTCTTTAGGGGACAATTTTGCTTTGTCCTGGTGCCCACGTCTTCCTTGGGGACGTTTCCATGTTCTTCCAATAGCCCATGACCTCTATCCTCTTACCCCCCGTTCCTCTTCCATCACCTCTTGCTGCCTCCTCCTGCACCTTCATCTTTCTACCTGTCTAACGCTCCTGTTTCTTGGCTTTTCCTCCCTCTTTTTTGTTCCTTTTCGCCTCTAGGAAGCCAGGTCAACCCTCTGGAGCATCCTCTCCTCTCCTGCTTGCCGCCGGAGGTAACCAGCATGCAAAAGAAGCCCGCATGTGGGAGCGAAATGGGGCTGCTGAACCCCCTGGTGTCACTCATAACCACAGGGTGAAGCCAGTGGGGGTTGTCCCAGGGTTGACACCAATCCCTGGGACTCAGTGTCATTTTCCACGGTGTCCCCTGAGTGCTTCAGGGAGCGCTGGTGGCTCTACAGCAGTGATAAGGCAGGTGAACATCAGCTTCCAGGTCTGCTTTAAGTGTCTCCCGTTAGCTCTGTCCTCTGGGAGGGAGCTTTGGAGACCTGCAGTAAATTCTCTTGGTAATCCAATGCCTTTTACAAGGATATAATTTCAAAAACTTGCTCTCCAGCGGAGAGTCGGCGCTCTGAGCTCTTTCTGCAGCCCTGTGGCAAGGAAAAGAACAACCTCTTTCATGCTCTGGAGGTGTCTTTTTCCTCCATGCAAGGGTTGAAACTGCAGCTTGACAAGGATCAATCTGATCTCAAGTCACCTGTGCTAATGTCCAGGCTTTCTGACATCAGCTCAAGAGGCTGCAACCTTAAACCAGGTTGGAGCTCACCCAGAGCCTTGTCTAAACAGCAGGTGCTGCTTGCAGGGCAGGATCAGCAGGGCATCTCTTCCCATCTAGTCCATGCCCCGTCTCCTCTGCGTGAGCAGTTGGTTTGCCCAGTTGGAGCCTCATGGATGGTAACGTGGAAGGGAATAACATAGGAAAATGTTGCAAACTCTTAAAAAAAAATAAAAAGCTGGCAGAGGATATGCAGCATCTGTCATAACATGATAATTTTTTTGACTGAAAAAAAGCACCTGATTAGATTTCCTATTAGCCATATCAGTTTAGAGACAGGAGGGGAAAAAAAATCAGTCCTGGATAGGACCGATTTTGTTGTGCACGTTGGAGGCTGTGACTTCTGGTGTTTATTGTTTTGGCAAAGGATTGTGAATATTGCTCTTATCATCTGCTGGGGTTAACATGCTGTAGCCCTGGATTTAATACATCTGTTTCCTGCTGGCACTCAGCCCTGTGTTTCATGATATGCAGGCAACCCTGGGCATCCCCCCATCTCCCCGGAGCCGCTGCAGGTTTTGAAAAAGGAAAGTGTGGATTTGGATTTGTGCAGGTCAAGCTGTTTGAAAAGCCAAATACTTTTTTCCTCTTTTTTTTTTCTCCTTTTAATTCCCCCATCTCTCCTTGTTGCTTTTGCTCAGTGCATTAGCCGACAGCCAGGACGTTTCTTTGGGAAGTTTAAAACCCTTAATCCTCTGCTCATTTGTTAAAAGGCCGTGTGATGTAACCATATTCTCTATAAAGGTTTTAGAGGTCTTAGCTGGTAATGTCTCCCACAGGAAAAAACAGTGTTCAGCTGGAGTGCTTCGAGAGATTAATTTCACTATAGCAATTTTTATATATAAACAGATGTTTGAGGTAGTGGCTCTGGTGACCTACCTGTTGTCTTAGTGGCAGCCTGTGCTTTGGAAAAGAGCTTGGTCGGGAGGAAAATTATCCATAATCTTTTTAAAAGAAGGATTTGGGATTGTTTTTGTGCATGGAGAGGTCTCCTGGGTTTTATTTTGCTCTTTCTGTCTTGTTAATGTGGGTTAAACCAAAGTCACTTGGCCCCTTGCTCTGTGTTGTTCTTGTTCAGAAACTCAGAGACTATAAAGAACATTAGCAACCTCAGACTCTGTGGAGATATTGGTGTTTTCACTCTTGTAGTATTCACAGTGAGATGGAAATTAGGAGTGTAGCTTGATATGATGGTTAATTGTGCTCCTTGGTCTCAGTTTTACATCTGCAAGCCCTGCTTAAAACATCCATTTTTGAGGAATAAAACTTTCTATGTGGCTATGTCAGAAATCTAAGCTTGGAATCACCTCCTGTAGGTGACTGCTGGATGAAATTTGGAGTAAGAGCAAGCTGAGGTTACCCCTATTCCACAACTCAAATCCCCAACTTGTCTCCATTAATAATTATGGTGGCTTGTGTACCATGGCTGTGAAATGCCAGCGCTTCCTAGCACAACCTGTCGTGTGTCTGCAGGTGTTAGTGACACCTCTGAGCTCTTGTCTGCAAGCAGGAATTCCACTTTTTCTAACTATAGCACTAGTGTTAATCTGCTGGAGCTGAACTGCACAGGATTTGAGAATGAAGAGCATAAGAGCTACGTTTAACTTGCAGAAATCCACTGGGTCTCCTCTGAATGTCTGCTGAGTTAAGTTTGCTTTTCACTGCTGTTTTCTGACCCTTCCGACTCCTGACCTTGAATTATTTTTCAGCATTCCTGCTGGAGTTGCTGGGAATTAATTCCAAACAAAAACTGCTGGGTTTTCTTGAGCTTTAGCCCTTATACTCCTCAATGTGCTATTAAATGTAAACCAGTGATGCTGGTTAATGACTCTGTGGTGTTGGATTCACTATGAGCTTGTTGCAAAAGACAAGACTCACTAAACTGAGAGCCCTGAAGGATGGAGACCTTCATAGTTAGCACCAAAATGAGTGCAGCACCAGCTTTTCCAATGGCTTCCATCCATGGTCCTACCTGAAGGATGGATACCTCTTGGATGAGAGGAGAACTGAGGAGACATGAACCATTTGTTCTACAAAATCTGCTGTGGCTGCCAGATTATGTGGTATCTAGAGTGTTCCGCTTATGGCTATCGGATATAAAACAGATTGCTGAGCTTGTCTTGTAGCTGTGTTTTCTGTCATGTTGTGCATATAGAAATAGCACCTGGAGCAGCTTCTGGATATAGCTGGGATAGAAGAAGATGAGACAGAGGTGAGTCACGGAGAGCCAGACCTGAGTAGATCTCCTGGAATTTTGTCCAAGCTGTGTATTCCTGCCTGGGGCATCCAGCCTCAGCAGGTGATTGGTGCCATGGGGGAAGATGATGATACTTGAGAGAGGTTGACTGGGTGAAATCACCCCTGTGTTGCCTGACAGGGGAATTGAACCACATCCTGTCATTTCCCTGGGGAAAGGCTGGGAAGTAACACTTTGATGCTTCTTAACTTCCTCCCTTAGAAGAAAAATGTAATAACCTGTCTGCTGCCTCAAAGGGATAATTTATAATTTTTTTTTCTAAGAGGAAATTCCCCAAAACTGAGGGTCATATACAGAAAGTCTGGGGTAATATGTAAGCACAGCAATATAAGCTGAGCCTTGAGGCTCACTTTAAATGCAGTTGGTCCTTGCTGAAGAGCTTGGCAACCTCATGGCATCCAGCATCTCCTGAGTCAATCCAAGCAGTGGAAACAGAGTTGATCTGATCCTGATACTTGCCCAAATTTCCTAAGTTCTCGTTGTTTCTGGCCTTAGAAAAATGCATTGCTCATCCAAGAGTGAGTGAAGTTCCACGTCTGTGTATTATCTGGCACAGAGGGGAGAAATGCTACCACACATGTGCGGTGTATGACTCCCAGCTATAAATCTTGGGGCAGATAATTCTCTTATCAGGAGAATGGGTGCCACCCTGCTAGAAAAGGAGGGCGTTACAGAAAATGCTTAAGGGGAAAAAAATGTTTTGTGAAGTGCCAATTCACTCCTTGCTGCGATTCATACTGTTGCTCTGTGCAATATATACATATTTAATTACAGCATGTGGTAGTGATATAGGACAAACTGCTGCCCCATAGTCCTATGGTGATGCCCTGTGACTTCTCTATCCTTGAGCAATTTATTTTATTTCATTGGTGATGGGTTCTCAGCCTAGCTTGGCACCATGTCTCATCTTGTTATTAAGGTGCGATTGGTTCATCCTATTCATAGATATGAATTAAACATCTTTTGGTTTCACCAGCTGTTCTGTGGACATTCTCAAGCCTTGTAATTCATAACACTCCTAGCGATGAGAGTTTTGTAGCTGGAAAAATCCTTATATATTAGACTATGTGTTCCTTTCATGATGCAGCCAAACTCAAGCTTTACAGATAGATTTTGCTGGATCATAGTTTGGGCTGTAACTAATCTCATAGCTACAGATCCCGTTCTGATTTCCATTTTGAGTAGATCCATGCCTGGGTTATACGAACAAGCTCTCAAATCACATCTGCTGCTTCAGCCAAGGATTCGGTGGCCACCGTAAGCAACACAACTTGCATTTCCATGTCTCTGCTGCTCCTAACTGTAGCAGCACATCCTCGCATCCCATTTTCTTCTCACAGATGTGTCATGCTGACAGCTCACAGCCACCCTTTGATCACTTAATACGCTCGGCTTTTGTTGCTCCCGAGTTGCCTCCAGCTGCCAAGCGCCTATTTTCATAGCAGGAATTCAGCAGCAGAAAGTAGGCGCTTTGTGCGTGGTGGCTTTGCTCTTTGGACCTGCTGGCCTCCACCTCTTCCACGAGGTGATTAGGGGTTTTATGTTAGTAGTGCCAAGGTCACAAATGAGACACGAGGCGTTGCCTTGTCAGGAGACCCATCTTGTCTGTGTCTTTTATGGTGCTGGAGACCAGAAGTGCAAAGTGCACTGGATCATCTGTAAACAAACATTCCCTAAGGACTTTTGAGGGAAAGCCTAACCACATAATTGCCCTATTTTACACCCCCACAGGGACGTTCATAAACTGGAAGAAGTGTTGGCTTTGGGAGTTACCAGCATAATTACATCATTCTATATGTTCCCTTGAAAGACAGGGCTTAAAGCAGGCAGAAAACTTAGAGTTTGCTTTTAAGGGGCTGTATTTGTCTTGGCCACCTCTGGTAGACCCTATCTGATCTTTCCTTACCCGTTCTCTATCTATAGAGCCTGAGCACTTTATATATATGGTTCTCCTTGCACATTGAGTGTTAAATATAGCATTTGGCAGGTTTCTTCCAAGCACAGAGTGGCCTTGCTACAATAATACTGGCTTTAATCCTCCTTTGACCAAGGCAGTAAGCTGGCTGTAAGTCATGTAGCTTTCATGGCCCACATCTCATTTGTTTTCATCCTTTCTTAATATACATGTTACTTGGTGTGCATGCAGCCTGTGCTGTTCTGCTTTATAGGTGCTATGCAGTTTTTGGCCTCTTGTTCGTGGACAAGTTTGGTGCTTACCTAGTCTAAAGTCTTTTAGACTGGACACCTAAAAATGTCACATTCAACCTGGCTTTACAGGCACTCAACTTTATTCTTGTACCAGTCTCCCTGGCCATACCTGAAAATCCAAAAAGCTATTTGAAAACAGTAACTTTTTCCCATTCTCCTGGCCTTAAAGGGTTTATTTGAAGAGTTTATGCAGAGAAGAATTAAAGCAAGGAAAATCCCTTTTAAAGCTTGCCAGAACTTTTTATTGTACTTTTTTATGCCCTCTTATATAAAGCATGCCTAAATCTGTCACTACTTTAGAGAAACTACTGTGGCTTTTAGCTCATGCAACTGAAAATGCATTTTGTGTGTTTAAATGTGAGCTTTGAGGGACTGCAGGTGCTTTCTTCTCTGATCTCCTCCAACATCCCTTTCAATCTAGGGGTGATCTCTGCTTGCGGTGATATTTCCTTTTGTTTCTATGTGAGCTGGCCTGGGCTAAGCTGCTTGTTCTGGTGTTCAGTTTCCTTATTGCTTCAGTAGTTGTAGGGCAAAAGAAGTAATTTCTGGAAGTCTTCAGGAGAAACCAGCAACTAGATGTGGCTGCTTGCTGTGGTGGCCTTGGTGGGATGCTGATGTAGGCACATGCAGGCTGCTAATGATGCTTCAGGAGAGATGGCAAAGCCTCTTGCAGCGAAATTGCTGCAATTTTGTGGGTGCAGTTACCTGGCTGCATAACGAGTGAAGAAAGTGAGAGGTGGGGAGATCAAGTGAAGTCCCTAGGGCAGCAGCTCTCAAGATCCTGACTTGACATCTTCCTGAGGCTTTGGTGTTACATCAGGTGCTCTAATACCTGACTTTCCGGTATCTTTTTTTCTGAATGGGAATAACCATCTCATTAAATCTGATTGAGAAGATGTGCAGCTTTCAGCTGGGGAGGAAAAAATGCAGCTATAGAAATGGTTTGATTCCTGTCTTGCAGGGAGAAGCCAGGGCAAATCCGAACATTGCATCATCCTGCTGCACCTTTTTTCCAGCTGCACCACAGCTTCCAAGTGTTCCTGGAAGGCAACCCCTCTGATCACGCAGGGGAAGCCAGGATGATTAATACCAGTGCTCCTGAGCTTGGAAACCTTGAGCAATGCTCTCTGATCAGCCTTGTCTTCTAGACTTTGTCATGACTTGAGTTTTGCCTCCCTCCTTGGTGCTGTCTCAAGCTGAGCCTAGGAAAAGTGAGGAGCTGCCAGGATGATTAATTGCACCCTATAGTTGCTCCCTTGAATGCCTTACAGAGTTGTCCTAGTGTTTTACACCTCTCATTTCTGCTGTAGTTGTCCTCCTTGACCCATGTCTTGCCTCCAGACAAGAATATCTTGTCTATAGCCTAATGCCTAACACTCTTCTGTGATTTTTGGGTTGTCCTTCTGCATGTGCCCCTTTTGCTTCTGTCATTTGTCCTTGGCAGCTCTTTGGGTCTCCTGCTCATGCACTCATGTACTTTATTCTCTTCAGTAAATCTTAAAACTCTCTGATTTCAACTAAGACTTTAGAAGAGCTAGGGAGGTCTCAAAGATCCTTACTCCTGTAAGAGGAGTAAACCAAAGGCTAGGAAGGAAAGATGCTCCCCACGTCCCTCCCACACAGACCTCTGTTCCGGTGCCTCATTCCACTCTTTGGGATGATCATGACATTTCTGCTTGCTCCTGGTGTGTGGGAGCCACTACTGGGACTGCAGGCAAGGAGCTGGAGTTATTGCAGTGTGGAGGAGACTGCTGCAGGGAACCAACCTTTTTGCTTGTTTTTCTCCAAATAACTCTTGTTTTCCTGCTTTGTGAGGATGTGAATCTGCAGTTTAGCTTGACCAGCAACAAGCTTTACTCCTTGTCCTCTCCAAGCTCAGCACAAGGTCTCTCCTTCTCCAGAGCTCTTGCTTTGGGGAATTGACCTTCCAGCAGTGCTGCCAGATGGTCAGTGCCTGATTTCCTCTAACAGGTTGAAAAACCTCTCGTGTTAAACCCTAAACAAAACTCCTAGGATGCCTTGGACTATGTGGGTATGAAGAGCTCCTTTCTAACCACAACTCTTTCCTTCTCAGTGTGACCAGGTTGGCTTGGAGCTCAGCCCCTTTTGCTGCCTGTATAAACCGCCTTCCCACCCTCTTATCCTGCTCCTGCCACTTTGGAGGTTTGCACCTCCGTTGGCTTTGATTGCAGGTGATTAGAAGCAGTGCTTTAATGGACAAAACCATGTTTGCATATGAGTTGTGCCAGCCCGTTGCTTGGACGTGCCTTGTTTGGCTATGGCCTGTCTTGTTCTCCACCGAGAAAACCTGGCACAACCCATCACTGCCCTGCGTGCTATGGGATTCCTCATCCTTTTCCACTTTCTTCAAATATTTTTGAGCTTCTCCTTGGGGTAAAGATATGTATGGGGAAAGGATGGGTTGCCCCACACAATTTTTAGAAATTGGACCTTTCACATGAGGGCATTTGTAGCTTTAACTATCCTGGAATGGGAATTTGTGCAGCAGTTCGTCTTATCCTTAATGTCCCATGTAATTGCCTCGAGAATAATTGTACCTCCTGCTTGCTCCTTCAGCCTCCAATAATGACAACAAATTCATGGATTACTGCAGGACACTAAGTACTAAGCCTGTTGACTTACAGACCAGATGGGCTGACTTTGATTGTTCAGTCTCTAATATCAGATTTGATCTCATAATTGCTCTGATTTAAATGAAAATGTCTGTTATCCCAGAAACTCTTGTGAACTGGACATTTTTGTTTGACTCTACATATATTAAAGATAAATGTTCCTTGCAGACACTTAGCCTGAAGCGTGCTTAAAACATAAAATTTCCCATTCACTACAAATCAAAGCTGGTGTCTTATTTCTACTTTTCTTTACTCAGAAGTTTGTGGGTTTGTGGGGGGTTTTTTTGGTTTTTTTTTTTCTTCCTCTTTCCTACCTCTCTGGTATTTAAGAAAAATCACTCCAACTCTTTCTAACACATGATTTATTCTTCCCAGAATCTCACTGGGAAGGTGCGAGACCTTCAATTTTCCTAGAGATGTGACCAAGTGTTGCCCAAACCATTGGATTTGAGACTGCTGCCAACCATCCTACTGGATTTTCCAAACAAGGCTTCCTCGGAGCATGGTAGAGAAGGACCTAGGGAAGAACCCCCCAAGGCATTTCTTTATGAAGTTAACTGAGAAACTGCTTTTTGAGCATGACATGGACCACTGGAAAGAGCAGCTTGTCAGCACCCTGCAGCTCTGCAAGGTCTCTTGGGTGGCAAAGTCCCTTGTTTTGAAGGTGAAGGCTTCCCCAGCAGTGATGAGATTAAAGAAGTAAACACTCAGTGAGTAACAAATTGAGGATTAGAGCAAACAGGTCAGATTGGGGCTGCCGTGTTCCTCGGATGCTCCACGTTGGGTATTTTGCATCCCTTGCTTTTGGCAACACTGCCAGCATCAAAGTTCACCTGGGTGTGATAAAAGCAGGCTCTGAGGTCTCCATCCTCCTGAACCACTTGGCCTCCTATCCTTCCAAAGAGCTTTTTTTGTCCGGGGGTTGTTAGGGGCCCATTTCAGCTGTCTGAGCTGCTCCTGGCACAATAGGAATCATCTCTGCTTGGGTAGAACTTTTGTGGCCCTGATTTCCGACACTCCTTGTTTCTCAGCAGCATTTCTGCTTGGAGCATTCCCCAGTAACCTTTTGCCCTCACAAGACAGAAGGATATTGCCATCTGTTATTTCCTGAAGTTGGAGATTAAATGTACTTCCCTGTCTGCAGCAAGTCTGAGCCATAGCAAATGAGGCAGGAATGGAATTAATTTACTGCTCTGTGTGACTCGCTTCTCCATCGCATGAACTCTTGACTTGCTGCCTGGGCTCTCTTTCTCCATACCTGTCAAGAGTTGTGAGTCCTTGTAAATGGTGGGATCACGTTTATTTCCAGGATCACATCTATTTCCCAGCTTGGAGGTTTGCTGAGCTCCTCTGTCCTCTGTCTTAACTCTTATGTTGTTGCCAGATGGTCAGACCCTGGAAAAGAGAGATCTGGCTTCACTGTTGTATTTGGGAAGCTCTTTTGGAGTAGCTAAGAGATTGTTGGAAGCAACAGGTGATATTAGGTGGTAAAGCTTCCCCAAAAGCTGTGCTGCATCCTGGGATGTTGGATTTCCAATGCCTTCAGCATGTACCTCTCCAGGGCCATACAAATGCATGAAGCATCAGGGCATCTGAAATAGTGCTACCTACCATCACCCTGGAGTGTTGTGGTCTAAGCAGGGTTGGTCTTAGTGCTACCGGATGTCAAATCTTCAGAGGAAATTGGGGTGGAGAGGAGATGC
>JAUBOD010000785.1:2794214-2811007 GCA_032353885.1 Nothura maculosa
TGCACCCATTACCCCTTGTCCTATCCCTGGCCACCACTGAGAAGAGCTTGGCCCCTTCCTCCCTACAATCCCCCATCATGTACTTAGACATATTAATCAGATCCCCTCTCAGCCTTCTCTTCTGCAGAGAAAACAGGCCCAACTCAGTCTCTCCTCATACGATAGATGTTCCATTCCATTAATCATCTTTGTTGTCTTGATTCTTTCTGTGATTTACAGTCCTTGCAATGTCTTTCAGAAGAGGTCAGCAAAAAGATGCTTGTAGGAGTGTCTCATGCTCCCTCCTTTGGGCTGGGTGGATAAACACAGGGAAAGGCAGCCTGCTGACCAGTCCTGCCACACTGGTCCTCCTGGCAGGCCAGTCAGCGGTTGCAAGAAACAGGCTTTTCCTGGACAAACTGGTCTGGGTTACCCACATTTAGCTGCCAGTCTTGTGGCTGACTACGTGGATGCAGCAGCGCAGGGTGGCATGAGTCTGCAGAGTTCAGAGGGGATTTGGATTGAGATCCATAATCTCCATCTACTCTGTCAGTGATATTTGAGCAGGTGAGTTTGGGGCAGGCTGAGGATTTGGGGGACAGCAGCTGATGCATGCTGTGATGTTGGCTCTCCATTGGGAGGGGACAGGCAGCACAGCTGAGCTGCTTCTTGGCATTGTCTGAGGCAGCAGTGCAGCCCTGCAGACCCCTGCACTTGCTCTCACCACCCAACCCAGTCACTTTTGCAAAGCAGTGAAGGGCCTTGGTGACCACTATGTCATCCCAGACATGAGCCTTGCTGCTTGTTTGGCTGCACAAAGGGGATCCTGGCTTGTTAGGCAGGGCTACACTGTTCACTACCAAAGCCATCTGCCTTGTACATCCTTTCCTTCTCTGCTTTCTTTCCTTGCCTCATCATCCAGTCCCTCACTGAGGTCTTTGCAGGATCTCTGGGGAGCCAGGGAAGTTGTGGGGTCTCCTTTTCTGGAGGTCTTCCAAACCCGCCTGGATGCCACCCTGTGCTTTAGGTGTCCCTGCTTGAGCAGAAGGGTTGGACTAGATGTTCTCTAGAGGTCCCTTCCTACGTTAACCATTCTGTGATTGTGTGATTCAGTGATCTGCAGCTTTCCGGGACAGAAGGCTGCAGCAAAAGCCCAGCGCCCCAGAAACGCGAAGGGGGTTATTTTGGTGCATGTTGCACTGAGTTGCTGATCCCTGGAGGAGAACAACGTCACGACTGTGACTCCAGCCTGTCCAAAAATGGGAGCGTGGGGTTGGCAGCCCGGCCGCAGCTCACTTGGGGGCTGCATCCAACCCCCGTTCTCTGCAGCCTGCCCAAAAGCTTTTCACCAGGTCTGGGCTGCGTGGGCGCTGCAGAACCAAGAGAGGCTTTTAGGGCTGAATGAGAAAAGATGCTGGGTCAAAGGTGGGAGCAGGGCTTGAAGACAGAAGTGACAGAAGCAGCTTGAAGACAGAAGTGACAGAAGCAGCAGAGGACAAGAATGAGGTGGGGTTAGCAGGGACAGGGCAAACTTCTCCCTGGAGACTATGCAGCTCTTTGCCTGCCCCAACAACATTAGGTGCTGGGGGAGATGTGAGTCTGCACATTTCTCTTTTTTTTTCAGGAAAAACTGCCCGGTCAGATAACGTGTGGCAAACTTTGCAGCTCCTCCAGGCATGTTCTGGCCCCATTGCTCAGCATAACGAATTCCTTGCTCCTCTAACTGACCATCAATAAGCTCTTTATGCTGCAGTTTAATCCCCCGTGGGTGCTTGCACAGAGAGAGTTGGCATCCAGAGTCAGCCTGATGGAGCTGCTGGTTCAATAGCCCGCAGGGTGCCAATGTCAGGGGGATTGGATGGGCTTTGGCACCTCCCTCAGTTCGGATCAGCAGTTCCTGGTACTCTAGTGCTGGAGTCCAAGAGGCCTCTTCACTTCTTGCTGTCCCATCCTGTCCCCAGACTGGAGGAGACCTTGAGGAGGAAAACAGAAATAGGAGAATGTCTTGGTATTGCACTGGGGTCCTAAGTGCAGCAAAGAGAAGGGAACAGATTTGGGTGTTCAGCTCCCTGTTTACACTGTAGCCTGTCATTTTCGTACAGCTCTTTTGCTCTAGTTGTCATCTGGCTTAGCTCCATGTCACTAACCTTCAATGGGAATATTCAGGACCTTTTATTTTCAATCCTGCTTCTAAAGCAGAGCAAAGGAACAAAAAGAGCTGGATATTGGAGTGATGTGGACAAGACAAATTCTGCACTTTGCTTCAAAGCGTAGTGTGACCTTTATAATAATAAATCTTCCCTCTCCATCAACTATTTCTTGGTGTTTTTTGCAGGCTAAAGCTAAAGCCCAGCCCCCTTTGGATGAAAGTAAGTTACCTGTGATGCTAGCCAGACAATGCTCATGTCACCAGTGAGGATGTGACTCACTGCCCACCTTCTCTTATCACCTAGGATTTCCTGCCTATGGCTGAGCAATGCCCTGACTTTCCCTAAGCGTATTCCCACCTCTATTTCACACAGTGCCCTCTGATGCTGAGCTCCCAGAGCATGAGAAAGCTTTTATCCAGTTCCACGTCAGCATGCCAGAAGGGCCATCTCTCCGCGTCCTACTGCAGGATCCCGAGGAGAGAAGGAAGCTGGGTAAGTGCGTGCTAGGTGGCAGATCTGATTTTGGGGCTCAATGGCCAAAATCCAATATCAAATCTGATATATGAGCAGAGGAAACCCTTCTGCAACCCAGCCACTCTGCTGTAGGAGCTTTATCACCAAAGGTGTGTGCTGAGAGATGTTGAGGGGTCTCTGTTACTCAAAGACACTTTTTATTGTCTGCTCTTTGAAAAGATGCCTTCCTGGGAAGGCAGTGATCAGAAAGTATCATGATTCCTTCTTTTCCCTATGAGGATGTTTAAATGCTTTGTCAGTCACAGGAATATTCTCTCTAATTGAGCATATTGGATCTAACTTCCCATTTCCTCTTTTTTTGCATGGATACTTCAAGCATGACACCAACCATGAAACATGCAAGCCTGTGCTTTTTTCCTCCTTGGATAACCTGTATGTAAGCAGTAAAAACTGCAGGGAGCAAGGAGTGTAGAATAAAGCTATTGGCATTTGTAATTGCTCCTTCTGATTATGGCCAGAGCATAATCAGAGCTCCTTCTGGTTATGGCCAAAGGGAGCACGTTTTTCCTTCAGCCTGCAGACAACACTGGTGCCCAAGAACTGAGCAGAGTCCTGAAATATTGAGGTTTCTTTAAATCACTGCTGTGAAGGCAAAAGACATTGCAACTAGGCTCAAAAGGAATAGAGATAGCCCGTGTGCCCCACAATTTCTTTTATTTACTTTTTTTTACGTACTTCTTACTAAATCGGTTCACTGTTTTTGTAAATGCTGTTGCTGCAGCTTCTTCCTGGAATTGCAGAGTTGTACTGAGCTCTTTCTGGCTCCCTCCTTGCCAACAGTAAAGATCCTGTGGTCTGAAGGTAAATATCTACATCAAGGGGAGGCTGTATCCCCTTTGTAGTGAACAAATACAAAAGCAAGCTGCAAACCATCTCCAGAAACTCCATTACCTGCTCTCTGGGAAAAATTTCCAAGTATTTCCAAGGAGATCTCACTGTAATGCTATGAATCAGCCCCGCTGTTAGTGGGAAGAAGCATTTGCATGGATGAGGGATGAGACAAGGGCCCTACAGCCAGGAACATTTAGAGGAGGACAGTTCAATAGTCCATGATAAATAAAACAACCCACAAAGCTTGTGCTGATCTGTCTTGCTGAGTTTGATGCTGACCCTGAGGTTTCCTGAGCCAGATAATGTCCTGCAACGCATTGCAGGGAAATGTGTTTGCAGCTGGAGCTCCTGGAAGGAGTTTGCCTTCAGCTTTCAGCTGATTGACTTGCCTCTAAGAAGACACAGTGAAGGCCAGTGGTGGCTTTTTTTAGCTACATCAAAAGGAGCGAGAGAGGAGAGCTTCCTCCCATGCTGATTTTCAGCTTCAGGGGAAAGATAGGAACACTTGCTTATTCAGCTCAAGTTGAATCTTAACAGCCCTCGCCGAAGAGGCTCGAACAATGGGGAGCTCAGTTCGCTCCTGCTAGGATGTCATCTTGCTCGCCTCCCACACAAAGTGTCACTTGGTGCTCTTTTCCCTAATTGCAGAAGTGTGGAATGAAACAGGCCCCATCCGGAATGAGTTTGTCACGTCGCCAGCCCGGGCAGAGTCCTCTCCTCGCCTCCTTTTGCGGGTGGGAGGCAGAGGACATTCAAGAGCTCTTTTATCCTCACCCAAGCAGAGAGAGACTCCTTCAGCAACCCTTACGTGAGCCCCTAAAACTGAGTATTATGTTAAACTACCCCAATTTGGTAGTTTATGAACCAGCCTGCATTTGGTTTCCTGATTGGCATCAGCCAAGCTTCCAGTTCTGCCTGTTTTTCTAAGAGAAAACAGGCTCTGCTCATCATTTTCTTGTAAAAAAATGAACATGCAGGTACTGGCCTCAGCTCTGTTTTCAGGAAGAAAGTTGCAACACTTAAACCATCACCCTGATTTATTTTCCTCCTTCTCTTATTACGTTCTCTGATAACATTGTTTATATCAAGTGTGTGACGTATTCCACCAGCTTTGCTAAACTGAAGCCCCAAACTGCCTAACTTCCTGGTGAAATCCTGTTTGATATCTGGTTGAACAGGCGCTGTCATTTGAAATGTGGATTTACAGCTTTACAGGAAGGCAATGTCCCAGGTTGGTGGCAATTTAGAAAGCAGCTAATGATCTGAGAGCTCTCAGGTGACCTGCCTCAGCCTGTATCTCCTGTGATCTCTTGTTATCCATTTATTCATCAGTAGAAATAGCAGCAATCAGTGGCAGTCATTACCAAGCCACATAAAATCAAGGCATGCCTGTGTTTGCGCTTTCCTTCTCCAGTAAGTTACAGTTACTTTGATAAAATAAGATCTATGCATTTGCCAAGAAAATGCAAGTGGTTATTTTGCAGAACTCTTTCCTAAGTTTTATGTCCAGCCTCAAAATATTTTCTTGATTGGAAATTGTATTTCTAAGGGGAATAAAGGAGCAGTATTTAGGTAACTGATTGATCTGCACTATCTCTCTGGAGCAAATCCTGGCCATCTCTCTGGATTATGTTGCCACCGTGTGTCTTAAAACTGGAACTGCTAGCGACGCATGTATTTTTATTATATGGGAATACTAAGCTTTGTTTTTACATAGTTCAACATTAGCTGTGGGCATCCTCATTGCAGTCTCTTGCAAAACAGAGATGTTTGAATTTGTAGGTCCCTTATTCACAGGGCATCAGTCCTCATTCCTGATACCCAGATGTATCTGGCTCAATGGAGTAGTGTTTGCATCTCTCCTGACACTTGTCACCACTGTGCTTTTCCAAGGTGAAAACAAATTGAAGGCTCTTTGGGAGGAAAAAGGAATGGGCACCAAAGAGGGAGAAAAGCAACTATGGGCACCAAAGAGGGCAAAAAGCAGGACCTGCAGGGAAAAGTGAAGGACTGAGGTTTGTTCAGCCTAGGAAAGAAGAAGCATTAAACCATCCTGAAGATGAAAGGCATTCACAGAGAGGACGGGATCTGATTGTCCTCTGTGCTCACGAGGGACCTCGGGAGCTGGAGAGAAGTTAATTTGCAGAGGAGATTGAGGTTAAACGTTAGGAGAAACTTTGCTTGCTGCAAGGGCAGCAAAGCGCCGTCTCCGCCTCCCTCGCGTAGGTGATGGCAGCTCCTTTGCTGGCAGTTTGAGGGAACATCTGCCAGGTATTCTCAGCCCTGCCTCTGCTGCCGGGGAGTGAAGTAGGTCACCCCTCAAGGTCCCCTCCAGCCCTACATAGAGGCACGAAGCTGACGGCTGGGACCTACTCCCGTTTTAACGCACGTTGAAAGCCTGGCAGGCTGCTAACGTGACTGGGCTGTCCCTGAATCACGTCGAGTGACACAGCAACTGAAACTCCTTTAATCCGTGGGCAGCCAAGCGAGTAGGACTGCCTGGTGTTGAAGAGGGAGCGACAGGAGAGCGGTGTGGATCTCCCGCTGCTGGCGCGGCCAGGCTGTGATTTCTGCTCTGCTTTTCCCAGGAAAGGCTCACCTGAAGAAAGCCATCATGAAGCACGAAGAAGCCATGAGAATCCACAGCTTATGCAAGATCCTGCGGAAGATGGATATTCTCCAGGAGGTCCTTTCCTTTGCTCACAAACGCTCGCTGAGCAAATACTCAGAAATAGACCATGAAGAGGACTTCTTTGAGACAGGAGATGCCCCCGATATTCACCGTAAGTGATTTTGGGGTGTATTCTGCATGGGGGAAGAGTGCCTCGGGTAAGGGATGCAATTTGCAACAGTGTGGGCAAACTCTACAGGGTTTTATGGAGTTAATGCGATATGTTTCTGTGGGCAAAGAGTTGTGCATGTGCAAGAGGAGCTGGGCTCCGTGTACTGAAACAGAGCACTGCTGATACGAATGGGCTGGAGCTCTGGGTTTTATGTTTGTCAGCTCTCTGAGCAGGTCCGAGCTCTTGTGGGTTACATTTTCCCTACCTTGAACGTGTTCATAGTGAGGTAGCAAACCTCACTAATGCAGAAATAACATGACCCTGGTGTGTGTGCTTTCTCTTTTTAACATTAGCCAAAACCCATCAGAAACCGGAGATAAAATCACCCAACTTCTCCCAGGTGAAGGTGACCGATCTCTTCCACAGACTGGTATGTACGGATGTGGACAGGGGTGGCACTCCGTGGTCATGGGCAAGGTCAGGGATAAAAGTGCTCCCGTTATGCAGGGAACCTTTCCAGGCAGCGTTTAGGAGCACCCGAAGAAGCGAGAAAGCCCACGCAGCCTGCGAGATTCGGTTTCTTCTCCAAAACGCCATCTGGAAAGCAAATGCTGCCTTCTTCTCTTATTATTTCGTTAGTCATAGAAGCAGCAGCAGGTTAGTTAGCTGAGGAGCAGGGCTCTCATCCAGCTCCCTCCGAGAAGGCAGCAGGCACACACACAAAAGCTTGTCCTTTCATCCTGCTCTAAGAAGCAGCAGGACCGTGAGTCATTCTTCCCCCTGGTGCAGGCACTTCCCTCAAGGGCTTCCTTCCAGCAGGAGATGAGCCACCTCCTCACAGGCAGGAGCTCTTGGGCAAGGGAGTCCATATCTGTGCATGATCTAAGTGGAGCAAGACCAATTCAGTCCCCCCAAAATCAGAACAGGCTTTGGAGTGAAGATTCGTGGATATGAAGTAGAGTGGACACCTTCTTTCTTGAAGAGATGACCTATCCTGGTGCAGTCCACTCCTGACTGGTTGCATCCCCCAGAGCCAGCCTGCCATGAAAACCTCAATCCCTGACCCTCATCTGATGATGAGTTTTATTTCCTTAAAGGGGAAAATTAAGGAAAGGCGGAAAATTAAGGAAAGGGGGAAATTTTTTGGTCCAAGACTGTAATATTTAAACTGAGTTTACCCTGATGGTGAGATCTCCTCCTTCGTTGCGTGAGAGGAAGTCCTGATCTATGTTGGCTCTGCTCTGACCAGAGGTTGGACCAGAGACCTCCAGAAATCCTTTCTAATCCACATAAGCCTGTGTTGTTTCACTCACAGCCAGAGTCTAACAAGTGCTCTTAACTCCTCTAGCCTTGCACTGCATAAATCTGCTGCTTTTTTTGGCACGCAGGTGGGTTGAAACCCTGAACAGGCTCAAAACAGGTCAAAAAAAAAAAAAGAGACAGGATTTTTTGTCCTCCTTCCTCACCATCAGTGGATATTTTTGCAGCACAGGGTCCGCAGAGAGTTGCTCTTGCGCTGGAAGGTGTTTTCACTGTTTCTGCTTTGCCCTAGGGACCCCTCTCCGTTTTCTCAGCCAAAAACAAGTGGTACCCGGTACGAAGAGTCCACCTGATGAGAGGTGAGAATGGCTTTGGATTCACGCTCCGAGGAGACTCTCCCGTCCTCATCGCTGGTGTGATCCCTGGAGGTTGTGCTGCTGTGAGTATCCTATGCACCTCTTCCCCACAGCTTTCCCCCTACCAGGGATGCTGGAATTGGGGTTGCCTTGAGGGCTGCCCGGCTGTTTTAGCACTTAACATTAAGCAGCATAACTTGGCAGCGACACTGATCTGTCTAGCTGGAGACTTAACCCTGCTGGATCTGTGCCTCAGGTTGGGTGCTTCCCAAAGTGTTGAGCTGTGGTTTTAAGAAGATAACTAAAGCAAAATACAGAGGTTAGCTCAGTTTCTAACTGCTCTGTGAGCTTTATTTATTTATTTATTTTTGGGCAAGCACCCAGATCTCCTGTCCCTCATTTTGGGAAAGGAAGGGATGGAACAAAATGGCAAGTTTAGTACTTTAGTTTTCAGGGATTGTTTCTGAAAATTCTAAAGCGGACTTTGACTTTTGAGGTTGGACTAGATGACCTCTAGAGGTCCCTTCCAATCTTAAGGATTCTGTGATTCTGTAATTCCAGATAAAGATACCAAAATGGGGATATCCAGGTGCGCACAAGTTTCTAAACCTCCATTGCAACTGGCCCTACATGTCCTGGCTGGCATACTCTTTCTCCAAACTCTACTAATGATATTGACTACATCTCCAGGACCTATATCAAGAGCTCAGTGTGTGTGGAGGAACTGCTTGCATCTAGACTAGAAATGGAAATGCATCCTGGAGTCTTGCCACTGAGCTGGACTGAGCCCACAGCCCCAAGCTAGTGTGTGTTTTTGTTTAAATGTGCGAAGAGCCTTGTTGAAGCCTGTTTTGCAAAGCCTGAATGTTAGACCTTGCTCTAGGTCTGAGGCTCCAAGCTTGCAGTGATTTTTTGGAGGCATATTGTATTTATCTTCTAGCAGTAGACAGGTCAGAGTTGGACGCGAGATTTGGATAGAACATCCTCCCTTCAAAAGCACACTGCAAAACAAATTTTGAATTGCTGGGATGAAAAAGAAATGAGCAGCCTCACACTGCAACTCAGACATGTCCACGTTCTCCCTTCCCTTGCAGGAAGCTGGGCTGAAGGAAGGGGACTACATCATCTCAGTGAACGGCAAGGATTGCAGGTGGTCCAAGCACGCCGAAGTGGTGCAGCTGCTGAAGAGCACGGGGGAAGAGGGAGTGGAGATTGGTGTGATAACACTGCAGGGCTCAGAAGGGCCGAAAACTGTAAGTTGTGAGAGCATTTTGCAAGCAAAGCTTTGCAAAATCCTTAAGTAGGAAACTGCAACTGTGGGGAGAAATTTGCTTTGGTCTGCTTAAAACAAGACTCTGCTTTGTTTCCTGCATGGCGGGTTTGTTTACAGCTGGCCTGGCAAATACAAAGCACTAGTAACTGCTTTCAAAGGAGGAGGGCCATCTATCTTCACTCTTAGCCGCAGAATAGTCACCAAGGCAAGCTGACCCAGCAGCTGCTTTATGGAAGACAGAGGTTCCCTACTGGTCTATAATGGGCAGAGGTGACAGGACAATGAGGATTTTTTTTTTCTCCTTTTACTGCTTGAGTTTCCTTGCCTTGCAGCCAGGCTTTAAATGAGACCAGTTTCTGCCTGAGTTGGAGGCTGCTCAGCCTGTGTGCATGTGGTTTGTGTGTTGGAAAGTTAAAGCCTCACAACACTAGAGGTGATGGCTGTGGATGGCACTTGACACAGCAAGCTGAAAATTTGAGTTCCTGTCCTTAACCTGGCTTGGTGCTGCTCTATTTTCAGATGCATCTTAGTCTCCCAGACCCTGGCCATGTGAGGAGTTCCTGTTATATACACGAAAATATTCAGGAACCAGCAGAAAAACTACAGAAATAAACCACTTGAGTGGTAGAGAGCCTTCATGCAGGGTCTCCCTTTGCCTTCACACCTCACTCTGGTTTCTGTTCCTCCTCCTGGCAGGCAGACAAGAAGGCAGCAGTGATGTCTTCGGGAGGTGGGCTGATGAAGAACAACAAGGAGAACAGCCGGAAGAGTCTAATGAACAGCAAGAGCGCCAGCACGCTGCTGGTCTGGAATAAGAAGAGCAAAAGGAGCAAGAACAGCACTTACAGCGTCCCCTTCACCGCAGTGGGAGACAACGAGGCCATGTACTGAGACAGCCACCTGGCTAGGTCAAGTTCTTCAAACTCTGGACCTGCCTGACGTTGCATCCTAGCAATGGCAGAACCCTCAGCAGCGCAGGTAGTCTGCTTGGGGTGTCATTGCAGCATGATGCTCCTCTCATTTGGAGGAGGCCTGGCTTCTAATGCTATACCCATCTGGGGACATGCCGCTGGTTGGATTCCCTCGAAGATATGAGTGACACACAGCCCCTGTCACTGCTGAACTTTGGACTTCTCCATCTCCCAGCTTCTGCATAAGTTGTCCTCAGCTAAACAGCATTGGGAAACTCTGCTTTAGATGTTATTTTCTCTTTTAAGGGGAAGAGGGACCTGTACTTTGGTATGAAGACTGGTTTCTGTCTTCTGCTTAACACAAGCAGTGGTCAAGCCAAGCCCAGCCATTAAAGCAAAAGTTGTAACCTTCTTTAGTCTCTCTCTTAGGCTTTATCTGCTGTGTAGAAGACAACACCAATGATGCTGCTCACCAGAAGCCAAGTCATATGGCAATTCCAGCCCAGCTTCTCTGTCAGAAGAAGACTAAGAGAGGTATTTGGATCTACTGTGAGCAAGCCACTGAGTGGTACGAGGGTTTTCAAGCCCCCCAGGGCAGCTGTGCAGCCCAGAAGGCTTAGACAGACTGGCCTGAAGAGTCTGCAGGTTGCAGGGCTTCTCCGTGAGTGCTTTGCAGCAATTTGAGGGAGAAATTGGACCCTGTTGTTTTAAAAGTGCTCGACCTGTGAGTACTGAGGTTGTGAAGAAAAGCATTCAGGTCAATAAATGCTCATGAGTGCCCAAACTGAGTAAATTTGAGCCAACTGGCTTATAAGCCAGTCTTCCAGCACAGTCTCAATTCAGTGCGCATGTGTCCTATTATAGCAAAGGGACTTCTGTCCCACTAAACCTTCAGGGCTGACTGTTACATAGAACAGAGCAGGTGGATCAAAATGTCAGATTTGTCCCCGTTTGAATGTGAAGGGAGGACAGTTCCCACTGTCCTAGGTGAATTTTCTAAGGAGCAGAACAGCCGTGCGTGTGTGTATTCACTCTTTCTGGTCTACATTGACATGGCAATCTCCATGATTGTCCTACTGAGTGAAGGGAGATGTACCTAACACCCTAGTACTGGAAAGCTTTAGCATTTTCAATATTGCAGGCCTTGAACCAATGGATTAACCAGACTTCTTGCTGGCCAAGCTATCAAATCAGAGCTGCACTCAGATTACATTCAATTCCCACTTATTGAGAGCAAAATCAATGTGGTGTAGCTCAGATACTGATGAAAGGTGGTCACGGTATCATGGAGTTCAGGGCAACAAGCACCCAAAGCCTTGGAGGGCCTGAGTACTTAAACAGGCAGCAGTGTGAGTTAACCAAGTGACAGCTGAGCAGGTTAGAGCTTGAATGGGGTTGGCCACATGCCCACCAGCAGAGCTGGCAGCATGTCAGACCTCCCATCACTTCAAACCATCAGCGAGGCAGATTTTGGTCTGCTTATTCCTGAGTTTCACAGGTAGTGTGTGGTTGAACCAAGTTTAGCAAAGCCAGTGAGCTACAGCTGATATCAACTTGAGCATCTGTTCATGCAGTGCTGAACTGGGGCTTGTGCACATTTTTGTTTTAATGGGTGCATAGATTTGCCCAGCAAATAGACCCAATTGCATAGCCTGCTTCTCTGGAGGAAAAGGGAAAGACTTACTATATATTTGTTGTCTTGCTTTTTTAATCAGTAGAAGTGGATTGCCCTAAATATGTGAGTAGATTAATAGCTAAGAGCCTTGTTTCTTTCTTGGTATGAGATTAAAATTCCAGGAAGATAGCTCCTCCAGATTATTAAACTACTAAATTTGTGCTAGTATTGGATCTTGCACACGTTGCTAATACCCTAACATTGTGCTGTCAGCATTCATATCAGAGCTGGGCTGATGGATGCATGCATCTTGGTAATTGTACTGGAAATGCTGGAAGACTCAGAATACACACTAGATATATTGGCAAAATTTTCTCAATTCCGTTTCTGCATTGTGCACTATTTTTCTGAAGGCTAAGGAGCTGTCTAATCTTGAGTGCTTGGATGATCTTGGTAGGTATAAAATACCCTTCAGAGATTCAATTGTATTTTTGTACTTTTTAAGTTGTGACAAATTTATAACCATAGTTTAATGCAGTTAACTGAATATGCAGGTCCCTCGAGGCTGGCAGTGGGATATTTTTGTCTTAGCTTCCCTTTGGGTTGTACCTTGATTTGTTCTAGGTAGCTCAGTGCTCATGTGCCAACCTTTTGGTCCGGTTTTGATTTATGGAAAAATGGAAGGAAGATTTCTAGTTCTAGATGGTATTATATTCAAAGCACATTAGTTAATGACAGACCTCTGCTCATGCAGCATATCTTGCCTCTCCTGGTTTCAACAAGTTCTGTGCATAGACTAAGATTTATGCTCTTCGCTCTTGTCTCCACACATGATGGTAAGGTCTGAGGTGTCCTGTGTTTTCATGACCAGTCCTCAGGCTCCTGGACATGAGCTGGCCCTACCTTGACTGATGAAAGGGGTTCTCCTCCATGGAGGAGCCCTTCATAATTGTCATTTTCTGCAGCTTTCCCTGCAATAACTGAGAGCTGGACATTGTCAGACACCATTACAGGTCTGGGTTTGAGCATGAGGCCATCTGGTACTGTCTGCTTTTCTGTGTCATCTTGCCAGCTGTTTGTTAGTGGAGTGATGTAGGTTTACATATAAGGCAGATTTGCCATTAACGTATCTTGGTAGAAACTCTGGAGATCCTAGATGTGTTCCTGTGCGTTGCATTTCCACCTGTATCACCCAGTTCCTACATCTGCAATGTCAGAGGGGTTGTGCTTTATGTGAGATGGATGTTTTCCTAATACCAGTGGTTTGTTTGTTTTTTTAACTTGTATGTGGAATTTCACCATTTATGGATTAAAAAGCACTGATTTGAAAACACTTTGCAATGTATCTCTGTTGCTACTGTGTGAGGACAGAGTGCACCAGGGAATAAGCCATAGGCTGGGCTTGGAAGTGAGGCAGTTTAGCATAGATTTAAAGCTGTCAAAGTTGGGAGGGATGGTTTGAATCTGCTGAGGGATGGTCTGCACTGAAGAAGCTGAAGATCAGAGGGAAACTGAGCTCCTAAACACTTAGTGAATGGACACCCCAGTGATTCCTATGTAAGGTAAAGGGACAACATAATTGCTCTTTGGATAGACAAGGGTGGATGGGAATGAACTAGGGTTAGGACTTTAAACACCAGGTTATTGTATAAGAGGGTGCTGATCACTTATTCTTATGAATCCAACCACAAAAGCTAGTCAAGCTTTGGTTATATTTGCAGTTCTTTCAACATCAAGCAAAGCCTTTTGGCAATTTCTGCTCTCACGTTTTTTTTCCAGCCTGCTCCAAACCAAACCATCCATCCTATATCCATGTAGGTCCATCACGCTGTGATACAAATCCTTGCCAACAAACTGCAGTGTTTCTTCACTGAGTCCACATTTTATCATGGTTCTTGGGCTCATTTTCTCCTCCCATATCTACCAAGCCAAGATTAGAATGACATCTGACTTCTTTTGACATCTTTTCGCAGTATAGGCAGTTATGCCTTATTTTCCACTTTGCTAATGTGCCCAGCACCAAAACCTTGCCAGCTTTTTTATCCTTGAAATAGTCTCAAATATTCAAAGCCACCCACACTAATCTGTTCTGCTGCAGCAGATCCCCTTCCCACCTATATTCAGGGCATGTGGGAAGTGCATGACTCAACAGCCAGGGCTGCCTCTCCTTCTGATGACAGAGGATGGACTGACACATGCTTCACCAGCAAGAACCTTGTGCTTCCCCTTCCCTACAATGAGGACTTAAAGGCCAGTGATGGATCCAAATGCCAGTTGATGCCCCCTCACATGGAGCCTGCTCAAGGCAAATCACTGCTGACCTTCCTTTGTCCGGGTAGACCTGCTATCCCAGCCAGCCTGATGGGTCTTGAGCAGTCACGAGTGTCCATAGGGGAATGTGGGCTGCTTTGGTCCTGCCAGTGCAGGACATTGTCCCTCTGGATTTTGAGGAGTAGCATATCCTGCAGAAATGAGTCTTAAATACTCCTTGAGTATCATCTAAGACTCAATGAGACTTAGATACTTAAATACTAAGTATCTAAGTATGGGTATAAGTTTAAACACAAGAAGTTCTTCTCTATATGAGGAAGAACTTCTTTACTGTGAGGGTGACAGAGCAGTGGAACAGGCTGCCCAGGGAGGTTGTGGAGTCTCCTTCTCTGGAGGTCTTCAAAATCCTCCTGGATGCCGCCCTGTGCCACATGCTCCAGGTGTCCCAGCTTGAGCAGGAAGGTTGGACTAGATGATCTCCAGAGGTCCCTTCCAACCTTGAACATTCTGTGATTCTGTGATACTCCAGCCTCTCCAAAGGGGCTGCAGAAGTTCTTGGGGTACATTTGCTTACTCAGAGCGAACCACTCTGTGGCATTCCTCATTTTCAGGGCACCCTGGCATACCAGGAATATCTGCTTACTTTCATTATCCCAGTCTAGCACGGACTGTTCAAAATAGCAGCAAACTAATTTCCATCTAGGGAGCTGGATTGCTGTGTTCATCTTCTCCATCTGGACAAGGAGTTGGAGGGTGTCCTATAGAAGCCAGGAGAAGGCAGTGTGGGCAGAGAGGGAGGAAGAGCTATTGCAAAATGCTTTGATGGTAGCAGGGGAGTTGAAATCTCTCCATCCTGACCCCATATGGAGAGGTTCTGAGTGGGCTTAAGAGCTGAGGCTGCCCTTCTGCAGCATCCTGGAGGGACCTGAGTGGATGCAAGAGCCTGGTGAGTCCCCTGGCTTTGGCACCTTCTATGAGGTTCCTCATGGGGTGGGAATGAGTTTGACGTGTCCTTGGTGCAACACTTCTCCAAATGGGCGCCCCATTTCCAACATGAGAATGTGACCCTCATCTATGGAAGATCCTGGGAACAGCTTTTGACCAGAGGTGCAAAGAGGCCTCTGTAATAGTCTCCCTGCCTGAAGGACTTGTGTTGTAAAGTTCTTCAGCACTATGGGAAGAGGAGGAAGGTGTTCAGGACGTGGAAAGTGAGAGCTGAGATGCTCAGGGGCTTTCTCCTGCATCAGTGAAGCCCATTTGGTCCATTTTCCTGTGCTCCTGCACAAGGTTTCACCCTTTGGCTATGCTGGTGTGGCTCTCTGCACTTCAGTCCATGCAGCCAAAGAGCAGGCAAGTTTGGGGGGTAACATTGGCTGTTCCTCCTTTCCCTGGACATCAGCTGTTTCCTTACTGCTCAGGCATGAAATGTCTCCTCCTTCTTCACAAGAAGAGGTAAAAATCCACAAGAAGAGGTAAAAATCCACAAGAAGAGGTAAAAATCCACAAGAAGAGGTAAAAATCTACAAGAAGACAAAATCCTTTCTTCACAAGAAGATGAGTAAAGATGCCCATTGTTTCCTGCTGCTCTGTTGCATCTTGTCCTCTGCCTCTTTGGGCGGCACTTTGCTGGACACAAATCCACATTCCCTCCAGCTTTCCCAAATCCCCATGTACAGGTTTATCTTGTGTATCCCACTCATCTGCCTCCATAAAGAAGCAGGATGCCCATTGCCACCCTCCTTCCAACCTGAGCCCACTGGAGGGCAGCAGCGCCCTGTGCATCGCACCCAACACCACCGCGTCAGCAGCAAGAGTTTCCTTACCGAGGTTGATACCCTCTCCAGCAGCCCTGCTCCCACTCTGACACCTAAAGGTGACCCGTATGTCCCTAAGGTGCTTTGAAGGCCAGGGCACTGCCAAGCTGTGGCATAAGCAGTAGTCTTGTTTGGTCTGTGGTGAGAAGGATGGAAGAAACAGAGCTAAGTGTTGCTTGGAGGTGCCAGAGTGCCCCGGACTTGCAGAGAGGGAGGCACTGGGGGAGAGGCAGAGGTTGAACCTGCTGGTGGGACTAAGGCCCAAGGTGAAAGCAGCTGTGCTTTGGGTCGAAGTGGAATATCTGTGATGACACAGAGGTAGCAGGAGGGTCTAGGAAGCACCAGCAAGCTCTAGATGGGGTTGTAGGCCAGCAGCATCACGCTAGAGGGCAGAGTTGATTCGTGCTCAGTCCTGGTCCCTGGAGCCCTCTTCTTAACTGCCCATTCGCTAAAACGTAACCAGGAGAAGAGGGAAGGGCCCTAAAATATCCTCAAAAGTCTTCAGTGTCCATTTGCCCCATTGCGACTGCGGTAGCTGTGGGATGACCCTGTCCCATGTGGTCCCCAGGGAACAATCTCCCACATCCCCACATGTGGGACACATCCCCATGCATAAGAGCAACATGATCCTATGGGAACAGCCTGGTCCAGCACTGTGGGATGAGATAAGTCCGTCAGGAGGGCTGCAAAGGTTTTTATCCCAGATGTAGCATGTAAAGTCACCTCCATATGGGGTCTGCATTGCCACCCAAGGAGCTACCTCCAGTCATCAACTGTGCAATGGCAGTGCAAGAGAAGGACAAACCTATGCTTTGTCACAAAGTCCAATAGTGCAGGAGGTCATTTCCCAAGGCAGGGATTTTGATGTCTATGAGATGCACCATATGGGCAACAGGATCTACATGGTGTAATTAGGACCAAAAAGGACAGGAGCTCCATGCTATGGGGCAAGAGGGTCATGCTGTAGGATAAGGTGGTCATGCTTTGATGCAAGAAGCCATTCTGTGCATCAAGAG
>JAUBOD010000785.1:2832633-2844480 GCA_032353885.1 Nothura maculosa
AGATCATCTAGTCCAAGCTCCCTGCCCAAGGAGGAACATCTAGAATATGTAGCACATGGTTATATCCAGGCAGGTTTGGAAGACCTCCAGAGAAGGAGACTCCACCACCTCTCTGGGCAGCCTATTCCAGGGCTCTGTCATCCTCACAGTAAAGAAGCTCTTCTTCATATGGAGATGGAACCTCCTGTGTTTCAACTTACACTCATTACCCCTTGTCCTATTACTGGCCACCACCAAGAAGAGTTTGGCCCCATTGTTTTTATATTTGCTCCTCAGATATTTTTACAAATAAGTATACATATAAATATATGTATTTGTACATATCCTACAAGGATGCCAATACATTGAGCAAGGGATGTGCCTGGTGAGAACTATCCTTTGAAGGCACTACTGCTGCTCTGATAAGAGATCCTAGCTACTTAGCTTGTCTACTGCAGTAGGAGCCTATGTGGGAGAGATTGTAATGTCCTCCAGATAACATCAGTTCCAGGTTTGATTGGCCCTGACTTACTGTGCAATTGATGTCCCTACTAGATTTGCCACCAGTGAGTGACACTTCTGGATAGAAGTTGGGCAGATAAGGGCAGCTCTTATCAGGAGAGATGAGAGAGGTGGTCTGGGCTGCTACCCCAGGAGGGTGCTGAGCCCTGAGATCCACATTGTGGAGAATGCATTGGCCATTACCATGGACAGGGAGCAGAGCCCACACTAGGAACTCAGGGTATCACTGCTGCAGGCAGAGAGAGATTAAATCAAGCACAAGGCTAAGACCTGGAAAGTAGATAGAAGGCACATTCAGCTGCAGGTCGGACCCCAGGGGAGCTGTCTGGGGCGAAAGCCAACACTTTGGGGAAGAGTGGAATCCATCAGGCAGAGGAACCGACTCAGCCCAGCACGACGTCAACAAGGGACTGTCCCACACAAGTGGGGGAAAAGTGAACAGGATCAATTCCTTCAATGTAGAGGCCAGGCCGGGCCAGGAGATGGGCACTAGGGGATGCAGCTTATAAATGCTGCATGGAGTCCTGCAGGGACAGAGATTGGTGTCACTTTAAAAAGTAAACATACGTAGCCTAATGAATGAGTTATATCCCAGACGCTCCATTCCAGGAGAGGTATTTAACAGGCACTATTGGATTCTGCGGTATCTCTCTATCTGTAACCAGTGCATTATGACCATTAATGGATTTTTGAGGCCAGATTGATTTTTCATTAATTTGGTAAAAATCTTTTCCCTCTCCCATATAATTCTGTCTTAAAACGCTCCCCCTGACAGACCGATAAGTCACTCACCTCATAATGCAAGTCTGGCTCATAAATCTCAGCAGTCCAGGGAGGTGGGTTGTGGGGGAGCAGGCTGGGCTGGGGGGAGGAGGGAAGAAGGGGAAGCCTCCCTGGGTCTGGATGAAGCTACTAGAGAGCTTTCATTGCATGCACTGTTAGAAAGGTCAGCCTGTAATGGACTGAGGATGGAGGGAGGGGGAAAGTGGGTGTGCAACATGGTGGGAACCACACACCAGCCAAGCATGGCCTCTAGTGCCACTCTCATCCCCAGCAGCAAGTCCCCAAGACTAGATCTCATGCACTGATACACAAGACAATGCCAAGACCTGCTCTGGGACCCATATGCCAAGTGCAGCTGGTTCAGGTTCTCCCAAACTGGTGCATCTGACACCAAGGACTGTATGGAGGCTGAAGCTGATGACACTATCTTGTGCTTAGCCAAAGGCATCCCAGTTACAAGGTGCTGCATGTCTGCCTTCTTGAAGGCTTATGGCTTCCTACTGGATACTATCAAAGACTTCACAGCTCACCATCCAAGGTTTCTTTGGGCTGGAAGTTGTATTCTATTCCTAAAAGGGAATTGTCAAAGTTGGCCAAGTAGAGGAGAATGGATAGACCTGGATCTGCTTCTCTGAGGGTTTCTGGGACACCCGAAAACTCTGGAAAAGTCACAATCCGGCCTGTGACAAATTCCAGGGTGCACCTATATCTGTTTCTAGCCTGATACTCTCCAAGAAGAGACTATCAGAACTTCAGAAAAATGAATCATGTCATCCATTTTGTCACCCATAGACTTTTCAGCTGTTGGGTTACAGGATTAAAACCTTGAAGAATGAATATACATGAGAGAACTTCATGCAGCAAAGCAAAGATTTCTCTGCACAGTCAGGGCGGGACAGGAGCATATATCAGCCTGCTAGGTGACACTAACTGGTCATCATGATATCTCTGCTTGCATGGAAACAACCAGGGAAGAAGGGAGCAAGGACTAAGGACCCATTGTCTTGCAAAGAGTGAGGAAGGTGTTTTTTGCACATGATCTGAAGAGGGAGCCCTAAGGAGACCACCTTTGTGTTGCAAAAACTCACATGCAGACTTTCCTCCTTTGATGTATCTGCACAGCAACCTCATTCTCCAGGCAGGGAGGCAGCCAGGACATCTTGGAAGGAGTGGAAGCAGCTGCCACGGCTCTCCTCCGAATCCACCTGCCCCTTGTGAGATCCCCCACAAATTACTGCGGCTGCAGGAAGGTGTGAGGGGCCCACTTTAACTGGCAGTATTGGATTTCACTGTAGCGCTTGCTTCTACTCTCTAACCAGTGCATTATGACCATTAATGGATTTTTGAGGCCAGATTGATTTTTCATTAATTTGGCCAAAAAAAAAAAATCTTTCTTTCCTCTGTATAATTCTGTCTTTAAATGCACTCTTGGACAGTAAAGAAAGCCAGTGTTTCCCAAAGCAATTGGTAAGGAAGAGGTAGAAAAGTGGCATTCAAAAATGCCCCCTCCTGTGGGTTGGCCGCCTATGTGTTTATGTTTTTCCTTCTGGTTCCCACATGAAATCAGTTCTCCATGAATATATGTCCACACAGATATCCTCCCTTCACTCCTCTCTCCTTCTCGAGGCAGGAAATCCTGCATCTTCTTAGGTCTGCAATGTGCTTGCTAGAGGGTACAGCCCCATTTGCAGCATGATCCCGTGTCCTGCCCTCACTCCATTCACAAAATGAGTGTAAAGGCTAGATGACCAATTAGAAGATGAACCACATCCTAAAGCTCCTCCATTGAGTCTTGCTCTTTACTGTCCCGCCTGTCCAGTCACACTGCCATTGCACCCATGTTCATTCTTAAGCACGCACATGGACCCTGCAGCCTTCATGCAGCCTTCAAAAGCATCCTTGATGCTGTTAAGGGCACAACCATGTGTGAGAACTCCTACCAGTGACATGGGATGTCACACTGACAACAGGCTGACCTATAGGAGAGCTGTCCGTGTTCAAAAGTTAGACTACGAGGAGAAGTGATAGGAAAAATAGGACTCTTAGATGTCATAGAATCATAGAATCTTTAAGATTGCAAGGGACCTTTAGAGATCACCCAGTTCAACCCCCCTGCACATACAGGGTCACTCATGCATTTTCATCCCCCAGGATTGATAGCTCAGCTTCCAGATGGAGGTTAGAGGAGGTCAAGAGAGATTCCTATAGGTCCTATAAAGCTCCTCAAGGGAATATCTCAGATTCCTGGAGAAGCCTCAGGTGACACACAGTGTCTCATATTTTTAAAAGGGAAAAGTGCTCTGGAGAGGCAAGGCAAAGGCATGAGTTGAGTTAGGTATCTCAAATCACATCCAACACCTTCACTGCCTCAAGTCAGAGCATGAGTCATTAGAGTCTTCCTTCCATCTATGTCCTGCAGACTCACATCCTTAGATTCTTTTAGTCCCATCACATGGATTGTGTTGACTAAAAGGAGAGATAGAACAGGAGTTCATCTTCTCCCTTAAGACAGGGGTTTTCTACATCTGCTATGCATGCAGCAACATCCCAGCAGGAATAAGTAGGGCCCTATGAGCAGCACTATTGCTTTATTCCTGGAGCAGTGTAGGTGAGTCACCAGACTTCAGTAATGGGCCAATTGCATCCATCCTGCCAACGGTGACCTGAATGATCTGAGGCTGAAAACCATGTGAGAGAGGTTCTATTTCAGCAAATGTATTCCTGACTGGAGGACATTACTGGAAGGCACTATAAAGTAGAACCCAACCCAGGTCATAACAAAGTCAGGAAAATCAAACCCAGGACTCTTTTTTTTCCCTCTGAAGAACTGTGAATGAGCATGATTTTCTCCCCAAAAGGCCAATCTTAAGAGATGAGCTGTATTTCTCAAGAAAAGATTTTGCTTGCTTCTTGATTACCTTCCAATTGTTTATTAAAAAACATATTTAATGAAGACTAACAAGCAAATAATCAATACCCACGCAGGTCACCTAGGAATAGATAAGCCTCAATAAGCCCTTGGGGATCAGCGTATTTACTAAGCAGACAGTTACAAGGGTAATGACTATCTGTGTAATATAAAATTAATAAGATGTGATTGCAGCCTGAGGAAATGCAAATTGATTTGCAGAATCACACATTAAGGTGGGTGAGAATTTTGGAAATGTGTTGTGACCATGGGTAGGGAGTCCAGGACAAGATTTCCACAAAGCCCCAGGACTGAAGATCTTAATTGGTCTGACAGCCAAAAAACACTTTAAATTTTCAGGCTTTTTTTGGGGGGATGGTTCTCAGAATCCAAAGTTAATGAAGTTTGGAAGGGACTTCTTGAGACTTCTTGTCCTACCCTCTGTGTAAAGCACGTGAACACTGAAGTTAGATTCAAAGTTAGAGCAGGATGCTCAGGGTCTTGCCTACATGAGGTCTGGATATGTCCAATGATGGAGATCCCACATCTTCTCCAAATTCTTGTTTCAATATTTAATCACCTTCATGAATAAAATTTGATTTAAGATCCAATTAGTATTTCCTTGCCTCTTCTCCTGTCACATGGCCCCTCCAAGAGGAATTTGGATCCATTGCCTCTGTAACCACTCTAGCCAGTTTTTATTCATTTCCTTATGTTATTTATGTTGTTCCTCACAAACTATTTTTTCCTTTTATTTTTTTTCTGATATATTTTAATACTGAGAAGAGCCATAATTTTTCTCACATCACTCTTTGTTGACTAACCAAGTCCATGTCTTCTTGTTTTCTCATAGAGAACATGTTACCTATTCTGCCAAGCCTTGCTTATCCACACATCCGAGTTTAAGGTCAGTTTAGCCATGGCTGCCTAAAACAAAAACATTATTTCTTTGCCAATTTGAAGAGAAATCCTTCCCTTGGTATATCCTGCTGTCATATCAAGCAAGTCACTGATTTGTGTTGTCTTCATTTATTTGTTTCGAGCTTGTAAAAGAGAAGCTTGTGTTAGGTCCCTATATGCATGACCCTCTAATTTTCGCATCTACATTTCATCTCATTTCTATTTTTCCAGTCTCTCAATCTTTCCTGGACATATTGCTTCCTAACTTCATATCATCAGCAGATTTCATTGTTGAATTCCTACTTTTTGAAATGAGGCCACAGATGAAATTATGAAATAAAAGTGTTTTCAAAAGTAATTTTTAAGGAACTCCACCAATAACACCATTTCAGCCTGGAGAACGACTCCAGGCTTAAGAACTGAACTGAAGAACAACTATCCAGGAAGATCTTAAGAGAAGGATACTATCTGTCTTTAGTAAATGCATTTCCTTTCATTTATCATTTGCTCCATTTCTTCAATAAGCCAGTCCTTGCAGGCCTCTGAGACCAGGCTAACAGCCCTGTAAATGCCCAGCTTAGCCTTTTCTTAAGCCAGAAGATACTTCTGCCAGCTTACAATTAAATGATTCCACTTTTGCCCACAACACTATTGCCTACCTTGTGCTGTTTCACATTTCAGTTCTTTCACGATTCTGGCTGGAGCATCCTTGGTCCCACTGTGAATGCAAGCTATTGCATGTATAAGAGTTTTCATGCGATATAGATTTCCATCAACAATGCAGTGGTGTTTCTTCTGGACTTAATGGGAGAGATGACCTCAAATTCCAGAATCTACAATTTAGTATTGTAGAGCATCTTTATATATCCCTTTCCTCCTAGCAGGCACCTCATTAAATCCTAAAAGATGATCAGCCACTAAGTATGTTTTCAGTCAGTGCTCAGCTTTGCGGAGATCTGAATGTGTGATGACTATTGTCTAGTTGAGTTTCTACAAAAAGAGCTCATAATCCCTGGAAAATAGGTCTGGGATGTAAATCATTCCTTCCCCTCAAGGTAGGATCTGCAAGACATATATTACTCTTAACAGGTGTTCTAACTCACTTGGTCTTGAATATGTTGCTCTTAATAGGTATTTTAAATAGCTTAGTCTTGAACTCTTCCAGTGTTTGATATCTCCTTCCTTCCAAGACACTACTTCCCTCTCCTGCTAGGCACTTTTCCCTAATGTCTAGCTTGAAACTACTTTCCTGCAGCTTCCTGAAGTCTCCTCTTCTTAACCTGCCTCTCTCTTTCCTGGTTTGTTTTGTGATTTGGAGGTATTTTTTCTCCTCCTAGCTATGAAAAAAAAAGCCTTTATTCTTTCAGTCCTTCATTGTAGCTCTGTTATCATCCTTACTGCTCATCTCTGAGCTCAGCACCTTGACCAAGTGCTCTGCAAGTATCCTTCACAGTCACATATATCCAGATGGTGCATCCACATTGATGGAAAGGAGGTCCATTTACGGGGGAAGCAAACAGGACAGTACTGGCACAAGCCAGATGATAAAGATTTATTTAGATGTGTCCTTCTAAACCATAAATTTTGCTGCTCTCTGCACTTTTCTTACTCTAGGCATAAATGTGCAATTTCTACCTCAATTCAGCAAGTTTTGTCTAAGCAAATTCTGGCTTTCCTTGGCATATGACAAGGATATTTTGGGGTTTGGATTCGTATTGCAAGAGGGGCGTTAGCTAGTTCATTTTCTTCTACTCTAGACTTGCTGCCAGGAGATGGCTTCAGCATAGTCTTTGTGGAAAAGAGGGAAAATGAAACCTAGATGTGCAGAGAAAGGAAAAGATGACTATCACTTGTAGATCTCCCTACAGACAAATGGTTGGACATCAAGGAAATCCACTCCATTGCTAGGAGGTGAAGTCACTGACAGAAAATCTTGAAGGAGATACCTAAGGGCTAGTTATTTGGAAACCTCACATTTCTTGATCAATAGACAACTCATATTTGGGAAACCAGCTATGACCTGAGTCATCTCCTTACTCCATTTGTAGAATAACAGAAAGTGATGCAAATGCCAGTCCATAACAATTGGAAATCAATAAAAGTGTCAGGTCTTATCTAGCAAAAGGATGATAGGAATGCCTTCCAAAAACACAGTGTGCCCTTCTTTACACCTGACTATTTCAGCCAGGTTCTTGAATAAGCAGCTTTAGTGTTGTGAATAATGAGAAATCTTCTGGATGCAAAGTCACTAGGCATTTGGGGAGCTACCAGATCAACTTCTGAAACTGCATTAGAATGGAGGTACTGGAATATAAGGACAAGGAATATTACTATATACAATAATATATTCAGATGACATGTCCTAGCCACTT
Source organism: Nothura maculosa (assembly GCA_032353885.1). NCBI lineage: Eukaryota > Metazoa > Chordata > Aves > Tinamiformes > Tinamidae > Nothura > Nothura maculosa. The sequence goes on from JAUBOD010000785.1 coordinate 2,840,098, forward strand.
TAGTTGGACGCTGGTTGTAAAACATGCAAAAACCTGGTAACTCTGACAATTTCTTTATATTCTAATCTTAAACACTTATTTATTTAGCTCTTTATCTCCACAGTAGAATACAGCTCCAGCTAGGTTGATCAGCATGGCTGGGTCTTTCCAAGTTATCCTTTCCAAATGTTTGCACAAAAATCCCAGCAATCAGATGGAAACAAAAATACTAAGACTATCTTCATGTCAAAACACAATTCTTACTCCTGCTTCAGTCAATAATAGTCTATTGTGGATTTGGGGACAAAAAAAAATTGAGAAATTTTACTGCTAGACAGTGAATATACATTTTCTCTCTTCAGAAATATCTGAAGTTCTGCCTCTACATCCGATTGTGGTATTATAACTCATGGCTCTTCTGGCAGCTGGTTCTGTAGCGCACCATTCATTTTATGGCTGTGAGTGTTAACATTTCTGCAGAACATCATGGTAATTTTCTGAAAAGAATGATCATTTTTTTTAGTGACTCTCAACAATTAATTATCTGCCTCTTAACAATTTGCTGGGATGAATGATAGCCAAGGAGAGGCCGGGGTCTCAGGGAAGCTGATAATCTAATGGCTGAAATGGCAAAAGGTGAATGAAGTACATTCTGCTGAGAGGTCAGTTTTGGTGAGGAACCTCCTTGTGTGACACTTGTTTGGTAGCAAGTGAGCCAAATCATTGCATACTCTGAAAATCACCCATGCCATATGCAGACTATTGAATAGCTGTGAATCTGTACGGAGACATCAACTAGAATCCAGGAGAATCAAAGTCAGTGCTCCTGTTGATTTCCATCAAGGAAGCCTGCCCCACATGTTGACTTACAAAATGGTTCTATTCTAGGTGCCTAGAAGGAGAGCTGGATGTAGAACACATTAGCTGTTTCTAGATACAGACCAGTGATGTTTTGTACCCCATCTGGCTCAGAAGTGGTCACCTAGCATTATTCTGAGTGGTAGAACTCTGGACACACCTGATTGCCATGAGTTTCAGCATTAGAATTAGTAAGAGTAGCCTCCTTTCAAGTGATCTCAAGTATCTCACAGCATTCATTTATCTCATAAGACAGGTCATTAGAGGTGAGAGAAAAACTTTATCTCCCAGCAAGGTCTCACAGAGAGCATAAGGACAAGACAATCATAGTGAAAACTCCCCAGAATACCTTACTGGCTTCCAAGATATATACCTTGCATACTTCCTGAACCAGGGGCACTCTCGTATTTCATAGCTCTTCACAAGTTTTCTTCTCTCATTTTTTAATACTTATGAACCTTTTACACCCAAAGCAACCCCTAATAAATATGAAAGATTTAGCTATGTGGTTTTGGAAGCGCTATCTCTATTTTTCTGTTTTATTTTTAACACAACACCTTCTAATTTGATGCAGAATCCCGCAGTTCTTCTGTTGAAAGAGGTCATGGGAAGCTGCTCCTCATACACCTTCTCCAGTGCAAGTTTAGCCCTGGGGAAATGTGCAACCACTCTTTGCAAAATGTACATCTGCCTGGCTTTAGAATGACATGATCTTAGACTCCTTGCCCATTGGCTGAAGAGCGATCCCAGCACACGGTTGGGTACAGACACCTCCACTGTAGACATCTACATTAGTCAGATGAAACCACCTCATGCACCTCTTGGCTGTGACATATCCCATCACAACCACACCAAGATCTCCATCATGGCTCATCCAAAAAAACAACCTTTTTAGGCTTCTTGTCCCAAGGTGCTGCCTTAAAGACATGCATCCTCCTTATATATCCCATCCTAGTAGGAATAAATGCTTGCATCCCATTTGGGCTGCTCCTGCAAAACTTAAGCCACATTGGACGTATAGACTTTGCGTGACTGCCCATCTTCCAGCACGGCATGCTGGAGGAGCCAAGCCACACACTCCCCTGCCACCTGAGACGGCTGGCGTGGGGGGAGTCCAGCCCTGCTTACGGACTCAATCTGCTGAAGCCAGCACGTTTCTGCAGACTAAGCAAGTTTACCAATAAAACCCTCTCATAATCTACCAGAGCTCAGGGAAGAGAGAGAGAGAGAGAGAGCACGCAACTGGGCCACAGTGTCCACGTGCAATAAGTGCTAGAGATTTAAGTGGGAGCATATTACCTTAAATATATATCTATACAGGCAGAGAGAGTATCGGTGTATTTTTAAAGAGAAAAGAAAAAAAAAAAATCTGCACTACCGAAGAGGAGTAGAACCAATTTCCCAATTTCAATCTGCAGCATGCTGGGGCTCAGCCTCTCAGATGTTGCCTGCTTTGCTAAATTGGCTGGGCTGAGGGCTGCTCTGTTGCTTATTTCGGCTCATTGTGGTGCATTTATGAAGGGCCGTCACACAGGTCTGACAGGGTGATGAATTGGCCGGGCTCACCAGGGCTGGAGGAAGGTGGGGAGGGAGGCAGTGGTGGGGGGGCTTGCTAAGGAGAGCTCTTCTCAAGGCATGAGACAGAGGCAGGGGATAAGGAACAAAACAGAGGAGGAGGAGGAAGACACCATCCCAAAGGATTTCACTCTATAATCGATTCCACTGGCAATAAACAGCCAAACCCACTGGTAATCTCACATACAAGGGGTGGAAGAAGTCGGCGGGGAAGACAATGGTGGCAGAAACAGCAAGTTAAGCAATTTGTTGGAAAAAAAATCTCCAGGGGTCTCTTACTTGGACACTACAGATATGCAACAGCAAGAATCGACACTAGCATGAGTTTTGGACAAGGTACTACTGAATAGACTGATCCCACCTTTTCACATCCAGTTTCTCAGGCTCAGGGCACCTCTCTACCAGTGCAAACCTGGAAGGGTTTTATGGATGTCTAAGCTGAGTTAACAGCAAAGTGCAACGAGGAGCAGAGCAAGCAGGAGAATGGTTAAATGCATACATCGGGGTTTTTGCAGCATCTGCCTTTTGCACATCTGATGCTCTTGCTTTCTTCTGTATACGTGTGTGCTCAGGTAAAATGTTTATGCATGCAAAATGTAAAACATAAAACAAGTCAGACATCCACCAATGGCAAAGCAATGAGTGCTAAGCAGGTATAGATATATTGATGTCTATCTGAGACAGATAACATCTGTCCAAATCTATCTCCCATGCATATCTGTCCTCAAATCTCCCACCAGCCATTTGACCATTATTGCTTCAGATCCCTATCAACTCTATCTATCCCCATCAGATATTATGTCTATCCAACTCCCTCACTTGTCCTTGTCCCCAGGCATATAGCATCGGACATAAAACATCTACAGACAATGGTCCTAAATTGTTAGCAGATGCTCTAGAATAAAAGGAATAAATACTTCTTCGTGTGTCCATATACAATATCTTCTTCTCTCTTGGAGAAGTGTCTCTGAGCCTGGCAGACCTTGTAGCAAACATCTACATTCAGCCCTAATTCTTGTCTCCTCTCCACCATGAGAGATCTTTTTTTGCTGTATATTCAGAGTTTTGCAGATGGAGAGGGAAGATTCCCTTATGTTCCTGTCTTTGAATATAACATATACCACTACTCCTTATAGGATAGGAACACTACAGTTAAAATTGGCTCTCTAAAATTTAGCCTTAAATTGCAGCGATATTAATATTGACTGCCTATAGCTATAATACAGGAAATATATAGATAATATAGTTCCTTCTCCACAACATATATTTTAATAAATAATCATATAATCTAATAAATCTCTTCTGTGCTCTAATAAGCATATTTTTTCTCCCTATAGAAAAGCCAGCGCTTTCAAAGTGGCTTCATCAAATTCCCCACCTATCCCAGCAGATATATCCCTTTTTATAATTACACTTTTTGTCGATTTCAAATACAGTTAAAAATGTGCAAACCGAGTCAATTTTTACGCCGTAAGTTTGCGTGATATAGGGCCCCTGTGTCTCAGATAGCCAGCCCCCTCCCCTTCTGTGTTCCTCTTCCCCAATGATCCTGACATTAAACTCCTCCACTTAGGCAGGGTACCTGGTGCCAGGCGGGCTGACCTCATTAAAATAGATTACTGCAGAAGTAAAATCTAAAAGGTAATAAAAATTGCCAATATTTTTTATCAGGACATGCATGTATTTTCTTTCTCTCTTTTTTTTTCTTTTCCTGTTAGCCCTATCTGTAACTCGATGGGGGAAAAAATACTTACTCTTTGGATATCCAAATATCTTGCTTACAGCTGAAGATCCACATTTTCATAGTCACTCCTTGCATTAGATGCTTATAGTAACCTAGACGAGCGGGAATGTATTTATTTTTATTCCTTTTGCAATTCTAGTAATTTATACAAGTAATGTAATGATGTGACAGCAGCCAAAAGGAGCTAAATGTTATAAGCAAGAGGGGGAAACTTCATGAACCTGAAA
>JAUBOD010000785.1:2854231-2879667 GCA_032353885.1 Nothura maculosa
AAAGGAAAGGACAGGAAAGGAAAGGAAAGGAAAGGAAAGGAAAGGAAAGGAAAGGAAAGGAAAGGAAAGGAAAGGAAGAATGAAAAAGGATGTAAAGGAAGGTGGACAGCAGGAAAAAGGAGGCAAAATTATTTGAGGTCTTTGGTGAGCTGTATAAGAATAAAATGGGACGGCTCCAGTATAAGAAGGCACAGGCCCCCCTGTAGCAGTAATGTTTCTTTCTGCGGTCCCATGGACTGAATTTATGATGTGAGCAGCAAGGACCTAAAACAGGACAAATAGATTAGGTGGAAATATGAATGGTTTTGCACTGAATAAGATAGAGAGAGAAGTATGAGGGCTGGTCAAGTGTGTCCAAATAAGCAGAATGTGAATTTGTTTATTGGTTAGATTACAGAGCTCTATGAAGATTGAGGCCATGGCCATCATACACTAAAAACACCTTTTGCAAAAACAAGCTTATGCGTTGACAAGTAACAGACAGAGAAAATATTAGGTGATCTGTGGTGATGGATGGATGGATAGATGGATGGATGGATGAATGCATGCGGACAGTAAGGATGCATAGGCAAAAATGAAGTGATAGTTAAAGGCTAAACTTCATCCTTTCTCTTAAATCTATGAGTCACTCCAAGCCTAACCTCCCAAATCCCTTTTGCAGTCAGAGGCTTTCAGTTTATTCACTCTTTCGAAGTCTTGAGAGGAAAGCACTCATAAGGAAGTAAAGGTGGTTTCTTACCATGGCTGTACATTGAGTTTCAGGATTGGAGACACTACCACCATCAAACCTCACTGCCCAGGCTGGGCATCTTTGCAGGATCAGGACCAGTTTGGGACCTTGGTTCTCACTGTTATCCCAACATTTGGCCCCTCAAGGGAGATGAGGGGGCTCTGTCCATGGTACTGAGCATTGCCCACAACGGCCATTCCTGGCCACCCAGGAAGGATGTGACCTCCAAGTACTCATGGCCAGATGCTGTCCTTGGATGTCTCCTCTCCCACTGCACTGGATCCAGTCAAACTGCTGTCAGACAGATTGAGGTATTGGACTGTGCACAAATTCAGGAGAAGACAAGTGACTTCTCAGGCTTCCTAGGCTCTCAGCTGGCACTGTAAATCAAGCCATGGTAAGACTTTCTCCTAGGAAAGGCAAGCGATAGTGATAGTTTCCTAAAGGAAAGGTAGCCCACACTTCAGCTGCTCTTCTTTAATTCCGCTATTCAACACTGCAGCTGAAAAAGCAGAGCTGGGGAGCAAGGAATTCATCACTTCAGTGCAGTTCGCTTGCCTTTCAGTTATAGATTTGGGAAAGACCAAGTTTATTTTCCTAAGGCTTGATTCAAAACCCATTAAGTCATTGAGATTCTACTACCACTTTCAGTGAGCTTGAGAGCACTTTTTTCTGCAAATGGCTCTTTAGGTTTGTTTGAAATTGGAATGAACAATTGTAAATGTCTTCACATATCCTTTGGTGATGGGTAATGAGGTTCTCATGGAATAAATCTATAAAAAATTAGATATAGACAAGATATAGGAACATGTAATGAGTATAATAGCAGAAAACTCAAATCTCTGGATTTGGTTTCAGATTATAAGTAACCACTGTCTCAGAATTAATCAAAAAGTGTTAAAGTGTTGGTATATTGGGAGATAGGCAGATCAAGCTATGCATTATTGTTCCACAATGGATGGAAATAACCTCGATCGCTTTTTACAAGACAGACCAAGGTACGTGAGATTCTAAGCCCACAAGTACTCTGAGTTTGCATGCAGCTGGCCCTGCAAGGGCAGCAAATTATCTCAGCAGCAATCTGGATGTCCTCTAGGAGAGATCATGGGCTGGAACGTGGCTCGGAGCAAAAGTAAGAGGAGTTTCCACCCACTCTGCGATACGAGCCCGGGGTGCTGCTGTCAGATCCTAGCCCTTTAAAAGATGGAGACAGCTCCAGATCAGGATGCCCTTGGCTCTTGTGTCTGTCAGCAGTCTCCTTCTGGCTGCCCGACACCCAGTTCCACGGAGGCATGAAGGACCGGCCCGTGCTGGCGGCAAGCAGGGGGTTACGTTTCACACACCCGTCTGCCTCTGCTGTGAGAAGATAAGGGCGGCACTGTCTCCATTAGGGAACATTCTTAAGTTACTTGTGTCTCTGCTCTGGCCGATATGTAATCCAGGGGAAAGCAGGTGCAAGAGAGGAGTACAGCCAGGTGGCTTCTCCTTAAAGCCTGAGGGCAGGCTAAGGATAGAGAAGGAAAAAGAGAGAGATGAGCTTCACCTCTAGAGGGAATTAGCACCTTCTATATGCTATTAAAGAATCCGGCACAATCCACAGGCATGTCATATGGCAGAATCTCAGCACCACCCCTCCTTACAGCAGCCAGCATTAGTTCTCATCTTAGTCCTTACTCAGTCCCTCGTCTTGCAGGGGGACATGATGAGGAGATGTTTGAATCCAGGCTTTGACTAACATGAGGTATGTGATGCAGCTAAGAGAGGGATTTCTTCTGCAGAGCATAATCTCTGTGATCTCTAGTCCGTACTTATCCTGGTGTGGGCCAGTTTTAGGAAAATTAAGTGCCTGTTTGTGAGTTCATTGTCTGCACTCCTTGGATAACCAGTGAAACATAGTCAGGGCCCTCTGATCTGCTCCAGGATAGGATAATTTGTACCTTAAACTCCATTGATTTCATTTCCTTGCTTCTATTGACTACAAAGAGAGCACGGAGTGACATATCCAAGTATCAGCACATCTGCTACAGATACTCAAATGCAGCCATGTGAATCTCAGGCTCATCATCTTCATTTTGTTCTTTCTGTGGACTCGAAAGAACAAATATCTCTGCTGTCTTGGGGCAGGCAACAACTGTGTCCTCCGATTGTTCTCTTCCTTCATCATTCACCCAAGACTCTTGACCCCTACAGGAATAATAGCCATTTCAGAAAAAAAAATCCCCCTAAAATACCCCCAAAGAACAAAAAACAGTGATATGCTAATGAATTCACTTTTTTAGGAAGCATCCAAAACTAGCAATGATCAACTTTGCAACTCCAAACTCCCCATTAAAAGGGGAAATAATATCACAGGAGTTCATAGACACAGGAGCATGTCCCTGTTTCATTATTAATTGGAGCACAAATGTTAAAATTTGGAATTTGTGAGTAATTTACATTTCAGGGCGTACCAGACAGTTTCTCTTCATGTCTCTGTTAACTAATTTGCTCACAGGAGTATGACTTCATCCCAAAACTCAGATTTGTGAGGAAAAAAACAACCAGGCTGTGCTGGTTTCACCTGCAAGGGACATGATTTTCATTCATCTGCTCTTTATCTTTGCAGTTCACACTTTATTAAAGCTATTAGACCCTCCATAAATACGCTGGTAATGATCAAGTGGCACTTCCTTAATAGACATTAAGTAGCCTGCTACTTCTCAGCGAAGTGGGCTGTTAAGCAAACACAAGGCATTTCCCACGAAGACACTGCTGCTCCGTGTTTACGCCCTTCAGATACTTAGGGAGATGTCACATCACGTCTTGATCACTGCTGTACTGATTCAGCTCTTTTCATCTTGCCCTTGTAAATCAATCCTCCCAGCCCTCAGTCATTTGTCGGTTGTTCTTATAAGAACTCCCTGCCATTTGACAATATCTGTCTGGTAAGAAGAAGCCCAGAAATGAGCACAACTTTCCATTTGCATTAACGTCGAAGCGCCGCCATCCCTCTGGGATTTTTGATCTTTCTGCTGTTTGTTATTTGCAGAAGGTTGCACTGCTCATGAAGTGGCTTCTTGAGTGGGAGCTGAGATTTGCAAGTAAACAAAAAAGCGAACAAGCAGGGGCTTTGCCCAGACTCTTTGACTACTCATACATTAAAAGTGCCTGGACTGTCCTCTAGCCCTGGAGACAGCTAGCAATGAACAACCTTCAGCCATACTATTAAACTTCCTTACCCTCCATGTGAGATGTTCACTTCTGCCTAGTAATAATGTCCTGTAGCTGGTGATGATTCCTGAATTGTATGTATCATATGAAAAAAATACTAATTATCCCGTATCACTAGTATGCCCAGGACTGTTTTAAAAAGTGACCAGTTTGACAGCTGATTCCAGTGCTGGGAACACTCTCTGGTACTGATAAATTTACTTAGTGACCTTGGTTTTCCTCTGTTCTACCCATGCAAATGAGTTAGGGAAGTAATTCCAACACATTACAATTTACCCAAGGGATAAAATGTCCAGGGAGAGAGGCTGATGGTAATAATGCATTGAGCCATAAGCCAAAGGACTGATTTTAATACCTAGAGACCCCACACAGCTCCTCACACAACTTGTGCTTCATTTTTGTTCAGAGATCCTATTAATACATGACTAATGTCTTCTGTGCAGGAAGAATAGGCCATGAGTGTCAAATCAAAGTTTGAGGTTGACAACATTGGGGCCTGAGTCCAGACTTGGTTTTGCAGTGATGGAGCAGAGCTTCTTCCCCGGCAGAGCAGGCATCTCTGCAAGAATGGAGACCTGTTCATTAAGCAGCTGCCCAGTCGCCAAAGATGAACCCTACCCATGGAATGGGAAATGAGTCAATCCTCATTTCCGTAGGTTTAATTATAGAGGCCGCAGCTGACATCATTGTCCTTGGTGTTTGTTGACTGGACATCCAGCAACAGGGAGCTTATCACCCAAGAGGCCAAGAAGCAGAAAGCAACCACTATTTCAGCTGGTAAATCTGGTTTCACTAGGGCTATATTCCCCTCTCCTGCTGGACGAGTGGTAAGGGACAACGAATTCATCAATCTGTCATTTAAGATTGTTCGCTTGACAGCTCCAAAATGCATCTTAAAAACCCCCTAAACATTAAGGGCTTGAATAATTTAAGCTACTCTTAAATATGCCCCGCAATTCAAATCCTTGGAGTGGTTTAAACATTTGAAAGAGGTTCAATGTGGACAGTGATTTAAAGCCAAGACAGCCGAGTTCAATTTGTCTGTGCAGCACAGACTGACATAGTATCTGGAAGGCTGCAAACCTGACATAACTCTGTACCGAGCCTCTCCAGAACTCATCCCCATGTCAGTATGAGACAGTGATAATGTGGATGACCAGGTCTGGAGTGCAGAGACATTGCCAGGGATGGCGAAAGGAGAGACTCAAAAGTTCCAGGGCCAGGATAGTCCTGGATGCTGTCCGATCTTAAACATAGTGTAGTCCATAGAGAGACGCTGATGACAGTGAGGTTTGGATCCAAATGCCAGTAAATCTCCAACTTCTAGGTTTCTCTGTTGTGAGGAAAGACCTCTGGTTTTATAATCCAGAATGTTTCCCATGATTCTGGAATACTTACATTTCTTGGTGTGATTTAATTGATTATTAGAGTGGGACAAGCCATGTCTTGAAAAAGACAGTTTCTCTCCATTAATTGTAAAGAAAGATGAGACAAATCAGCTTGGAGGTTTGTCCAAACAGCTTTTGTCTGAAGATGAAAACAGTTCCAGTACAATTAAATCTCAGATCTGATGGATGTAAACATTCTTAGGATATAATTAGTGGCAACGAGGTAATCTCCTCAAAGAAATGCAAAGACAGAATGGTGGCCCCATCTACATCCTATATTTAAGAACAGCACAAGGTTGTTGCAAAGAAAATGAGTTTCCATATTTCAGTAATATTTTTTTCTCTACAGCTTGGGCTGAAAAATTGTCAACTCACAGATAAAGATGTTGGAGCACAATGTAGCAACCGAAAGAGGAAGATGAAGAATAAAACTTTATCATTTGTGAATAATAATAATAACATAAACTTGCAGATTCTCACGTGGGAATCTTACAAGGAAATCAATTAAAACAATGGCATGGTGATGCCACGGTTAGAGAGAGAGGCCTGCAAGAGAACACGTGGGACCATCAGGACCTGCAGGTCCAAGACCTTCATTCCATAAGTCCCTACACACTATAAACCACATCAAGTGTCTTGAAACACATTTCTGCTCCAAAAGCCCATCTTTCAGAGTCTTGACTGTAGAATACACAAATAGACAAACACCAGATTGCAGCCAAGGGGCTTACTTCCAGTACACTGAAAGCAATGAGGGATCCCCCATTGCCTATATGGAATCTGCAAAGAACCTCAACACAGGAGAACCAATTTCCTGAGCCGCCACCTTCTGCAAATCCTTTCCCTGAGGCAGAATCACTATCCTGCCTCACACATTCCACAATTATCATCATAACCCTAGTCAGACTAACAACAAGCTACTCCATTACTGACTGGAGATTAAATTATAATCACATCCAATTCCTTCCCCCTCATTCCCAGCAGTTTCATTACTCTCCGTAATCAGACACTGAGTCACATTCTTCAGACACTGCAACCAATATTGCCCTCCATATTTCACAATAAAAATTGCATGTGAACCCATGTCACTGAGAATTAATTTTTGTAAGACAATGTTTATATTAACCATTCATTTATTGACTTCTGTTTGGTGGGTCAATTTTGAAATTTATGGTCTCCTGAGATCCACATATTGACCCCAGTTTCATCTCAGGTCAATATTCCCTTCCCAGGTCAATAAATCCTGAAACTGACCTTAGCAGAAGTCAATATTATCTGCATATTCTTATATTGTCAGAAGTTTGGTAACATACAATTGTGTGTCTGGGAAATGAGGAAGCACAAGAGACATCCAGAACTATTGAATGAGGTATTAAAGTGGGATTCTTGCTCAATAGCTCCATTTCCCATCCATCTACAGAGTTAGCTCAGCCAGCAGGAGAGAAAATCATTGTTCATGTTATTTATTTCTGTATAAATGCATATTTATGTGTATAAATAGTGGGCATCCTATCACTGAGAGGCACTCACCCACAATGAGAACAAACAGGAAATTCAGGACACTGACACTGAAGAGCTTACTGAAGACTGGGCAACTGCAACCATTCGAAGCAATGGCATGAGTAGAGCATGTAGCAATTGCATGTCTCAAAAGTAACGAGGTGGGATCTCTAAAGGCCTCAGCAAGGAGAATTTTAGGCAGAGTTAGCAAAGAGGTGACTGCACATGTTTATGAGAGATTTCTTCCAAGTCCGATAAAGCACCACTCTATATAAAAATCTACTACAAAAGCAATAGCAACTGAACTCTTGGGTTGATTAGAGACAAGAACCAGTCTTCTGGCTATGAATGAGGGATAGGAAGCAGGATGCAGACAGATTGTTAAGAGCCCTGACAGAAAAAACAAACTGTTAATGTTTTAAATGACAGAAGAAAAACAAAGGACAGAGCAGAAAGAGGTTCAAAGGAAAGTGACCGCTGCAGCTCCACGTGGATGCATAAGAGCAACACTGAACTGGGTGGATGAATGGAGGATGGGACCCTTGAAAAGCCCAGCCATGTGGGAAAATGTGTTTTATCCCTGCTGCGCCAGCTTAGCTCTAGTAGAACAAGCTCATTTCCCTGTTTTCAAGGGATCAGCAACAAATTTAGCATTTCAGTCAACTCCACCTGAAGACCCAGTGTTCAGGGCAATCACTGACTATTAATGACAGTAAGTGCCCTGACCTACACCAAGTTGGTGTTTGCCAACCTGATCAAAGCACCAGCATGGATCCTATGCTGCCTACACAGTGCGGCATGCAAGTAAGATAAACCTGCGTGACCAGAGCCTGCAGAACCAGATGGGAAGGTAGAATGTGGCAGAAGACTTGAATAGGGCAGCATCATGCCTCTGCAGACCATGAGTTTAAGTGTGCAAATCCCATTTTGAGAAGGATTTTTGAGACTCCTTGCAAGGTTGTAGTTTCCAGCAGTGGAGGTGGTTGCATAGAGAACTTTAATGACAGAACCGTGGTCTGCAGAAGAGCCAGGAACAGAACCTGGGAAGCTCCTGGGAAATATCTTTCAATTAATTCCCCATGGCCTGAAGGCACTCACCACAGGGCAGTTCCCAGATATTAGATCCAGATCACATAAACCTCCAAGGAATGGACCTCCCTTGGAGCCACAGTGCTGCAGCCAACCACATGTGCTTGCCTTATTCAACAGCAACCATCAGGCTTTGTTTCACCAGCGCTTTCGGAGATGAGTTTGATTCTGCTTCACAGATCCTGCTCTGTTCGCTTCCTCCCATGTCCCTGGTCCCCTGAGCTCTCCTCCCAAGAGCTCCTGTGAGAAGCAGCTCCCTTGGATGTGGAACACGATAGGGTTTCAAGCATCCGTAGTTCTCCCTCCTGCCTTTCCCGCCTGGGAAAGCACAGCTGTTACCTGTCGTCTTTTCCTTTGCAGCTCTAGCTCTGGAGCCCGGATCCTGCCAGCCACTAATCTTCCCTGCCTCAGGGCTTTCCTGACAGAGCAAATGATCTGCCAGACCCAGCTTAATGGAATTGTAATTGCCAATTAAAAGCTGTCCTGTTAATTGCGGCAGCTTGAAGGTTTGAGTGTGCACTCGGATGTGCATGTGAACTGCGCAAGTTCCTGAAGTCTTTGCCTCTGAATATTACGGTCTCAGGGTAAGGAGATCAATTTGGGAATAGCCAAACTTTGTGAGTTTTGTTGGTGCTGAAACGCTATCCTGACTGTCCCCTTGGCCTGCTCAGGGTAATGAACCAGCTAAAAGGCAGAAGAGGAGAACAAGTAACGTGAAGGGGGAGAATTTGGTGTCACTGATGGATAAAATGAAGAGAAAGTCATTCAAATTGTCATCAGTACAGAGGATGAGCTTGATGGATGCTAGGGGAAAGCTATGAGAGGAAGCTTGCAGATTTACTAATGCAGTCTAAGTATTAACAAACAAGGTCTGATAATATATTGCACTTGTGCAGCTTTCAGACCTGTGTTCATCCAACCTGGCATACTTGTACTACCAACCTGAGACACTATTCAGCTTAGGTGCAAGGAAAATACCTGAACAGGGAGAAGAAAATTGAAATTTTCTTGAAAAAGTGAGAAATGCATTTTTACAGGAACATAGATCTTTTGAATCCACTGCACATTGACAGTGAGTCTCCACATTTCCCTTGGAGTCCTAATTTCCCATGCATATAACTATATATACCTGTACAAAGCAGGTGTCCAGGCATGTTACTTAAGTTCAGACTTGTGCAGAGATTTGGACCATGTGATATACAATTCAAGAGGGCTCCAGTAACCAAATGAAAGTGTTTCCCACTCTCATCTCCTATGCTACAGCTAAGAATATGATGCTGTCCAAGCCAGGAACACATGCAATCATGGTGGGCATGGCATCCCCCTTTCATGACCAACGGCAGATATGATCATCAGACTCCCAGAACCATCCCTGTGGGCACAGTGATGGATGATAAGGATATAAAGAGGTCATAGGAAGGAAGGATGGGAAGGATATGAAGGTTATATAGAGGATCAAGAACCTTGATCCTTTGAACCTCATCCCTCCTAGCGGATGGACAGCAAGCTTCAAAGGGGCAATTTTTTCTTACTGATTTTCTTTCCCAATCTGAAGTTGAGCCCTTATGAGTAGTCAATGCTTCATCAGTCTTCATCTTGACCTTCACAGACAAGGAATAGAGTCCCCGCTTTCCTACTCCAGCACAGATTGGAGTTCTTCTCTGCTAAGATAAGAGGAGCAGCAACCATATCACAGGTCCACTCCCATGAGTGGACCAAGTTTTGACCACTCAGAGCATTTTCCAAGTCAGTTGCTGTTTTCCCATGAGGCCAATTTGAGTGCCTTCCCCCAACACCAGTCTGCCTGGGACCACGATGAGTGCACTTATACTTCATTGCTGCCAGAAGCCTCCAGGGCTACAGATCTATAGCAAAAGGAAATTAGATCTTTGGCTGGAGCTGGGAGACGCTCATTTCCCCATGCGTCTCCGGTCAAGTAGAGTCTTAGGGGCCCATTTAACAAGGGAGATGGAGACATGCAGTGCTGCCAGGGGACAGTTCACTGTTCTTTGATGTGATTTTCCTTGAACTGCAGTTTTTGTCTTCACTTTCCATCCTTGACCAGGCACAACAGAGAACATTACTGCATCTCTGCTAGGCCTATTCTTCCTAGGAACAATCTCCTCAACACTTCCTCTGTTCTGTACCAATTTTCGACTGCATCATACCCTATCTCAAGAGAAGAAACTCCCTTCTCCCAAGAGAAGAAACTTTCTTCTCCGGATATTGCACAAAACAGCAACAGAATATTGTACAGAAGCACTGGAGTCCTTCCACAAGGGAGATATTTTCTTGCCCTCTGAATGTACTTCTGCAATATTTTCCTGACTTCTCATCTTCAGACAGAGAAATAAGCCATAAAATAAAGTCACAGTCCTTCAATATGCATGATGATGTCTCTGGAAAAAAATGAAGGTTTTCCTCCTGAATTTAAATATTCTAGTAAGAAGTCAAACGAGATTCAAGGGAAGCCTGAGAGAAGATCCATGTAAATTCGATCAATTCAGTTCTCCAGTGTTGAAGTTTCCACCAACTGCCTAGATCCTTTCCCATTGTTCATTGTTTTTTTCTAGTTATATTTTCCATTCTTGCCATTTGTGATCACCAAGAACTCAGGGTTGCCAGAACTGGTCACTTCAGACCCAATCACCCTTTGCAAGGGACTCTCTACAGTGCCTGAACATGGTGACCATCTCTAAGTTGCAACTACTCAGACATATTTAAACAAAAAAAGTCCCTGTAAATTATATTCTTGGCTCCAGAGAAATGTTTTATTTACCTTAAGAAAGTCTTTGGTGGAGATACCTGAGACATTCAGGTCTCCAGCAGCTAGTCCAGCTAATATGACACTGAACATTTGGAAGATCTGCTCTCCTCTTGAACAGTATCTGGATAGGACATTTTTCGTGGGACTAGATGCTTATGTATTGGCAACTGAAACCCGTTTTTCATGCTTGGACTTCATCACAGCGTCAAGGGAAAGGGCTTCAGACACTGGTCCTGTGCCTGAGATCTCCAGCACTTTGGAGGTAGGGCAGTGATCGAATAACAGAGGAGAAGAGCAGCTTGGAAAAAAGTGAAAATTCTCCCATTCCATGCCGGTTTTATTCTTCTCTTCCCTTCACATAGGTGACCCAAATTTCCCCTTTTTACACAAGGCCACTGCTGGTATCTGTGGGATTTTCCTCCTCTGGTCATTGCTGGTGACCTCCTCTTCCTTTCAAGAGGTCTTAGCTCTCTCCCTCAAAGGCTAGCTGTAATTTATTACAGACTCACATTCCTTCACATCCTGGTGTTGGAAATCTAAGTCACAAACGCAATAATCTTGTTGTTAACGCAATAAAACATCAGCCCAAGTCATGAAAGGATGATTCATTTCCCCTTGCACAAGCTCCAGGCTCCATCCAGGTATGATCTTCACAGACAAAAAGCCACCCTATACCTCTTTCTACTTTTGCATAATAGAGATAATTGTGTGCTTCACCTGTAAACTCTTTGATGGGTGAATGTCATGAAAAGTGCTTTTTACACAGGGGGAAGAGCAGTTTCCATAGAGCTCATCCATCCTCTCTCCTTTTGTGCACAGGAATATCCCGGAGCTCAAGAGATTCTGCACAAGGAGAGCTCAAGGGCTCTGGTCTGACTTGGAGTTCAGGGATACCATTGTCTTTGTGTCCATGATGGTCTCCCAGCTCATACCACTCTTGTCTGCAAACAACCTGCTCCAGAAACTCCGTACCCACCTAAGAAGTGGAACCTGCATCTCTTTTGCCTCCTCCCACATCAGCCTCCTCGCAAACAGGCTCCTTCTCTCCTCTTTTCCTCAGTGGCCCAAGGAAAGACTTCAGAAGAGAGCTTAAAACAAGAGCAAATGAGTTGCTTCATCTTTTCATGTCTGTTTTCTGAGCATGGAAGGATAGGTGTGTGGAAGTGGTGTATGTATTCAGACCCTCAGCCATGGGATCTCTCCTGGGCAGGATAGAGGAGTGATAAGGGGCAAGGAGTGTTTGTTCAGTACCAAGTACTGGGGAATCCTTAGTCTGGGCTGAGATCTTCAGCTCAGGGGCAAAAACAAATGAAGAAATAAATGTAATGAGTAAGATTGCTGCCTACAAGCCGCAGGGAGTGCAGGGACACCAGGCATGGATCAGGAACAGCTGTATGAACCCAAATAAACCACCTTCAGGTCAGTTAGCTCCAGGCAGAAGACACTGATACTCAAACAGTGCTGAACCGGACCTCATAAACCCTGCTCTATTGGAAGAGCATCCAGTAGAGCCTGTGATCTCTCCTGCACATCCCACGGGGATCATCTTAGCCTTTAAAAAAAATCCTTCTTCCAAGCATTACATAGCCCAGAATCCCAGACTCATCCCTCTTGCTTGTCAGCACTTAACTGAAGTACCTGACTTCAAAGCACTTTTGCCCTCAGCTAATTCTGTATCCGCCGGAGAGGGTCCGGCAGGGAGCCAGAACAGTGTGCCGCTTTCCTCTATTCCTAGGATGTGCCCTCAGCTGCTTTGGATGCACTTGGCAGGAGCTCACCTGCATCCGGATGGTCCTTGTGCTGTTAGGAGGACACTCTGGCTCTGCTCTGGGTTTGTGGAACTGTTCTCTGCAGGGCCCGGGGCTTGTTAAACTAGGTGCAAGCATGGGTGCAAATTTCATTGCCGTCCTAGAGGACTGCGGGGCTCCCAGTCTCTCCTTTTTCTGTTTCAGATCTGTGTCAGCTTTTTCTTTGTTGTTTCTTTTAGCCACTTAAAGTGACACAATTACAAAAAAATCAAAATCTAAAAACACATGATGGGACAGCTGGGCACAGAGGAGTCTTGGTCCCAGCCTTACAGGCTACTTTTGCCACCTGGAGTGCTGAGCTTGCATTAATATCGAGCACAGCACACAGCACTGCCCATGCTGCACACCCAGCTCTGCCGAGTTCCTCCCCATCCTTATTGCTGCACGTGGTCTTGGATGGTCCTTGCAGGCCTATACATCTCTCTAGGGAGCCTCACTCACATGCTGAGCCAGGTGCTGCACTTCCAAGCAGGAACTGCTGCTCCATCCCAAAGCCCCTGTATGGATACCGTGCATATGCACACACTGCTGATGGATAAAATGCAGTGGGCACAACCTCAGGTCCTCAAAAACGCTGCCGCTTTGGCCTTTGCAAAGGAGCCTAGAGGGGCACAGGCTCATGTAATGCCCCATCCCACCCTGCCTTCCTAATATTCCCATCTGAACACATTAGATGGGCAAATTCCATTATGATCATCCCCAGCTAAACACACCTTATGGAGAAAAAAATATCATCAGCATAGGATGGCCCAAGGGTTAAGGATCCCAGCAGGTGTCCTGCAGCAAGCTATCCACCACCCAACCAGCCTTGAGGGGAGACGGTGCCACCATCCACCCTGCATGATGTCCCCATTCGTCCTCTTCCCATGCAGCCACTAGACGGCAGGTGAGGCCCATGGAAACGCTCTTCTCCGGCCGGCAGTCGATGGGCTCATTTGTCCCAGCTTCCTTTCCCCCGGCGAGTCGATGGGGCTGACACTCGGCAGTCAACGCTCTGATTAAGATGCCACAGCTGAGTTAAAGCACGCATTAAGATTTGATGAGCAATTGATCAGTATGTCAACGGGGACGCGGGGCCGGAGCGGGGAGCTAAGGCTGCGGACGTCGGGATGGAAGGTCCGCTCACGCGCGCCTGGATCCCACTCCGCCGCCTGGAAATAAAACTTATTAGGTGATTTGGATCGTATAGGGGTAATTTCTGCTTCGTTCGAGGCAGCAACGCAGTGAAAACTCGTCGTGCAATAAACAGGCTCGACATAATATAAATGGTGATTTAAAATTCTGGCTCCCTCCTGTACTTCTAGGGGCAAATGCAGCCAGAGCAGGAGAGAGGGGGCTGGGTTAACACTCGGCCGGATTGCATTTATCCTGATGGGAAAGTGCTGACGCTGATGGATTCGTTCCTGCTCTTACACCGGCGTAAGCAGGTGTCTCTAGCCGGACCCGGAGGTATAAATAGGCATGTGTGTGTCTGATGCAGATATTCAGGGCTCCAGTCTCTCTTTCTAAATCTTTTTTTTTATTTTTTTTTTAGGGGAATGGGGAGGGAGAGGGAAATGAATGAGAAGTGACTGTAAAATGCTACCACTTTGCCTCACAGTTTGATCAAAGCCATGCTGGTGCTCACAGAAACAGGGACCTCACCACAAGCCCTCCAGGAAAAGGGTTTGCTTTAGACTCTATATTGTCACAGGAAGATAATAGAAGTAGATATAATCTACCTATAGTGAGAGTGCACAGTTCTTGCGAAGAAAGCCTTGCTTCCCTTTTACGCACATACCAGTACACCCTATAACCAACATGCATGTGAAAATGGAAAACAAACCCCGTGAATCTTAGGGTAGATTTAGCAAATCCATACCTCTATCCATTACAAATCTATACCTCTTCCTTGTTCTTCAGGAACCAAGACAGAAGAGAATTAACAGAAATAATACTGTTACGAGCATCCATAAGAATAAATTCACATTTTTTTCCCCCTTTCTTCTCCCTCCAAAAGGCAAAATTACTCTGTGCTCTGGAATTTGACTGCAGCCAACTGTCTCTAAACGATTTTTTGTTTACGAAAGTGCGAGAATATTGCTCTGATTCAGTGCCTGCCGTGTGTGCATTTTGCCTGCATGACACTCAGCAAGACACACGTCCCGGTGCTTCCCGTCCTTAAGCATTTGGTCTGCATCTCTTCAGCATCTTTGCAGCCGGAATTGTTTCCTTCCTGAGGATCACACAGCCGAGCTGTTTCCTAAACCTGTCTCCAATGTGCTTGTTCAATGCAAACAGCCACAGCACAGAAAACTCCCGGGCTATAAGTGACAATTGTCAGAAAAGCACTAATGACTTTTTTTTTTCCCTAAAGAAATACTAAAGGGTCAATTTCTTTTTACAAACCAGAAAGACTTTGGACACCTGAAGTCTGTTTTAGGTGCTTGCTATTCTCAGCATCTCTCCAGCCAGTCCTAGGACTGGCTAGAGTTAGTCCTAACCATCTCGGGTTAATAGTACTTCCCCTTGCAGCACCGGCAAAGAGCAGGGAAATATTTCCAGCTCATTCACCCATTTGCTGGTCACTGACCACATTTGCATGTGGACTATTCACATATCCATACATGCATAAATATGTATATATATAAAGTGAAAAAATATAGTCTAAAATATAGATTGTTATGAAGCAGCTCTACACAGCAACTTGGAATCATTTTTGATCATTTGTCTAAAGATGCAGCACATAATTTGGCTAGAGATCAATGCTTAACTCAGCTTGAAATACATGGAAATACATTTGCATTCTCAAGCCAAAGATATATATATCTGTATACAAACACACACACACACACACACACACACACAAATATATATAGGTAACATTCGAGCAAAATATTTCCAGTTTGGTTTTGTTTTGAGGATAAATTTCAGACCTACAGATATAAAAAATACTTACATATTTTATATATATATATATATGAACTTGATATTTACCCTCAAAATAAAAGATTTTGAAATTTATCCTTAAACAAAATTAACCTGGAAATACTTAGTTCTGATGTTATACCAAATTATTTCTGCCAAATAAAAATATTCTGTTTTGCTAACAATGAGACACAGTCAAAATCTCAGCTTTATAATACAATATATTGTTAAACATCAGGCTTTACTATAAACATTCAAAGAAATCAGGATACCTGTGCCTTTGCAGAGATGAAATTCTATGTTTTCCCCTGGCACTACAAAATATTTTGTTGCTTTGAAAAGCGAAACGAGACAGTTGAAACAACTCATTACAATATTTTTAATATGTATAAAAGAGCTACATTGCTACAATCACTATGATCCCAGGATGATTTTGATGAAAATCTGTTTTCCAGTAGAAATTTCTACTATTAAAAAGAAGTGGTGACTGGGATTTTGTGGCATTATTACAGAGGCACAGCTTCAAATAATAGAGAGATGGGCAAAAGCTGCTTCTCTATAGACTGCGTAATTTCACTGGGCTTTACCCTGCATAAAGGACAGGGAAGTATTCTGCTTTCTGAGTCCAAAAAACCTGAAAAAAATGGAAGGTGTTGATGTACCAGCTGTTGAGAACTGTTATAGCTCATGGGATGATGAGATCACTTGATTCATCAGAAAAAAAATTAAAATAATAGAAAAAAAATTAAAATAATAAAAGAAATGTTAGATGCACCTGAACACACTGCAGATTTAGCATTTGTTATCGCAGTTTTCTGAGACTTTGCATGTCTCACTGCAAAATTTTGGGTATTTTTTTTTGCCAGTGAAGGCAACTAGAAGCAGAGGCAGAAGGTCAATGGGAGAAAAGCAGAATCAGGATTGCAGAAGATGGAGCTTGCTCCAAAAGAAGGATCAGAGGATGCAGAATTTAAGTGAAAATCTAACTTTAAGTGCAATGGAACTTGCCAGGGACCTGGGCCACCCCAATCTTTCCAGTCCAAAAGCCTAACTTTATAATGCATTCTTTTGTAACTAGCTCCATAATGCACTTTTGGAACATAACTTTATAAGGTGTTTTTTTTACATAGCTTTATCATGCATGTTTTTTACCTAACTTCATAATGCATTTTTTGTACCTAGCTTTATAATGCATTTTTGTGCACATAACTTTAAAATGCAGGGGTTTTTTTGCACCTAACTTCATAAAACACTTTTTGTACCTAGCTTTATAATTCATTTTTGTGCTCCCAATTTTATGCTTTTTTTTTTTTTTTGCAACTAGCATTATAATGTGTTTTATCATATTCCCAGGGCACACGAGGAGGTGCAGGAAAGTGCTGGGGAATTGGCAGAGCCCTAGCAGGGGCTGTTGCAGGGGAACAGGCTGGCTCATCCACAGCGGCAATTGAAGGTGGCATTTTGAGCATGCAATTACGCACATCCCTTCTTTTCTCATCTCCGCCAGCTCTTTCAATCCTGCTGCTCCTGCTAGTATTTACTGCTGAGGGTGGCTGAATTCCGTACGCTGCCGGCTTGGCCTGAATTTCATCACACACACACATAGACACACACACACATGCACGGAGCATCCCACCTCCATCCAGATGCGGCAGTGGCAAAAAGAAAAAAGCTCTTTGTTTTCCATCCTTCCCCATTTATTTCACCGAGACCGGAGAGCTGTCGCAGCAGGGGAATGGGGCAACTGGGGAGATGAGGGGAGAGAAAAGGTTAAAAACGGCCACATTTCTTGTAAATCGTCCTGCTCTTTCTTTCTCTCTCGCATCTCTCCGCTAGTTTCAGTGCTGCCTGCTCCAGTGAAAATTCCTGCTGTGGGAAGGTGTTTTTCTGTTGCAGTGCTGCTTCCTGCATGTAAAGGATAAGTTTGGATACTTTAGAAGCCACCGAGGCAATTTCTGCAAATGGGACGTCCCCAAGAGTCTGGTGGCACGAGAAGCACTTGGAGCCCCATGGGATCAGATGCTCTGATCCAAGAAGTTCCTTTTTACAAATTTGGCAAAAGAATCCTCTGCAGCCACCATCAAGGTGTCAAAGTTGTTAGAAATTTAGCCACGTGCTACAGTCGCTTAATGGTGTTTAAGAGTAGAGGTAAAGAGAACAGAGGTAAAGAGAATAGAGGGCAGAGGATTGACCATGAAGGACTGACCTCCTTGATTCCTACTGATTCTTAACATGTTTCCTATTCGTATCTGGCATAGAGAAAAATGGAAGCAGCCTCACAGACCTGGCCTCAGTGACCAAGTGGATGTGTGGACTCTCACCTTGCTGCCTCCTTTTTGCTAGCCCCAGAACCCAGGCTTCTCCAGGTGCTTGATGATGCTCCACAGAAGTGTGGGCAGATGCACCTTGGAGGGAGAACGCAAGCACCAAGGAGAAGTGACTTCTTAAAATATTAATTAAAAGGCATAATTAAAGGACTATTCTCATCAGGGAAGATAAAAGTTGAGCTCATCACCATTTGGCTGCGTTAAACCAGGGCCAGCACCAAGATGACCATCTCACCTCCCCAAGGACAATCCTTGAGGGCAAGAGGAATGCAAGGGGAGACAAAATGCCTCCAGGGATTTGAAGATGGATATTGCATCCAAAATCCAGCCAGCACAAGGCAGAGCAGACCCTGTGCAAGTCTGATGCACACCAGGATCACACGAATGTACTCATCTCCTTCCTGCAGCAAACCAAGCCAAGATGTGCAAGGAGAGTTGGAGCTTTTCCCCGTTTTCTCCTTGCGCAGCAAAAAAATGGTGGCTTCCAAAAGCTGGTTCCCTTCCAATATTCCTCACATTTCTCCTCTGTTTTGACTTAAAATGTGACTTTGGCTTTCAAGTTTAAAAGAAGAGAAACAAGAGCTGACACTCACGTCAATATGAAATAACAGTTTTTGCCTCATTTATACTTAGCACTGCGAGTGTTTTTGCTTGCTGTTTTTTTTTAAAGGAAACAAAACAAAATTTGACACCAAGTACTGGATATCCCTTTCTTTCAGGAGGCTGTGCTGTGGCTAAGTTTCCTTTTCACAGTCACAGAATAATTTAGGTTTGACAGCCCCTCTGGAAACCTAAAAAAGGCCAAATTAGATCAGGTTTTTTTTGCATTGTTTAAAATTCTCTTATAAAAGAATGGTTTTTAAAAAAAAATCCAAAATTATCACAGAAATTTCTCCTTGAAATTTCTCAAGGGAGGAGAAATCACTACTCCTTTCCCATTCTGCATTTCTGGAAGTGTCCCAGCAGTTCTTAACCACCTAGGTGACGATATTCATCAACAATCACAAGCTCCACCCTGCATAAATTATTAGCTCGTATGCTACCTTAGATTACTCTCAGAGTTTGCTAGGAATCATTTAGTAAGTGGAAAGTGCTGGCGATCTGATGCCGCACTTCCAGCTGCATAAGGAGGCAGCGAGTGTGCACTTAAGCGCATGCATGTCTGTGTTTACAAACACACCCGAACACCGCAGATCAGTTTAATGAACACAGTTTACAGCGGCTGATGAAAATTGGTTTAGCTCAGTCAATGAAGTTAGAGTATTTTCCAGCAGCTACAATCTGGCCCTGTGCTGCGGCGTGTATTTATCCAAATAATCTTCAAGATATTAGCGATAATCTTTGCCGTTTTCCTTTAATGAATGGCTGAACGTGCTCGCCTGGAAGCTGTTACTGCAGAGACCACCAGAGAGAAGAAATCAGATATCCTATCTCCAATCGTTTATCACCATCAGATCAGGGCCGGAGTCTTTTCCCCTGCCTCTTTCCTCAATACCTCCAGGCATGTTCAGCTATTAACCTCACTTAGCCTCCAGCAGAGCCTAGGAGACCAAAACAGAAAGGTTCACATTTTATTCCCCAGCTGCTTCATGCTGGAAATCTTGGGGCAGAACAAGACAGCAACTGTGGTGAGGAAGGAGGGGAAAGCAGGACCGAGGCCTCCTGGCTATGGAGAGGATTTCTTTAAACCTACTTGCTTATTAGGTGACTCCAACCACTGCTGAATGGGAAACCAGGGTATTTCTCCCTTGTTATGAGCCCTCCACCAAGGGCTGAGATCTCCCAGACTAAGTAAAGATGGATTCCAACCAAGGATGCGGCAAGATGGTGGAGTAAGGGATGCTAACAGGGTACCACAATGAGCAGAGCAGGAGCCTCTGAGCTCATATCCATTCACTCACCGGGCTTTGTGCTCTGCAATCTCCATGCTTGGGTACTTGCTTCCAAGAGCATCTCTCCAAGCCTGCGTCCCCTGAGGGTTGCTAAAATCACAGAGTTAGCAAGACGCGGTGCCATTGTGCTGACCAAATTCTGCTTCCATTAACTGCTTAACAAAATTTCTAGCACCTCCCTTTCCATCACAGTTTATGGTGCTCCTCATTTCCAGGCCAAAAGCCAAGACAAATCACTGCAGAATTGGTTCCCTTTCTATTCTAAGAGTATTCGGTTTGCAAACGACTGCAGGATGAGAGATGTGGCCTCCTGGTTCGATTTGAACTTTATTACCCATACATTTCTATCACACTATGGATAGAAATTCTAGAAATGTCTACCATAACCCTTTATTCCAGTGCAATAGCTTGAACAAACTAACTCCTAACTCCTTAAATGCCAGACTCATACTCAGTTCTAAGTGTGACTGTGAATGTCTCCATTTTGCTGCTTTGTCATGGCTTTCCACCTTGCAGATGTCATCTGGGATCATCATTCCTTCTAAAACTGGGAGTCTTGGGAATGATTCCAGGTCCTGAGCCTTGTTACATACTTATTACCTTGTACCAGCAATATTTTATGGGGAACCCCAGCAGATGTTAGTTCTTCCCTGCTCTGCAGCTTGGTTTCACCCTGTTGTCCAGAGAGAAAGCTAGGTACTGGAAGGTAGCATATCCCTCAAATGGAGATACCTGAAAGACAAGAACCTCAGCTTAGCTGGATGCAGCTTCTCAGATATGTGAGATTGTTTAAACCTGAAGGGCAAGGACTTCACATGCTCATTCGTAGTATCTCTTCACCCTCTACCTCAAACTGCTAGCATTATAAACTTAAACCACAATGAAAATGTTCACCAGACCCTGTTCTGTACTCCTATTTGTCACCATCTTGTTCTCTCTTAGTTGCAGAATAACTTAGGAAAGTTACTTTATATGCACATACAAATTTTTTACCTAAGGTACAGTCAAATCCCATTGATTGGAGGTCTTGGCAGAGTAGGGGTGGTCAAGTATGGGAACGACTGCAGATTCTCTGAAAAGCTAATATGACAGCAAGAAGTGTCTTTAATAGACCTTGACAGCTGTCCAGTTTTTCACTCATGAGTTGTGAGTGACAAGCTCTTTATCTTTTCACCATGATCTTGTGGATACGGAGATTGAGGCCCACACAAATGAATTAAAAGCCCTGGGCTCATCATGTTATCTCCTGCTCAGGGACAGTCTGGAAACATGCACCAAACCCTCTTGGTTTCTTCCTCAGATTGAGGAAATTGGAGCAAAAAGGTTAATGGCCATGACTGTAACAGACACATGATACAGTAAGATGACCTTTGTTGTGGGCATCTGAGTGGTTTGTTTTGTGACTTTCTAGAGACTCTTGTCTTTTGGCTATAGAATCCTTTTTCCCAAGGACTCTAAGCCCCCTATATAGTCTAAAAGCAAGTGGGTTCAAATCTTCCTTTTGGATTCCCAGTTCAATCCTCAATTGCAACAGTAGGGAACCGTAGGTTAACTGGAGTCACTGGATAAAGTCATATAAGGCTTGTTACGGTCCAGAGGAAACCAAATCCCCAGAAATACATGAATGAGGCATCTCACAGCTTCATGGAGACTTTCTCATTCTGCCCTTGCTTCAAACAGCTGGAGATAAAGTTATTGTCCTTCTGTGCCTTGCGAGACACAATCCCATCACCTCCCTGCCGTGAGTGTCTTCTGCCAGAGCTAAATTGCATTTTCTTTTTGTCTCTCTCACTTCACAAAAACCATCTCCCATCCTCACCCTTGTGCCTAAAGTCTCTTTCCCTCCCCTTTATGCCTCTCAGTTTGGAGTATTTTAATCCATGGGTCATTTCCCCACCTCTTTCAACCACATTTCCTGACTATTTCCTGCATCACCCTTCATGCTTGCATGGAGCAATGACAGGACCCAGCAGGGAAGGACCCCAAAGAGTTAATCTTGTGCCCTGGAGCATTCTGAGGCTCCAGTCCACTGCTTCCCTGGAGCTCACAATAGTGCTGAGGAGTTCAGCAGGGCGACAGAACCACTTAACACGCTGCCTCCGCCGTCGCCACTAACAGAGCAGCGGTGGCAGGACAGGACTGAAAACAGATCCCTGCTTTCAGGTGACACTGAGGAGCAGGGATAGGGTTTCATCACATGGAGGAGGGAACAAGGAGCAGCTCAAGGGGAGGGTGGATGAAGTGCAGAGCACTGGGATGGAGAAAGTGGCATCCTCCACCATGGGACATGCATGCTGGCATCACAAAGCATGCACAGGACAAATATCCCTGAGTAGATTAGATGCAGCCCACTCACTCATCTGACCCCTGGCTAATCATTTGTTCCCTGCACCAGCATTTTATTGCCAGCTTGGACTGGAGTTTGTTGGAATACTTTGTTGGAATTCAGTCCAGCAAGAGGCCTCCCACCCTCCTCTGGCCAAGACCTTTGATGGACTCGCACAGGGACATAAAGAGTCTCTAAGCACAATGAGTCAGAGCAGGACATCCTCTGGAAAGCTCAGTAGAGAAGGACCTGGGGGTCATGGTGGATGACAAGCTGACCATGAGGCAGCAGGGTGCCCTCATGGCCAGGAAGACCAAAGGGATCCTATGGTGCATTAAGAAGAGCATCTCCAGCAGGTCAAGGGAGGTGATCATTCTCCTCTACTCAGCTCTGGTGAGGCCACATTTGGAGACTATGTCCAGTTCTGGTCTCCCTGGTACAAGAGAGATGTGGAGCTGCTGGAGAGAGTCCAGCACAGAGTTACAAGGATGATCAGGGGCCTGGAACATCTGCCCTCTGAGGAAAGGCTAAGAAAGCTGGGCCTGTTCAGCCTGGAGAAGAAGAAAAGGCTGAGGGGGTATCTGGTCAGTGTCTATAAATACCTCTAGAGAGGGAGGGAGGAGGATGGGACTGGCCTCTTTCCAGTGGTGGCCACTGATAGAACTAGAGGAAATGGCCACAGAGTGAAGCACTAAAAGTTCCACAGGAACTTAAGGAAATATTTCTTAACAGTGAGGTTGGCAGAGCACTGGAACAGGTTGTGGAGTCTCCTTCTCTGGAGGTCTTCCAAATCTGCTTGGATGCAACCCTGTGCCACATGCTCTAGGTGACCCTGTGTGTGCAGGGGGGTTGGACTAGATGGTCTCTAGAGGTCCCTTCCAACCTTAAGGATTCTATGTTTCTATCATATGAGGAAGGATATTTAAAGGCTATCCAGCCCAAAGAGTACAGCTCTGTACTCATATGAGTTCAAGGAGAAGGATTCCAAGCCAGGATTTTCTCAGCACTGTAGTCAGAAAGCTTGTCATCAGAAATGGCTGGAGGTACTGAGGTCCCCACACTGCATCTCCTGAGCATCCAGGTCCCAAATCACCTAGACACCAACATCTCCAGGTAGCACCTCCTGAGCATGCAGCTCCCAACCCTCCTGGACACCCTCCCACACTACTGAGACCTGACGCATGTACTTGTCCATGCACACAAACACTCACCAAAGTGAACATATTCATTGGCCCCCCTGTGGATGTGTCTCCCCACAGAAAAAGATGTCACCTGGAAAGAGCATGAGTCCCCAAGCTGCTGCTTCTCCCCTGCTTTAAGGACATCGGGCTCCTCAAGCAACTCAAATGGTTTATTGCTTCCATGATCACTGGCATAATGACATCAACATAGACAGCTCAGACATATGTGGGAGTAGCAGCATGTGGTCCAGTTGCATGGCTGCTAGCCAAAACCCCTTGTGCAAACCACGCTGACTCTTGTTGCTTCATTGCAGGAGAAGCCTTGGCCTTCCTCCATCTGTCTAGCATTCACACATCCCAGGAACAGTCCTTTGCTAGGCATATGTTTCCAGGTGGACACTGGAGAGCTGTGACATGCCTCTGTGTAACAACATCACCAGGTCTCAGCAGATTATCAACAGAGGGGAGAGACCCAGACTGAGAGGAAGACCAGAAGACAAAGTGTTAAGAGAATCCACTTCAGAGAATTATGTGCAAGAAGAATAAGATACAGAAAAAAGAGAGAAAGGGAGGAGATTGAAGTCCAGTTGGACCTCTCGTCTATCCCCCAGTTTGATTTTATGGGCTCTGAAATGTTGCCCATCTGCCCTTGGTGTATTCTGCTCTTTTTTAATTGAAACGGACAGAGGGTATTGACTAGCTATCAAAATTCATATCTATGCAACATTTCATTTCCAGTGGCCTCAGCACTCTGCCGCCACCTCTCCATTATTCCCCATCGTTTCGATATAAAGGCAACTGTCACTTCGATAAACGGCCCCTAATGGTGGGCGGCGAGGGTGGGAACTGGGGGGAGAATCGTGGGCAAGGGTGGAACAAAAAAGGCTTTCAGAACCTGATGGAAAACTTAATCAGGGGAAAAAAAAATCCAACATCTTCTATTTTTTTAATAACTGGGAGATTTAATTAATTGATTGACTATTAAGACTAATATAATTTTGATGATGTCGCCTATCTTTTCTGTCATTGATTTTAAGTCAGGCTCTCTTTCTCGTCTTTTGGTTGTATTTTTGGTAATGGAGCCTGTTGTTATTAAAATTCAATTGAATTTTCACTATCTCTGCACCATAAGCCAGATGAGCCAAAGAGAAAGATGGAAATGAGCATTATTGGTATTTATTCAATTGAACTTTCACTATTGCTAGTCCAGCTCTTCCTTTCTGCCTCGACAGGCTGCTCTTTATGACAGATAGAGAGGAAGAAATGCCCACACTGTTTATTCAATTGAATTTTCACTTTCTTGCCCCTCTATGCTAAGTTGCTTCAGAAATGGGAAAAATTCATGATCCAAAGGAAAACAAAGAAAAAAAAATGAAAAGGATGCAAAACACTTGGACATTTAAAGAGCTGAATTGTGTATGGGATTGAGATAAAAATGGCAACTAGCAAAGTAGATGCAAAGGCCATATTTACAGCTAAATAAAATGTAATCTGGACAAGTATTCTGTGGTGGAGGAGTCAGGGCAAGTTGGCCTCCCACAAGCACATACTGTTGAATCTGATGGTACATCCACACAGCAAAAGTACCAACAATTTTGGTGGTAAAAAAGTACATATCTGATTTGGAGAGCAAGAAGTTGAGAAATGCCACTCCTTCATCCTCTGCATCAGCAGCTCCTCATCTTGTGCCAGAGCAGTCACTTACAGGCAGCACTGCAGGAGAAGACTTTAGAGCATGGGAGCTGGTTGCCGAGAGAGGTTGTGGAATCTCCTTCTCTGAAGATATTCAAAATCCACTTGGATAAAATCCTGTGTAACATGTTCTAGGTGCCCCTGTCTGTGCAAGACTAGATGATCTCCAAAGGTCCCCTCTAACCTTAATCATTCTGTGATTTTGTGGGTCAGACCACCATAGGACCTTCAACACTGCCTGATGACTCTGCTCCACCAGATCCACAGGATAGAGACAGATAGGAACAGAGAGTGAAATGCAGCTTAACTGACATTGGGAGGAGGTTTTGCATGTGACAATATCCTCTAGGCTTTCCTTTTTGACATTCAAATGGTACACAATATCCCAGACCATTTGTTCCTCTACTCCCCAGTTGTGTCACAGAGAGACCAGGCCATGGTTAGACGTCCCAGATATGCAGATAGGACCCATAAACCTGGCACTGGCAGACCCAAGAAAGATAGTCTCTTTTCTCAGGAAAAGCCATGAGTGCTTTGCAAGCTTTTCACAGAATCACAGAATCACAGAATCTATAAGGTTGGAAGGGACCTCTAGAGATCATCTAGTCCAACCTTCCCG
>JAUBOD010000785.1:2906239-2919321 GCA_032353885.1 Nothura maculosa
GTGCAGTTCTGGGCTCCCCAGTATAAGAAGGATGTGGAGCTTCTAGAGAGGGTCCAGCGGAGGGCAACGAAGATGATCAATGGACTGGAGCATCTCTCATATGAGGAGAGACTGCATGAGCTGGGCCTGTTCAGCTTAGAGAAGAGAAGACAAAGAGGGGATCTTATTAACATGTATAAATACATGAAGGGGGACTATAGGAAAGAGGGGGCCAAGCTTTTTTTCAGTGGTGGCCAGTGATAGGACAAGGGGTAATGCGTGTAAGTTGCAACACAGGAAGTTCCATCTCCATGTGAGGAGGAACTTCTTTACTGTGAGGGTGACAGAGCAGTGGAACAGGCTGCCCAGGGAGCTTGTAGAGTCTCCTTCTCTGGAGGTCTCCAAACCCGCCTGGATGCCGCCCTGTGCCACATGCTCTAGATGTCGCTGACTGAGTGGCAAGGTTGGACTAGATGATCTCTAGAGGTCCCTTCCAACCTCAACCATTCTGTGATTCTGTGATCTCTTGCCGGTGTGGTCTCCTGAGCTTTCTTTGAGAAGTTCTACTGAGCCCTGAGGCATCAGCTTGTGCACAGAGGGAGCATGAATGGCCAAGATGTACCATGAACACTTGCCTCCACCTTTTTCAAATGTTAGCAGTACACTCCAGCTACCACTGAATCTGAAACCATTTAGAGAAAACTCTATTTCCTCCTAAACATCTGTCAATGAACTCCTTTATCTTCATCTTCCAAATCCTCCTAGTACAAACTTAGCAGGAAATGCTATGGTCAGAGCAGGAGAGGGAGGCTCCTGTCCTCAAATGCACATGCCCTGGGTACCACTGTCTCTGCACATCCACTGTCACTGTATCTGGCCACAGACCATGCTGATCTCCTCCTCAGCTCCACCAGCAACTGTGGATCAAAGCAGTTTTAAGCAGCCTAGGGCAAGGTGAATCCCTTGCCTTTGACCTTCTTGAAACTCATGCTTGCCAGAAGAGCTGAGCAAATATTTTTCCATGGAGCTTCCGAAAAAAATGCTGTTTGGGCAAACTCTGGATGTTTCTGGGGAGCACTTCAGGCAGAGATACACTTGTAAAGGAAAACTCCTCGGAGGTTTGCAGGTAAACCGAGAGATTTGGGTTTGGTTTATTTACTACCATGGCAGGAAGCATTAACAGGAATATGACTAATGTTTGGCTTTGTTATAATAACCCTGCCTGTTTCCAGGGAGGATTCCTCTTCTCCCACATTTACTGATTTTGCAGATTTTCCGATTTACGGCAGTGCAAGTTTTAATCTTTCTTAAACACCATTTCTGAAATGTCAGTATTTCCTGAGTGTCCTAATACCTCTTCTGACCCACTGGCTAGGCAGGGATGCACAGCAATGGAAGAACACAAATAGATGGTTTATTAACCTGTATGGTAGCAGCACTTTAGCGAAAGATGTAAGATTAGTGTCTCCACATAGCAAAGTTTTCCAGGATACAGATTCAGCCTCCAGCATGTGCTCCAGTATTTCCTCAGCCAGAGATGAGATGAACCCACAAACTCTATGGTGCAAAACTTGCACAGCTCCCATCAGATGGATTTTCACCAAAACAGTTAGATACAATCCTGTGATTTTTACCACAAAAAGGACAGCATCCTCAGTTGCAAAATGAGGAGCAGCAGGCTAGCAGCAAAGTGTCTCTGCTGCTTTATAGATGAAGTAATCTGAATCAAGACATCATTCTTCAAACTCCTTGAAATAAATAGGTCATTTTTTTTTGAATGCAATTCACTGGTTTTGTTTTTTGATGCAAATAGTTCAGCAAAAGTGAGACAAAGCCGATGCTACTGATCTCAAATCCATGCATTGCATTTTCTTTCCTAACCAAAGCCATTTGTCCCTTTCATCTTTCCTCTTTAGCAGGTAAATGCCCAATATATTTTATTTCATTCAACTAAATAACCATTCTGTGATTCTATGATTCTGTAAATCTCAGCCCTTGTACTAAAAACTCTCATTTCGGAAAAAAAAAATATTTTGGAAAACTCTTATCTTCTATTATCTAGTGCCCGTAAGCATCTTTTGCAGAAGGATAACAGCAATCATCGCATTTAGAGGGACTGCACAGAGCCAGGTGGAGCTCTCCCATCTACAGCACTGAGCCGAGGCCTCTTTGCATATATTTTTTCTGGCTTTTCCAATCTATCCCATCCCCAGGGCCACCTCTCTTTTCCCGTGGAGCTGTGCTGTAGTGAGTCAGTGCAGAAACAGACCGCGGGGGTCCTTCTGGCTCCCCACAGGCCTGATTAGCTCAGTCTGCGTTTCCCAGCTTTGCTGCACTCCTCTTGCTCAGGAGGAAACGCAGACCACTTTCCGGCCTCAAACAACTTCTTGATGTTAAATTCCACAGTCTTCCAGTTCTGAATCCACCTTGAAATTGGGCTTGAAACCTCCCTTTGCAAGCAGTCTGGAAGGGGGCTTAGGAGAGGGGGGAATGCGTGTGGAAGGGAAAAGAAATTAGATGCATTTTCTGTAAGGAAAAGAATTAAAAGGGAAAATGCAGCTCGAATAATGGAGCTGTCCCTGGGAGATGTCGCTTTGTGAAGAGCAGCAAGGAGGTAACTGTGGGAACAAGCAGAGCTCTCCGGAGATGTGAGTGCACTGGCAGCAGGAAGGGAGCCCAGGAGCACTGCTGGTATCCAGGAAATTTAGCAAGCTGCCCAAGTCAAGCTCATGGCCAAGGTCAAGAGACAAGGTCCAAAGGGATGGGATACAGAAATAAAGGTAGTATTTAGCCCCAACAGTTAGAAATTTTAAAGCTCTTTTCCCATGTGTCCCAATTAACTTCTGTGAGTGTATGTCCAAGATGTGGGCTCATCCCATGGAGGGGGTCACTACCTAGACCCAGGATAGAGACTATTTCAAGCCAACGGAGAGTAGTCAGGATCTTTATCCAGACCATTTGCTCTCCTCTTGCACAGCTCTGCCTGTCACTGAGGAACACGGATGGGGCAGTTTTGACTTTCACCAGAGTGGGACAGGAGCATGATCTCCTCAAAAGCACAGGCTGATCATCTAGGAGGATAATTTTCTGCAAAGACATGGAGTTGAGCCCTCCATGCAAAGCCCCAGCAAAGAGGGCTCCTCCTTATCAGGAGGAAAGTTGCGTCTCCCTCCTCTTTTCTTCTCGCATCATCTGCTCCAAACTTGACAGGGACAGGTCAGTCAGTCTGTCACTGCCAATCTTTGGATACTTTTAGTGTCACACTAATGACAGTGCACCTCTCTGCAGAGCTGCTGGGATGCCACAATAAAAGGCTCTTAAAGCCAGCTGCCCCTCTGAGCAAAGCGACTTGCCCGCTGCCGAGGCCCTTCCCTGTCCCTGGAAATGGCATCTGGATGATTAGCCGTGCCACTCGTGACAAGAATAGGATGTGAAACCTTCCACTTTCAGTTGTATTAAAAGCTATTTGCAGGAAACACTCAGAAATACGCTGCTCCCTGGCCTTCCTGGCTCCCACCTCAGACCTGCACCTTCTCTGCTTGCACCTCTCAATGCCAACGACTAGAGATGATTCTCTAAGGAGCACCTTGGCTGCTTTGTTCATCCCTCCCTCACAGTAGGTTGATTTTGAGGAGATATTTCCTCTCTTTGGGACCATTAGGGCTCAATTATGTGTCGGGATGTCTTTGATGTCAAGAAAGATGCAGGTTAGGTTCTTACTGCCAAGAAAGATGCAAGTCTATTCACAACATCCTTGTCCATCCTCCTGGATTAAACAATGCCCATGAAATTTGCTGCCAACAATTTGAATGTGATTACACTATTTTACAAGGTTTAAGGACAAACTCAACCATTCTATTCCCTCTGGCTTCAGGGTCAGAACATGGACATGTCCACCTTACTAGTAGAGACTCAGTCTTTGTGGTTTCCAGACCCAAACCCAGTTGTTCTGGGCACTCCTCTTCACAAAGAAAGGGAAATTAGATGAATATAGGGTTCTAAAACACTCTAACCTGCGCTCTCTGCTCCCTTCTTAAGGGATCCAGGGCGCCTTTTCCCACTTCAAACAGCTGCAGAGCTGTGCTGTGCACTGGTGAGGAGTTGATGATTGGCCTGTGCAATAATATTAATAATAAATATGTTTGGTGGTTGGTTTCAGGGCTTTTATTCTGCCACAAGGTTCATCAGGGTGTCTGTGGGGACTGGTTGCATCCAGAGGGAGCATGGTGTCCCTAGATCATTTAGTCATCTCCACATACTGGCTTGTTTTGGACGTCTCACATCAGTACTGCCACTGAAACCCCAATATAAACAGCATGGGAGAAAGGAAGGAAGCATTCGCTGTGGCACAACTCAATAGAACTGCAGTTGTCACAGCTTTTGCCCCTCATTTCACCATATTCACATTTGCAAGGTAGAAGGTGGATGGTTCAATATGATTCTGCTCAGCTCAGCAGTTGAGCTGCATTCAGAGAACTGTACCCCGGGGACGGTGAGATGTGTTATTCCCAGGCCCTGGCTCATGTCCCAGGAAGTGTGGAGATGAAGTCAGCAGGCTTCCAGGGGCATATGGGTGTGCTGAGAGTCGTATGCAGCCAGCGTGAGCTGAAGTATGGATGAACCAGAACCAAGAGGCAATAAATCAACAGGAGTCAGGAAGGGCACAGTAGGAAGTTGGGATTGTGTGAAGCAGCCCCAGCCATCTGGGGTTTTGTGACTGGCTCTGCTACTCACTCACTTAAGTTTATGCACAGCCTTTAGGTCTGTCTCAGTACTTCTCAATACAAAGCAATAACATCACCAGTACCACTCCAGAGACACAGGAGCTACCATTGTTCTAGAGAAGAGATGGTGCTTGGAAACATTTTCAGGTCCTGGAATTCAGTCACCATTAAATTATTGGTGCAATAACAGGGCCAGTCTGATTATTTGCCTCCCAAATGATTCAGAAGCACAGTTCTGGACTTGGCATGGGCCAGTAATCAGTTGGATATGACAGCTATGACTGCTGTATTGAAAGGGCAATAAATTTTGACATGGTAGGCATGGAGATTCCATGCCACGTTAACTCTTTGAGGCAGACTAGTGCAAAACATGCTTAAATTAATAATAATGATGTGTCTTCAAAACCCACCTGGATGCCACCTTGCGCTCTGTGCTCTAGGTGTCCCTTCTGGAGCAAGGGGGTGGGACTACATGATCTCCAAAGGTTCCTTCCAACCTCAACCATTCTGTGATTCTGTAAAGGGACATGTAATAGAAAGCTCCTTTCGAAGCAGGGAATAGAAAGCAGAGCACCATCTAGGAGAAGGTTGTCCCCCATTGACATAAAACAAATGATAGAAAGAGTTGAAATGATCAAAGGCACTCAGAGGGTTAAGAGTCTTCTCAGAGGAAAAAGATATAAGAAGGAAGATTAGCAGTGGGCTCCACCCCTACTACTCACTTCTAATTTACTTTAGGAATGCCTCAAGGTTCCCACCAACAGAGGACAAGGTGGAACTCAAGTTGATCACAAGCCTGCTTAGACATCTCCACTTGTGACTATTCTTCTCAATAAACACTTCATGTCGGTGAAGAACTACCCTTTGTGGGCAGACACACAAAGAAATCTTCCCAAATTGAAAATCAGGAGGTCCATCTATGAAGAAAGACCTGAAGTTCTTGAATGGAGAGACATGATTAAGCCCACAATGCTCTGTCTGTGTACTGAGCATTACACAAACTTGTCAGTACTCTTAAAAAAACACAGGTTAACACAGAATCTACAGAGCAATTATGACTGTGTGTATCTGCCAACACTGGCAACTGATTCATATGGGAGGGAAACTAGCCTTCATCATCATCACCACCTTCTTCATTTTCTTCTTCTTCTTTGATGTCATTATCTTAGAAGAGAGTGAGAGAGCAGGAAACAGAGCATTTCAGGAATATCTTAGTGAGAAGGAGGACCTTACATGAGTGCTATCACTCTCCATGGGCCTGGGCAGTTCCCAGGAGCCAGAGATGAGATGCGAAAGCAAGGAAGCTAAACTGGAGGCTGGACTGACCTGAATGCTGTGGGACAGGGCTGGCTCAGAAAGCACAGTGAACTGACAAAGCAGGGCCAGGTGGATGAAAGCATGACAGCTCTTCATAGATCAGTGGATGAAAATTTCTGAGCCCTCCAAAACAATCTAGCTCTGTCTAGATTAGAAAACAGGCTTTGAGCCCTTTCCTAGCACCTAAGGACAACGGTGTGATAGCAGATCTTTTCCTACCCTCTTGCTGTAGCCATGGAAAGTCATGGCACAGGACATCCATTAAGGATCCATAAATGGGCTATACTGGGAAAAACAAAGGGATTTGTTGGATCACAGTGCCTGCTGCACCCCCTTCATCCATCGACAGTGGTCTTGGAAATTTATTGGTGAGGTTCTCTAGGCTGCTGGTATTGCCCTAAAGCTGTTCCACTTCTGGAAGCAAAAGTGGTGCTTACATCCTAAGGGCACCTCTGCTCTGACCTAATCCCCTTAGATTGCAACCAGGAAATAGTCAAATTTCTCCAGATCCTGCCTCTGTCTTTGGCTCTTTCTCATTTCAAGTGCAGTCAATTAGAGTGGTGGATCAATTAAGCATTAAGGGGCAAGGAAGATAAATTACCCAAATGGGCAATTGCAAAATTCAAAAGTGAAGTGTCTCTGATATTGATTCACTAGGATTCCCTTCTTTTTCAGGATCTACAAGAAGCATTTTCGTCTCTCAATACTGGAGGCCTCACACAGGTACAAGCTGCCACAGAGTCTCACCCTCCAATTAGACATTACTAGTTAATTTCATGGGATGACCTATCCATAGGGGTTTGTTTCCTTCTTTTCCCTCATCTCACTCATTCTCCTCAACACTTTCCTAGCACCTTTATGGCTAAGGAGAAGTTTTTCAAAGTTAAAGCAAGCAGAATTCATTACTGCTTTCTGATCCCTGCAAGGAAAGTTTTCGAGGATATGCATCCACAAAGGCTCTTGCAGAGGAAAGCTTAGCCACAGGTATCCATGTCAGTTTGTGTGCATGGGCATGTGCATGTATACATAAGCAGTCTTGACTTGGTTAGAATGAGTCTGTTTCCACATCTGGTTTTGCCATTCCTTAGTATCTGAAAGACTGAACTGCTCAAAGTCATAGAAGAAAAGAAATCTCCACGGGGAGCTCCACTTAATTCTCCATGTTTTGTTATCCTTTTTTATGCCACACCTCCCTAGACCATCCCCTTATACATTTGTATGGGCCACTCAGTCACTCCTTCTCAAACTGAGGACAGGATGGGAATACCATCTCATATAACCTTATAGGACAGGCTTTGATAGCCTGAGTGAAGCCATGAGCAAGCTCTGTGGTTTTCATCGAGGCTACTCTTGTCAAGGCCCCTTGGTTTGGTTTTGCTTGCTCTTGAGCTTGAGCAGCTTCAGATTATGTTCTTCTAAAGAAGGTCTCAAATGTAGCCCAAGGTACACAGAATGGCATTTTCCCCTATTACTTACTTTTCTACATTATCATTTCTTACATTTCTTGCAAGATCACCCATGCTTGGATGTGTCTGGGCATTATCAACTTGCAGATGAGATGAGACAGTACAATGAAAGAAAAAGCCTTCCCTTCTCATGGCAACTCTTGCGTCTATTCCTGTCTCATCCCTGCTTTTCCAACCTATTAAGCCTCCACAAGCCCTGTTTTCACCAGCCATGTACATGCAGAACCTCTTCCTCCCCTTCCACACTCCTCCTCCACTTCTTCTCTCTCTCCCCCTCTGACTGCTCGAAAAATTCAAGCCGGCTTCCTATTAATAAGAAGAAAGGGTACACTATCAGGTTGAAAGGGAAGGCAGAGGAATGGGTTAAAGAGGTTTAAATTGGAGTTTTATGGATATTTCTCTCTCTCCTTTGTGAGCACATTAAACTTTTCGTTCGTT
This sequence comes from Nothura maculosa, assembly GCA_032353885.1. Lineage (NCBI taxonomy): Eukaryota > Metazoa > Chordata > Aves > Tinamiformes > Tinamidae > Nothura > Nothura maculosa. The sequence continues at coordinate 2,914,164 of JAUBOD010000785.1, forward strand.
AAAAAAAGAAAAAACGAGAGGACAGGAATGGGAAAGGAGAGGAGAGAAGGGAAATAGTAAGGAGAGAAAAAAAAGAAAAAAAGAAAAAGAAAAAGCCCTCAGATATTCATGTGTGACACAGCTCAGGGAGGTGAGATGTACGGCTGATTTGCTTAATGCTGACAGGTCTTTCTTCTTATTGGAAAGAAAACACAGCGGGGATTCTAAAATGTGCCGTGTAAAGGTCCATGGCAGGAGCATTTCCAATCTTCCGTGGTGACGCTGCGGGCCAGGTATTCACACAGGCACATCAGGGGAAAATAACACAAAAAGTTCTTCAGTAGACTCCCATTAACCCGCTGCCTATGATAATGCTGAGCCTGGAGCGGCTCCAAAGCACCAGCCAGCACAGAGGGATGTGTGCATGTCTGCGCACATGCCAACGTGTTCAAGTGGGGCAGGCAGGCATGGGGCAGGAGAGAAAAAAAAGGGAGAAAAAGAAGTGCAAAAAAAAGCGGGAGATGGCGAGGAGGAAGAGGATAGAGAGAAAGCAAAGACAAAGAGAGAGAAAGAGGGAGGGAATTTGAAAGAGGAGGAAAGATGAATGTGAGAATTAGGATTTGTCCTGATGCTTGTCACAGGCCTCTGTTCCCTCCTGAGCTCCCTGCGCAGTGTCAAAAGAAGAGTGAACATCTGGGAGTTTGGGAAGGTTGGGAAGCCTGGAACAGCCTCTAGATCTTCCCTTCGCCATGCCCTAAGCTCCTGTGCAAGTTCACCCAGGGGAGAAGCACCCTGGGGCCAGATTGGCTGCAATGCCTGTCTCTTCCAATGAGGTTGGAACTTGTTCCACAGAACTGGTAAGCAGCTGCAGGGACATGTCACAGCAACATTGTACACAATGCCTGAGCTGACATAGCTGATGGTCCCTGATGCTGGGGCAGCTGAGATGCTCCATGGATAAAGAAGAGACTTCACAGCAACCTCTCAGCTGATCTTGAAGGCCATGATGATATCTGGCATGTTGCCTGTCCAAAAGAAGCATCCTTTCCCCAGATTTCCCCTACTTTCTATATCTCTTGGTGCTAGGTATGGTCTTGCCTGGGAAAAGAGCTGGTACATGTTATTGTGGGAAGCCATCAGAATGCACGGTTATAATGGCAAAATCATGAGCAGAGCGAGTGTGTGAGGAGGGGCCTTGGAGGAGGAAGAGAGGAGATTTTAGAAGCAAGTTGGATACTTACAGGGAACAAGTATAGGGAGGCTCAGGGATTGATCTGGTTAGCAGGATACGTGGAGGTGTTTGGAGCTGGTAGCTATGTACTGTTGAACAAAATCTGAAAACAAGGTGAAAAATTGATATTTTGCTTTATCCAGGAACATCAATGATTCAGGAAGAGCAGTCTGCAGCACCCGGTTGTAGGGTCAGCACCTATACCATGTATCAGCCATTTAGCCTCTATACTCTGGGTGATGAGGAAGAAGCAGAAAACAGGTAGATCACAGGGCTTTGTAGAGACAGCAGCTCAGGACATAACTTGGGGCATAGGACCTGTCTCTGATGGAGCCACCCAAAACATCCAAGCTCAGAAGCTTCTCTGTAGGACTCATCTCACACCCATGACATGTATTTCTACTCTGCAGCATCTTCACCTTGAGCTCCCTTTATGTTCCCCAGCCAGCCCCCAAAAATGAAGTTTAGAGTACAGTCCATATCATGCTAAAGTGGAACTTCATCAGACAAAACTCCACTAATTGCCACCGACTATCCCATTTGTTTCTCCTCTCACAGAGCCATATGTGCAAAGCAAAGGAGAGATGTTTCAGTCCTGCTCCCCAGTAGCTCCCATGTACACGGTTCAGGACCCACAAGCCTGAGCAGACAACATTCAGATGCCAAGTTCAAGGGGTTCATGAAGGATCGAAAGAGTAGACACATGCCATGCCCTTTAAGGACCAATTGACTCTCTTACAGGAGGGCCTGTCCTGGCCAGCAAAAACAAGAGGTCCCACATTACAACAGGAACGGGTACCAAGAAACAGGTGACATGGGATCTCACATGGCACTATCTCATGCATTCAGGAGCAAAGACCGGGCTAAGATGGAGCAGAAAAGTCAGCAACCTCCCTCATCATTTTAAAGGATGGCCTTGGATGATCCTCTTTCTGGATGCCATTGGACTATTGCAATGACGGATGAAGCTCCTGATTTTGCAAGCTCTCCTGCTCCCCACCCCATCTTCCCCTAGGATTAGAGACATATCTCCCTGGGGAGCACACAGCTGTGACTAGCAAACATAACTAGCTGCTGCTAGATATGGATAAACATGCTGCTCCTCTTCCCCCTCCACTGTGCTGAAGCAGCATCTTTGCCAGCAGGTGCACAGAAAACAGGGAATCTTGCAGGCCGCAGGTCACAATTTCTCCCTCCTTCAGCTGAAATCCATAAGCAGTGGTGAATTGGCAGGAGCAGAGAAAAGGGGGAGCAGGGAGAAATGGTGCTTGCCACTTCTTATTTTCTTAGTGCCATGGGAAGCCCTAGGAGAGCAAAGGGAAGGGAAATGGGCTGGTTTCTGTGCACTTTGCATTCCTGACCCTTCCTAAAACCACTGCTCATATCCATCAGGTTGACCTTCACAGCATTCCATGTGGGTGTTGTCCAAAGGGCAGATTGCTAACACTGGGAATGTAGTATGGGATGCCTTAATAACAAGGCTGGTGTCCATTTGAGACTGGAACATCTAATCAGCGATGTTTGGGACACTTTTCATCTCATCCTAAAGTCAATGTCACAGAGGAACCAGGTGCCTGATTTGATGCCCAGTGACCACAAAGGTCCCTGGTAGGCACCCAAACCACTTGCAAATATCTGAAGCTAGATGACATCAAGGAGAAACCCATCAAGGTTTCTTTTTCTGCTAATAACTCCCTTCTCCATGTCCTAGCTTCCCAGACCTCTCAAATGGGGGTTATGGTGTTGATCACCTTTGCCCAGTGCTTGGAGGTGAGCTGATTAAAATGTCTGTCAGTAGTTCCTGCTTAAGGGCTCTGCAGAGGCCAAGATGAGGCACACAGACACACCACATACCTCTTCCTAGTTGCTTGGCTAGTGTGTATCATGTGTTGATATCAGTCATTCAATCTTGCACAGCTCAAGCAATAGTCCCAACAGCTGAACCCTGCTTCTCTGAGAAATTCCTGCAAGAACTATCAAATCCTCATATATCATATCCATCCTGGTCATCATCACTGTCAACCTCTCTGGATTCTGCACACGGTAATGTCCTAAAACATGTCCTTGTTGAACCTCATGAGGTTCCTCTCCGCCCAGCTCTCCAGCCTGTCCAGGTCTTTCTGAATAGCTGCTTAGCCCTTTGGAGTGTCAGTCATTCCACTCAGCTTGGTATCTTCTGCAAACTTGCTCAGGGTGCACTCTGTGCCCTTGTCCAAGTCACTGATGAACAGGTTGAACAACATTGTGCCCAGTACTGATCTCCACAGGACACCACTGGCCACAGGCGCCCAACTGGACTGGGCCGCATTTATCACCATGCTTTCCACTTTGAAAATATCTCTCTGAAGTCATCCACTGGTGGCTTGGAGGTTGGAAATCTGACTGTAGTCAAGGCATGAACCCTACAAAAATCATGTATTAAAGTCAGTCACAGCTCCTCACTTTGTGCCCATCAGCAGAAAGTAATGCTTATTCTCTATCCCCTCTTATTTGGGACGTTGCTACATCCTGCTACCTATGCCCAACACCTCAGATCAACATTCCACATAGTTGAGATATTTCTACAAGCAATCCTGTGACCTGTCCTTTGACCCAAGTAGACCTATGGTCAGGTATCCCATCATTCATCCTGAGATATTTTACTGTTTGCATAGTATAAAGAATCTCTGTGATTTCTTCTCATTAAATCAGCTATTCTGGAAATGGTTCCTTATCTCTCCCAGAGGGAGAGATTCCAATTTGACCATGAGTCTGCCTCAACTACCCCTCCATCAGCTCCTAGACACATCAGCTTTCCCCCTTGAGCGGATGTGAGGCCAAAGGAGAAACCTGCAGTTAAAAACTTTACCTGACGGCTCTTTGCTTTGGATTTCCCTAGGCTGCAAGTAAGCGTTAGAGATGTGATTCTCTACAATTTACCTGGGTTGCCCAGACGATGTGTCTCCTCAGAGTTTTCCCAAAACAGAGTTTTCCCACTCCTTTCTGCCTTCTCTCAGTTCTCCCCAGTTTCATGACATGAAGACTGGGGAAGAGCAGCCAACCCTACAGAGCTGTTCACTTTTGCCCACGTGTTCCCATGGGAATCCCACCAGAAGTGATAAGAAGAGTGGGCGGTCAAGAGGATTTTCCTTCCTGCACTCTGCTGTCCTGCATCAGCCCAGGGTGTACTGGAGAGCCTCTGCCCATCCATATGCACTGCTGTCCCTCCACCCTTCTGCAAAGGAGCCAGGGACGCTCTCCATCACCCTGGACTTGGCTCAGGAGGACCCTGGAGGAACCATGACACCCTTGGTCCTTGCCCAACCTGCAACCCCTTCCCATGTCCCAGCTAACAAGCTTCTAGCAGCTCTATTCCCTATCCACTGAGGGGAGGGAAATCCTCCCATTTCAGTTCACTTCCTCCTCCTCCTCCTCCTAGGAAAGCAGAGCCCCGTGCCGAAACAAGCTTTACTCCTCTCTCCTTTCTTCCCCTTTTCTCTCCTCCCCTCTCCGTCACGCCAGTTATTTCATCCTTTGAGAACTCTCTGCATCTCCCTATGGGACCCACTTTAAAAAACAAGGGGAAGGGGGGCAAAAGGAGGGCGGGGAGTGAGGGGGGAAGTAAGAAAGAAAACTCCATTGTCTTGTCAAAGGGAATAAGTGAGAAGTTGCAAGTGTCTCTCTGCAGGTTTTGGCTCCTGTGTGCTTTCCTTTCAAACCCTGCCAGCCTCAGGGGCTGTCATTTCGCCTTCATCTCAACAGATCGACCCACAGTTACCCACAGCTCCCCCTCCTCAGCACCACAGAGCGTGGAGCTGCCAGGTTTTTCACGGCCATCATCAGCTTGATCCTATTGACAGATCTCTTCTCCTCGCATCCATCTTAAAAGGGGTTCCTTCCTTCCTTCCTTCCTTCCTACCTTCCTTCCTTCCTTCCTTCCTTCCTTCCTTCCTTCCTTCCTTCCTTCCT
>JAUBOD010000785.1:2931915-2946483 GCA_032353885.1 Nothura maculosa
GAAAGGATAAGATGCATTTCATCACACGTTCATTGCATATAGACAAGGAGATTAAGTCTTCTCCACTCTTCTGCTTCACCTCTAGATCTCTAATGGCCATACAGAGTATCTAAGCCACAAGGCCTCCCGTCCCTTCCCCATCCCCATGCAGGTATCAAAGCACTTGACTAACAGCATTCCTGCCCTCTCCAACCTGTGCAAGTAATGGAGACAAGCTGTCACCCAGCCTCATCATCCTGATGGACAGGAGCTTATATCCCACGCTGGACCCAGGAACTACCAATTCCAGCAGCTTATTCCAAAACAAAGTGTGCATTGAGGGGTTAGGTTTCAGTTTTTCCGGCTGTGAGAAGAAGAGGCTGCCAAAAAAATAACACTGACAGCTGCTCTGGGAGTCATGCGCTGTTGTGTGACCTCAGCCCCTTCGCAGGGTGGCCTCCAAGCAGTCATTGGCAAGCAATGCCACTGAACACCATGGCAATCATTAGTGCCAGCCAGGCCCCATTTGGAGAGGCAGAGCATGCAGCCCACGAGCTGTGAAACACACCACCTCACTCCAGCACTCCCTTTCCCCCTTTTACCCTCTCCACGCTGGTCCCCAGGAATTAACATTTTAGGTTTCCTTTGGGGGCATTTGTGTCACAGTGATTTTCACTGAATTAAGGCCACCTGGAAAGGCAAACTATTCAGAAGGCATGTTGCAGAAGAAGGCTTCACAGTATTTGAATCCAGAGGGGAAGCAGTCACTGTGAAGGGAACTTGTCTAACGTGGCACAAAGACAAAGAGGAAACCCAGTGCACTCTGCTAATCTCTCTATTATTCTTTTTTGGTTTTTTTATGTGCTGAGCTATTGAGAGGTATTTGTATACCAGCTATGCAATCCTTTCATGTCCGTGTACCTTGCCCCTGTGTCAAGATGAGCTTTCAGACTAACTACTAATAACGAACTAATTTCTTGTACATTGCCGTCATTGTAGGCAATTAGGGCATGCCATATTGGGGACCACTTGGGAACAACATGGAGCCCCACTGGTTTTCAAGCATTGCTCCTCCAGACAGCAGATGGCAATTGTCACAATCACGGTGGGTTGATCTGAGTCTTCTAAAGTTCTACTAGATCCTGTTACTCCAGCTGTGCAGCCAATATCCATATTACATTCAATTAGAGAAGATATTTTCTCTCATCCCACTGAATCATCTATCTATCCATGCATTTTACTCTTAGGAATTCAGTCCAGTTGTCCATGTATGTGCCTTTGCATATACCCTAGGGTATTTTGGTCTACCTTCATTTACCATTCCAAAAGTGCTCAGGTCTCTCTCCCAAGGGTTGTATATCGTAACAATCAACCTTGGGCAGATGCCTTGCATACTGCAATGTATCTCAAAGGCTGGTAGATATCATCCTTAACCAACTGCATGAAACCCCTGAGAAATGGATAATACCAGGGAAGTTTATCAAGATCAAAATTTGAAGATTTCTCTGCTTCTCCAACTGATGGAAAACTATGGTTTTCCTGCAATGCATTAGGGTTGTTTCATCCAGCATTGTCCTGCCCTGCATTTCATCATGCCCCACTACTTTTCAGTCACTCTTAACTGCACTTCTAACTGTTGTTTTAACCTATAAAGGTTAGAAATCATCTAAATATTTGAGTCAAAACTGTGTTGAGTTAGAGAAACACTTCACATATCTTTGTGTGCTGGCTTTCCCTTTTAGGCTTGCAGAGCTTGGGGCACGTTTGTTTTGAAAAAGGGTGTTTTCACTACAGTCTTCAATTCAAGCTCTTTCTGTAACTCTTATCCAAGACAGTTGGAGTCTCATGACTATCACGGTCTTTCAGAAGTTAGACGTATCATGGATAGGGTTGCCAGGAGAGAACATGGTGGTATCAATTATGTTTTTCATGATATACCTACCTTAAACTACTGAAAATTGCCTTGAAGAGGCAGGGGTGGTTACATTGCAAACATTTCTAGCCCAGGACTCCAAAATTGGCCTTTTTCATGAGTTTTTCGAACAGCAACAGTTGCAGTGGGAAAGTTCTTTGGGGTTTGTATGGTGGTGAGAGTAACTTGTGGATTAACAATGCTTCAAAGCCTTTTTCACTTTCCTTCCAGATTTCTGAATTTTGTATGTGCTTTTCAGCACACACTAGACAATTCACCCCCCACAACAATAAATTATACAGGCCAGGAAACTAACAGCATCCTTTCTATCAGAGGCTTGGGTAAGAGACTTTGCGCAATCAATTACAGCTCTCAGAAAGAGTAGAAGATGCGTCCAGGTGGTCATCTGGATGCTCCACTCTTGCAATTGCGCACACGACTGCAGAACTAGAATCTCCAACTTTCTGAACAAAGGAAGTCCTTAGTTTATCCCTTATTATGTGTATTTAGACTAGATGAAGAGGTCACCCTCTGTTTGGGTGAGTTTTTAACCATTGGAAGCCTGGACAGGGCTAACTTATGTGGTTTTCTGGCCAGAAATACAGCCTTCTCTCAGCATCTCCTCCCCACTCTTCTTCTCGCTCTTCTCTTTGCAAAGTGGAGAAGTGAACAGATGTTTTTCTGCTTTCCCACCTAGCTCCCCCACGCCCCCCCGCTGGAGCGAGCTCACCTCCCCAGTGTGGGAAAGCCCCGGAGCAACCTCCTTTGCAACTCTGCAGACTCCGCGTCACCTCACCTGTCACACAAGCTGGTGACAAGACAAGCAACAACACGCAACCCGCCAACTACCACCATGAGCCAACAGGGGGGAGGAAGAGGTGGTGGCGGGGGCAAGCAGATGTACCACGAGTTGCTCCCCGAAAGCGTTTTTTGTTTTTTTATTTCATGGGGAGGTGTGAAAGGGAGTCTGCACCTCCCTCTCCCAGTATAGGTACCATAGCAGCTGCCAATGGCTACGGGCCTACCACATCAGCCTTGCTATTTCTGTGAGATGTCAAACATGCAGCGCTAAGCAATCATCTCCCTTGCCATCTGCCAAGGTGAACATGGCGTGTGGATCTTAGATCAAACAATTTGACAGATTCTCTTCTCCCCCTCCCCCTTATTCTTTCCTTTTTAAAGACGGAGAAGGGAGGGGAGAGGGAAAGAATATCATGTTGATTCATTCTTGGGCAAAGTTGTTTTTCTATGCCTACCAAAACAGGAAATACATTTAATCCAGTGTCCTCTCAATTCAAGACCAGGACATCCTTTGTGGGACATCAAGTGGGACATCCTTTGTATGCAAGAAATGCAAGTGGGACATCCAGGATATAAGAGTAGCATCCTTTGATCCTATTTCAGACCTGGAATGTCCGATAGTCCTACAGAGCTCATGCTGTTGGCTGGCTTTGAGTCCACATTGCCCATTTTTGCCTATCAAGAATAGGCAAGACTGGGACAGTGAAGAAATTTATGTCTGAAGTGTTGCCTTCCCTAGCAAGGTAAGTGGGAAATTCAAAGGGTTGGGTGCCACTGTGAGAGAGGATTCCCAGTTACCTTTTCCTGGACTGACCATTGAATGGAGAGATGTTGTTGGACAGGGTCTCTAGCACTCACTGAGCCATTCTCTCCTCATTAAAAAACAAAATGTGATGAGCAAAAAGAACCTAAAGAACCTAAATGTCCACACTAGGATGTTTATTCTAATAAAACATGTCAAGGAGAGGTGTTTACTTCTCCTCTCTTTCCTGATCCCTCACTGCAGCCATACTAAAGAGGGAAGAAGCTGCGAGAAGCTTTTGTTTGATAGTGAAGGCTGCTTGCAAGGTCTGGGTTGTCTCTAGACCTCATATGACATTGTGTCCTACAGATACTTCGGCAAAAAAGGACAGGTCTTCAGGTGCCACAGTGTATGATTTGCCATGAGAAGACTAAATATTCCAGCTATAGAGACCTTAAGCTTCATCCCAATCAGGATTTCTAGATCTCCAAGGGTTCCATATTGTTTTTATGCAGTAACATTCTTCAGCTTCTCCTTGGAGAATGGGAAGGAGGATCTGTAACAGTTGCTAGAAGAATCAGTTGCATTTTCAGTTCAAGTGAGGAGCCTCTGCCAGTAGCTGGAAGAGCAATCTATTACGTTCTCTTGACTTCTTTCTACTCATCACACCTCTTGTAAGGCACAGAAATAAGTCCTGCAGGAAAGACAAAACTCATTCCATGAAGAGCTGTTCTGAAACTAGGGGAAGGTTTAGCTTTAACTGTTAGCACAGTCCCAGCAGACAGGACCGCAACAGAAAAATATTGTCTCCGTAATCAATATAGGACTGTGTTTAGTTGCAGCCCTTGAAGATTAGCCTGTTTATTCCTGCATCCCATCTCGTATTCTGCTCTTTATCCTCCATTCTCTCTCCAGCCTTCCCACATACACACTTTTCAATTATTTCCTTCATTCTACCTCTATGTTCCAGAGATAAAATACAGTCCTATTCACTCTTTGCAGAAGCTTCATGTCTTGAACCGATCTGATCTTCAGTGTCCATTACATCGAAATTCATATATACCAGTTTTCCATTTCTCCCATATGCATCTTCTACTACATTCTATATACAGTCATCTCCAAAACCTTTCCAAGATCCAACTGCAAATCATTCTGAAAAGTCATCTATACCACAACATGAAAAACAAACAAACACGGCTAATTCTCATAATGAATCAGAACAATTCTGAACTATCTGGGAAAAGTATTTTCTCATAGTGTATCATTTATTATGATAAAAATATGACAAAAATAATAACATTCTATATTATTTAATGTATTTCATAAATGCTGGGTTCTGATTGCTAGCTGAGTCAGTAGGTAACATGAGACAAAATTAGCCAAGTCTAGAGCTAAAGAGTGGCTAAAGATTCAGCATGATGATGTCCATGCTCTGTTGGCCAACATAAGGAAACCAGCTGGCTACAGACTTTTTAAGGATCTGTAACTAAAGAATTAGTACAGTTTTTATAGTCTCATTGGAATCTCTGCAACTCTAAATCTTCTGTAGGTGCACTGATCAGATCACACACTTATCTATCTCAGATAATGTTAACTATGCTTCAAATTTGAACAAGGAAGACAAATAAAGGAGATTTCTTACCACCACTATACTCTCCATAGCAGCCTGTGTGAGAATTTAGCAATATACAGGGCCACACATTTCTTTTTGTTTCCTTGGCGGTCTGCCATGATACCATCCAGACCTCTTGTTTTATTCAAAAGCCCAGCTCAGAAGCTTCGAGACACTTTTAGGGGAAAAAAAAAAATCACCTTTGTTTTCCTTAAATTGGAAACAGCAGATTTTGTCCTAGAAGGGAAGGATAGTAGAAGAATCTGATAAAGAAAAGTCTTCCCTGCTATTCTAAATGTCTTGTCTTCAAAACATGACTGGATATCTTCTGAAAAGTGCATTCCAGTCCAACCATTCTCTGGTCCATAACTTGCCAAACAAGTGATCTCACCAGATTCTTTATTGGGCACCTTCTGCCCTGTATAGCTCTGGGATGGGTTCTTCGCTCATGCAAATCAGTATCACAAAACTATGTAACACCATCTGATGACCCAGTTAGATGATTTGGGTCCATGTACAAATGGGATAAATCAGCACACTTAGCCAGACACTTATTCACAGTAGCCCTGTGGTAGCCAAATCATTGCAATTCCATTTACTGTTTATTTTACTCCATTTGTATCTACCTCTGGGTTTCTTATACCACCTCCTGTTGTACAAGACCAAAGGAAAAAGACGAGAAGAACCCTACTTAAAACTTTGTAGGCAATGCAAATGAGGGGAAGTAAGCAGTAAAGCTCAAAGACAAATAAATCTTGACAAAGACAAGACAAAGCAAAAATCTCCCCAGTTTTTCATGCAGCACAATGACCGACAAAGGATGGAGCCTTAGCATGTCCTGCCCGAAGAATAAGGATCAACTGAAATGTCACCATCCATGTGTTTTTTCAGGGATTTAGTTCAGAACTAATCCTATGCAACTTTGAAGACTTGCAATTCACTTACCTAGCAATATGGGTATTTCACACAAAATACCACCTTCTCATAGAAAATGTTGGACCAGTTCCTAAAAGAGGACTGTGTTCCCTTATCAGGCAGTCTGGCCAACATTTACATACACTGCATGAATGAAGATAAAAGTCTGAGTGTTTCTTTCCAAAAATGCTGAAGGAAAAAATGTGGTTTTTGTATTCTTATCTATTAGTAAGACAATAAGGCTCTGGTTTTTTTTTTATTTCTAATGTCTGAGTCAGCTGGCTTCACATTTTTTCCTTTGATTTAACCCATAGAAAAAGAAGAAAGATGTGTTCAGATAAAGCTAGTGATGCTTATGTAATTGGCAAGCACTGGAAAGCCCTGTGATGGAAAGTGAGAAGAGATTTCCCCTATACAAATAAACCTACGTTGAATCCAAAATGCCCTATCCTTCAAGGCAGCAGGGAGGATACAATTCCCATCCTTCTAATCCCAAACCCTCACAATTAACCATAAGGACATTATTACCAAGATGGCAATGCAGAGGATATTTTAACCATTTGCCTGCAATTCTCATTTCTTTGTCACAAACACCCTTCATCAAGTTTCTTCCAAAGGGTTGGATCTACCTTTTCATTCTTTCAAACCTTGGGTCTTTGTATCCTAAAAGGGAGAGGAATTTGGGAGTCCTCATTGACAACAGGTTAATCCTAAGTAGTAATGTGCCCTCGTGGCCAAGAAGGCCAATGGGATCCCGGCTTGCATTGGGAGCAGTGTCAAGTGAGATGATCCTGCCCCTCTACTCAGCTCTGGTGAGGTCACATCTGCATTATTGGGTGCATGGAGATGGAGACTAAAGAACTCCTCCCATGGGATGCAAAAGGACAAAGAGTTTGTCTTTATGGACAGATAAATATGTACATGAAGTCCATCCTCCAAGACTTGATATCACATGAAGCTTTGCTGCACACATCCTATGCTGTGCTAGGGAGAAGTTGGGGCTTTCTAACTCTAACAAACCCAGGCTGTAGGAACATTTATCCTTGCCACATTCTACTGAAAAGAGAGTAGTTTGATGGAAGGGGAGCATCCCAGTTCTCCTTGTCAGGAACACCAGCCAACTCCAAACTCAGAGATATCATGCCCAGTGTGTGATGGAAACTCCAGGACACAATCAAGATGGGTAAGCAGCTCTCTGCAAATGAACCTTCTTTGAAAGCTCCAGCCCATATCTTTAGCCTGAAGAAGCAAAAAAACTAACTTGAGGATACCAAAGACCTAGCTGAATATTTCATTGTGAGATCTGCACCTCTGAGTCCATCCTCTCTTCTGGACTTACTCGAAATAGGAACAGTACTGCAGTCCCTCACTGAAGAGGAAAGAGCTTTAGTGGCTGAATCTATGATTGATAGAGAGCAATCTGGCTGTCATGGCTCTCCCATCCTGGACTGTAAATCAGGGGCCTGTCAGAGGAGTTGGCCCCTTGGAGAAAGAGAGGCAGATAAATCAATCCTGCCAATCGACAGGCTTGCACTGAAATGTATTGTTGGTTTATCAGTCAATAATTATTGACTGAGATCATTTTCGCAGGGTGATGTTCTGCTCTCTAGATGAGAGCCCAGCCCTGCTGGAAACACAGGCTGCAGAAATGTCCAGCAGGAATTGGAGGAAAGTTGGGAAGAGAAGACAGAGAGAAAGAAGCAGATTGGTGGATGGGGAGAAGATTGGAATCTGGTAAAGATTAGGGACAAAGAGAGAAGGTGCAAGAAGAGAGGAGACATGGCATAATGGTTTGTATTTCCACAGAATATAGGAAGCAAAGAGAAGAGTTCTTGCTTGCTTTATATGCCCTTCTCCAAAGCCAAAGAGCTACCCAAGAATTCAAGTTCTCCCAGTCTCCTCCAGTCAGTGAATAGCTGTGAAGCACTGGCAAGGCCTGTGTCCCATCCATAGCAGCAATGGCAGCCTGCTTCCATACTTAGCTGCTCTCCAGCTGCAGTGGAGATGTTCCAAGAGGAGCCAACTCTGGAGAGTAGACAATGCATGTCAGTATACGCTTGGAATGGACATTTCATCCTCTTCTAAAGTCTTTGGAAAGAACACCCTCCTTTCAAGGTGCAGAGAAAAGACATATGAGGTCAAGCACAAAAAAATAGTTAGGACTTAAGGGTTATATCTCTGAACTAGGGTCTCTTCTCTGTGGCTGAGACCACCCAACACAAAACAATTCATGCCCATACATATAAATTCCCCATGCATGGAAGCAAACTGCTTAGTCCTTGGCAAACTTCCTCCCATCTGGCTCAGGATGCTGGCTGGCAGCAGGTGCAAACATGCCAGGGACCTTTCCAAAATTAAACAGCAGAGGCAGGTGAGCTGCCCAAGTTTCCTGTATATCCTCAGTTCTCTTCCTTTGCCTGTGTGTGCTGTTGTGATGTCCCATGACCAGATCACGTCCTTTATTATTATTATTATTATTATTATTATTATTATTCTACAAGACAGCTATTTCCCTGCCTGCAGGACCTGGTCTCTGCCCACTTGAGAACAAAATACTCACAAGTCTATTTTCTCCCAAGGTTCCCTTGCATGGTCCTATTTATTATTTATTGTGTAGTGCATGATCCCTGATCCAAATACAGAATTATTAATTTCCCTTTGAAGTTTCTTTTGCGGCTTTTTGCTCCAGTATCTCTCCAAACACACGTTGTTTCCTCTTCCCAGCTTTCCCATTGGATAAATAGCTTTTTCCAGGGAAACTTGAACTAGGCTCTTCTCTTTCTACCTTAACCATCACACAGAGGCAGAAGCACTGCAAGGCTTCTCTGTAGGATATTGTATTTTGCTGTGCAGGGGTGAACAGCTAGGACCAGGATGGACAACCAAGGCTGTAGGAAAAAGAGAGGGAGAGAAAAAAAAGGGTTCAAGGTAGAGAGAAGAGCCTTGAAAAGTAGATCCTGATGCTGGAGAGATGAGAAAGGTGGCTTTTCAACAGAGCGCCGAGCTTTTGGGGCAGTAGCTAGTGCCCGTATAGCTTAGCCCAGTCTCAGGTGCAAGAGATGTCCTAGTATTGCTAAAGAGAGAAAAGTCTGCAGCAGATTTTCTTCTTGTCCAGCAAGATGTCTTGGATACACTGAATTAAGTAGGCCTGAGGTCCTCCCTGCTTAAAGGAACTTATGTTTTGTCAAAGGGGACTTCTGGCCCCAGGCTTGATCCCACCACTTCACTAATTCACTCAGTTTCTAAATAGCTCCTTTGGAAACCCGGGTTCCTCACAGTTGGTCATTGGCTGTCTCTTTTTTAATTGGAGCCTTAATCTCTTACTGGCGATCATAATGTGATTGGTATCGCCAGGCCGTTTGCGAACGGTTAACTGTCCGTGCCTTACACAGCCCATTAGACACAAAAAATCTGCCAACTGTGCTCATATTAGTTGGAAAAGTGTTTAGCACATAGAGAATAGAGTGACTTCAGACATGAGTGCTGCACAAACTGAGCAGGGATTGAGGATCAGGTTGGGGCAAGACTCCTGGGCTGTCTTCCCTGCTCTGCAAGGGATGTGTCATGGAGTAGCTGCTCCCAGGGAGACGGAATTGGGGAGTCCCCTTTGCAAATATGGGGCAAAACTGTCAAATAAATTACTGATTGTTTCAGACAGGGTCATAAGGAGTGTTGAGGCTCAGGAGCTAGCTCTAGCAATTGATATCCAGGCTCTGAGCAGGTAAGTTGGGTAGGGATTGGAGGATGGAATGTTTAGGCAGCACCCATGGGTTCCATTCATGAAGCCATCAACATTGCTGTGCTGACATCTTTCCCATCCCTCTTCAAAACATGTCAGTGGCCAAATCCTGTTACTTTTGCTCTCCAAATGGTGAGATTTCCAAGATGATTTTGTTTTATTTACAAAAAAAAATAAAATAAGAAAGAAAATGAAGTGCAGAAGATGAAGTGACTGGGTTTTCTCCTCAAGCAATTTTGATGTTATAATGCTTGTGTAGAGGGGTTCTGGTTCACTCTGTTCCAGGCAAAATGAGGAGAGGGCACTCTCTGAAGGATGTGCAAATATGCTTGAAAATGGGGCCTGTTCCCCCAATATCAGCACTCTTGGCCCTTCCTAAAGCCCTTAAAATGAACCTAGCTTTCATCCTGGCAGCAAATCTGACAACCCTTAGATTTAATAAGAAACTAATCCAGTGAAAGAAACACTCCTCACATGTGAAATGTTGCAAGGGAACAAAGAATCTTGTTCTGGCTGTAGCTATCTCCAATCAGCATCCTGTTTTCTGGGGTAATAACTTACCAATTTAAGTCTAAGATTCCCTGAAAGGATCATCCCACATCATCTTTTGACTTTTGAGAACCGCAGCTTCCAGGATATGCTATGATCACTCTATAGACTGTGAAACCTTTTAACATTCTTTGTATGAATTGAGGAAATAGGGGTAAATACATTTTTTTCATGATATTAAAAAGTAATACCATTTTCCTTGAACTGTCTCCAGATCATTTCAGTGAAAAGTACTAGACTATTTTGAGCAGGTCTGGATCAAGAAAAGTTTTTATTTTTTATCATTTTGTGGGTTTTGTTTGTTTGTTTGTTTTCCAGAAAAAATGCAGTTATGGAGGATCACTTCTAATCAGCCTGGTGCTCTGCTCTTCTTTCTCTCCAGCACATGCATGTACCTATGTCTTCTCATTTCACATAAATTATGTCCCATTGTGAACTGCACCAATGAGTTTGTGCAAGTCGATCTTTAAGGTCATGGATCTACCTCAATAGAGGTAATAACTTTTTTTTTTTTTTTTTTGTAATATGTTATGGGTTGGAGGACTATGCACAGGTTGACAGAGTGAAAGTACAGTCCAGAAATGAGAGGAAGTGAGAGGGAGGGCAATTTGTGTGGATAATTACATGGAAAATGCAAGAGAAGATAGGGTTCATGTTCACTAAATGTCAGTGCTAGTAGCCACCTGCAAGGCGCTGGGTTGAAATTTCTGGCTTGCAAATCATCCCCATCCCTCATGCATCCTCATGCATCTTAGTTGGGTGTGAGGCACTGCAGTTATATTTTTAGTGCTACAAGTGCTATTTGCTCACAACTGCACACATGCTTTTTCTATCACATGCCTGTGAGTCACAATGCCAGCCTGACCGACATCCTGAGATCCAGAGCCCACAGACATAGCTCCAGCAACCCAGATAACATCAGTATAAAGCTTATATGCATGGGGAAACCATGGGGAGAGCTGTCAGGTCAGACTTGTATAGGGTGGGATGAGGAGACCTTCACTACAGGATGGTGCACTCAGATCCCCAGCATCATGAAAGGTTGAACCTACCATGATGCCAGGTCAAGCACCTCCTGTAGCAGCAGAGGAACTGATGGGACCATGGAGATTGAACTGACTGAGACCTAGGGCTGGACTGAGTGTCAATACCTTGCCAGTGGAAACAATTTCTTTCTCCATGTTTGCTGCCTCTAGCTGGCTGAATCAATGTGTCTCTGATTGAAAAAGGCAGAGGCTGCAGTTGCTGGTGTTGCCCAAGGAAAGATACCAACATGAAGACTGACAGCAAGTGTAGGCCAAGGCTGTCCACAGAGCAGGAATCAAGGAAAGTTTGTGGTGATGCTTCAGGGACAGGCTGTCATAGTCCTCAAGAGAGAAAATATAGGTTGAAATGAAAAAGAATCAGAAACACCTTCATGATGAGGACAGTTATGAGAAGGTACAGGCTGCCTAGACTGGTCATGCTGTGTAGCTAAGCATGCTTGGAGCATGAGGTTGAACTAGAAGACCTCCTTTATCACTTCCAACTTGATTTATCTCATAGTCTTATGACTCAGAGAAGCCAGCTGGGATGAGCACACAGTTGGGAGCCAGAATGTTTTGTTTTGTGCTATGGTGACTCTCCACAGCAGCAACATTGGTGCATCAGCCATTACAAACAAGGTTTGGCATCCCTCAGATCTACAAGGAGGCAGGCATGGAAATGCACTTGCCAAATGAAAAATCCCTAGGCAAACATCAAAATCTAGACTGGATGGACAATCCCCATTCATATTCTTGGTTACCACAGACCATCCATTAACCAATCCTTTCCTCAAGGGCCGGAAGAATCAAGAGATGAAGGCCACTTTCCTCTCCATTGCTGTGAGCTCTGTCACTCCATGTTTCACCAGTGTCTCAGGAGATGCTGCAGAAGCAAGGAGGGAATTTTACCTCTATGACGACACTGCGAGGGCAGCAGTAGAAAAAGCATCATGATCTTGAAGAGGCCAAGGCTAGCCTTCAGTTTATAAAAGCAAAAAAACACAGGCATTTCCCACCATGACAGGCATTTCTGTCGGAGAGAGCTGCCATAAAAGACAGTCCAAGCAACAGAGTGAAATTAAAACTAAATTGACTATGTGGCAACACAAGCTATAAATTGTGGTTATTGTGACCAGTGCCTGGGCATTATCCGACTGTCTATTCATCTTCCCCTTTGATTAAAACATCCTGCACTAATTCCATTTCCAAAGCCCAAGTTTATTTACGCATAATCAAATTAATTACATTCCCTTGCTTGTTAATCCATTCACATCTCCCAAATGAAAATGCAGCCCCAAGATTTGACACCAAGATGTGTCTGGCAGGAATGCAGCATCTCAAAAAAATCCTGGGGAAGTGAGGAAGATGGAATAAATCACATCCTTGCTTTCAACTTGATTCCCTGTACTTTTGAGGAGGGTTTCTCACTACTTGCTTAGGTAAGTACTACCCACTCTCTCTACTATCTTCTACCCAGACCTTCTCACTCCTGTCTGATGATGCTTTAATCTCATAGCTATTAACACAACTGAATGCATCAGCAGAAATTTGAATATATGTCCTGCCCCAGACTGGTGACCAAACACAGAGATGTCTGATGCCTAAAGCTGCCCATCTTCCAATGTCCTCCCATGATCCCAGGATGACACAGAAGCAGAGGATGATTTTCTGAGTTCATTTTGTAGGAAATAAAAGATCTTTAGAACATAAAAAAATGGAGTGGATACTCACAGGGCAATTAGCAGAAGGCTTTTGCTAATAATTTACCAAGTCTGCTGGCAACATGTTGAAGCTGGAGGCAGAAGCACATTTTCAGCACTTGACTGGGGCACAAACATACTTGTTTTCTCCTAGGAAAACTGCTAAAGGAAAACCATTGAGAATATATGAGTGCCACTAGAGCATAAAGCTTTCACTTTTCTCCTTCCTTCTCTTCTATCCCTCCTTTTAAAGAGAATCTCTTTTTTTTTTCTGGAAAGAGGAGAATTGAGCCACCTGGCTCTACTGTATTGACCCACTATGAGGCCACCATATACCTTCAAGTAGGACCCTTGGCAAGGGCACGTTTCCTATGAGTATGACCCTCCTTTACCTCCACCCCATAGATATCCCTTCTCATGGATGCAGCCATGCATGGGTCACTGCACCTCACCTTACCCTGACACATGCATGCAAGGCTTCTGCTCCCAAGACATTTCCCACACAATACTGGAATATGCTACTGGGTTTGTTGCTAATCCTCCCACCCTCCCCAATACCTGTTCTCGTCCAAGTGCCTGAGAGGATTTGGAAAGGCAGGGGAAATATAATTAGACGTGATGTTGCCCTCGGAGTCAGAGATGGGGCTGGCTTGTTGAAGGGCAGCGGTCAGCAGAAGGAGCGAAGAGGAGTCAATTTAGCACGGCTTACAGTGCCGTTCCGGCTGATTAGGGATTTGATGAGGGAAGGGGTTTGATTTTGGCAGCCAGAGTGACAGAAGCCTTACGGTCAGTTGAGATCTTGTTTAAAGAGGGCAAGCGGATCTGGACTGGGGATGATAGATAGGCAGCCAGGGAGGAGCGGGACAAATCGGCATGGCTCCCCATCCTTCGTGTTGTCTCTACAGCCCCCTGACCTAATCCAGCCAGGGCTGGCCATCAGCAGGGAGACACCGAGGGAAAGAGGGAGAAGAGGGTGAAAAAGAGGTTGATAAAGAACAAGAGGAAGAACAAAAGAAACACAGACAAAGAGTGTGTCACGTTTCTAAGGAGCTTGTGTTAACCTAAGTCATGCTAGCATCTTCAGGCTACAGAACCTCTTCCCATCACCTAAGCCTTCAACGTGCAGGATGCAGAGGCCAGACACGCACCAGGAGCAGCAAGGATAATATGGGTGGAAGAAGAGGCTGGATCCATTCCCTCCCATGAGATTTGTCCAACCTTTTCCTTCCTGGTTGCTATGTTGGGGATGTGCCTCCTGGCATCTTCTGTTGTTTGCATCTGGAGCAGAGTGGGCAGCAAGCTACTTGCCTCTTGGCCGTATGTGGCACTGGCATTCCTGTGTGTCCAGCCTCCACTTTCTGGTATTGAACACCCTTGCTAGTTGTGGTTTCACCCTATTATATCTCACTGTTCATTCCCCTGTGTGGGCTGTTCCAGAGAAAGGGAAGAGAGAGTTAAGGTTGACATCATGTCCTCATCTAGGTGACGTAGGGTGATGGAGCTGATTTAGATGTCAGCCAGAACTTCACATACAGAGTGTCATGAACAGAGTTACACACCATTCTTGCAGGTACTATACAATGACTGCTAACTA
>JAUBOD010000785.1:3004513-3016320 GCA_032353885.1 Nothura maculosa
TGTTATGTCTAGGAAGGGTTGAACCAGCAACTGCCTTCCCCCTTGGGGCCTGCCCATGCTGGCATCCGGACAGGTTTTTTCACCACTGCCCTCTGCCTCCTTCAAATCCTCCTTCCCCTAGGTCATTCCTGGAGTTTCGAGGTAGCCAATGGCTTGAGAACAAAGTGACCTGGAAGAAGGACCCTCATCTTCATGGTGGTCAGGCCTTTAACACATGCAAGTGGGTCTGCCTGCCTCATAGGGCTCTTGTTTGCGTGTGGTCAGAGTTGAGTTTGTCACCATTGTTAGCATCTACAGTTTACGCAGCTCCAGCATTGGGGGTCTCCTTACTGATAGTCCAAGGGACTGTTTTCATCAGGCACCACGTGAATACAGACACTGTTGGGAAGCATGCAGGCCATGTTCCTCCACCCAAGACCCACAATCCCATTGCCCCATCCATCTGCCCAATGAACCTTTCCATTGCTGTCCTTCCACTTCCACTCTATTGCCCATCCTTCCCACTATAAACATCTCCATCCCATTGCCCATCCCTCTCACCACAGCTACCTCCACCCCTTTGCTCATCCTTCCCATCCAACCACACCACCTCCAGAACCAGAACCTAGTGCTACTGGGGCTGACCCCCTAGTGTGTCTCTCACACGAAGGTCACCACGTGTCCTCTTGCAGGACCTCCACCTGGCTTTTACAGGGCACAAAAGACCACCAGGGACACAAGGTGACAGATGCCTCCGCTCACTACTGCAGCAGATTCATGCATCTTTAACCACTGCCCAAACTTAGTGGGATGTACATTTGTGATGGGTGAGGAAGGAGCACAGGCCCCTCGCCAGGGCCCCTACACCTCCCTTCCAGTGCGATACAAGCCCATCAATATTTCAAGCCCAACTGCGTGGTTTTTGGCAGCCTTTTGCTTGTTTTCTGTTGTGGCTCGCCTCACGCTCTGTCCAGTGCTCCTTCAGCCTGCGCTAATGCCCCATCCCTGGAGATCCTCAGGAGCCCCATGTCTGCTCCTGAAATATTGATGGGACAGCAGTGAGGCAGGAGCCACTGGACAGGGAGGTAGCTCGGGGTCACTGGCAGCCACATGGGCAGTGTGGTGCCACCAGAAGATGGGCAGGAGGAGGGGTGGGGTAGGAAGGGCAGGGTGGAAGGAGTTCTGGTGTGTGCAGGTCCTCACCTTGTTAGGACATTGGATGTTAGAGGCTCCTTCCCTCCCTTCTTGGGTAACGCAGAGCCTGCCCTACTGCATGACACAGTGTTGATGTCTTCCTCATATGTGGAGGAACTGCTTTGGTGAGAGGAATCTGTGATTCTGTGACTAGCACCATTTAATTGTAATTAAAAGTGACCTCCAGAATCCTCCAAAATGAGGGGAAGAAGAAGAAAAGAAGGGGCTTTTAGTATTGGTTATTCCCACTATATTCCCCCAGCAGTGCTACTCATGGGTGGTTCACCGGTGGAGGCACCAGGCACCTCGGCAGCCACTGGGCTCCTCAGGGATGGAGACGCTCACGGAGGTGATCCAAGGCCTCTCCTCCCCTTGCAACAACACCAGCTTGGGAATTTCCTGCAAGGAGCACACAGAGGAGCAGGGAAGGAACAAAAAAACATCCCCGTCCCGCTTGCGGAACCCCTGGAGGGGATGAATCCTGACCCTGCTGGGGCGACACATCCCTCCCCCAGGCCACCTGGGCAAGCACAGCCCTTCCTTAAAACTTAATCAGCCGCCAATGAATATTTCACGAGGACAAACAGGCCAGGTAGATAGGGGCGATCTTTTATTGATGAGCACCAGGGAAGGGAAGGAGGGAGGGCTCCCGTCGGAGCTGGTCCAGCCGGGTCTCAGATGTCTCCTGATGAACGATGTTTGGACGGATTATGCTCGTCCTGCATCATGCTCATTCCGGTGCCGGGGCAGTTCACTGCATCCACGGCCTCCCAGAGCATCAAGGAAAAATGCATCCCAGCCATGCCAGGAGAAAGGGATAATGCAGCTTCAAATTATTTCCCCTCTTTTTTTTTTTTTTTTAATTAAAGAAAATCAGACTTTTAAATCCAAAGTTTGCAAGCAAAGCCAGGCAGCACCACCCCGACCCTCCCTGCTTTGTAAATCCCGTTCCCAAAGCCGCTCTGGATCCCAGGACTCCGCACACCCGCATCCCCGCTCACATGCAATGGCCACGAGCGCCCCTGCAATAACGCGTTTAATTAAACACAGTCCGGTCACAGAGCCCGTCCTGACACGTAGCTGGCGTCGGAGGCAACACTAAGGAGAGAGAGAGAGACGTTAATTACCCAGCTTATTAGTTGGCCACGTTATTAACATAACCCTGGCAGAATTAACTGGGTACAAACTCTCCCGCAAATATTAATTGCCTAAGAAAACTTCCTCGTCGCGCGGCGGTATTAATAAGAGCGTAATTATGTATGGATTGTATAGCGGCGAGTTAATGACGTGGCAATTTGATTTGTCTCGCTGAAAGGCGATAAACCCAAGGAAGTGTTCGCCGAACAATCAATTGATATTTAATTAACGGGCAGAACCTGCCGGCGCAAAGACAGATTAAACGCCCGTGAGTTTACACGAAGCTTTGTGATAAAATAAATAAATAAATAAAACCAGGGGCGTCCTGGGATGAGATTGTGGGAAGCAAGGGAGGGGTCTCCAATGGGAAGGTGTCCAGCTGCTACGGTGATGGACTTTGCACTGCCAGCATCCCAGGCGGGATGCAGGAATGGATGGACCAACCCTCCCTACATCCCGGTCTGTGCAGTGTGGAAGTGGCCAAGGCAAGAAGCTATTGTCTTCCTGGGATATAAACTGGAAACTGGGATTAGTTTTATTTTCCACGTGTGAAAACAGCATCTCACAATTCCCAGGAATAAACACGCAGGGCTGGTTCCATATGATGAAGCACAAGCAGCCTCGTATATCTCACACCCTAAGGGATGATGCTCCCGCACTGGTGCCCAGCACCAACCTCTTACCACCCAACAGGAAGCCCAAAGGGATTCATCAACATTTTCCTTGGGCAAAAATGAAGAAACACTGAAGAAAACAACAGTGCCGGAGTCACACGCCCAAAGCTTCCATTGAAGCCTGACAGTTTTCCCAGTGTGATGCCAACCCAGTGGCCAAAGGCTGGAGTTGGGTGCTTGCCAAAGATGACATCCCATGAGCTGAAACAAGCAAATATTGGGTTCCCCCACCCTCCAAAATTAAATATATGAATGCATATATGTAATCTATAGGCAGGGCAGAGTTTGGCCGCTTCAGCGTGCCAATGTGCAGCATGGTGAGGACCCTGGTGCAAACTGCTGCAACACTATTTTGCAGGGCACTGATTTTTGGGGAGGGGATCATTCCATCTTTTCCTACATGGAAGCCAAGCATCAACCTTGACTCTTCCCAGCAAACTCCCAAAGTGCAGGCTCACGTTCCCAAGCTGTCCGAACTGTGCAAAATGTACTACGGTGGTGACAATGAAGTAGTGATAATTGCAATAATACTAATGATTGCAATAACACTACTCATTGTAATAACACTATTAATGTTGGGGAGTGGGCATGGGGTGCTCTTACATCCGTTGGCCTCTTGCAGTTTGCTGCCCGTTCTGCAGAAATCCCAACAATCCGCAAGGATTTGGCCCTTTGCCTCCACCCCGGCTGCATATGGAAGTGTGCGCCCCACCAAAAAGATTAAAATAAAAATAAAATAAAATAAATAAAGTCACCAGAACAGTGGAAAGCTCCCTAAAATTGCTCAAGTCATGCAAAACTCATCCACTGGGCTGCTAAGGGAGCCAGGAAGAAGATGGAGCTAAGGGTCCTGAAGGGATTAAATGGTACCAAAAATCTTGGTCGGGATAGGGGGGTTAAGCTCTAACCTTAGAGGCTGGAAACACATAGTGAAAAACTTGCAAAAAAAGGGGTTGAGGGCAGCTGAAAACCCGGTAACACATATGCAATTGGACCTGAGACACACAGCAGGATTAATGCATCGCCCTGCAAAATGCTACAAGCGCACGCAGAGCTCTGCAAAACACCACCAACACACTACAATCATACGGGCATTCATGCAACACACGGCACATGTATGTACAGTTGTGCAACATGCTGAAAAATGTGCACAGTTGTGCAACACACCACACATCATGCAGAGCTGTGCAACACTCCAGCACGCACAGCCTTGCGAGAGGCACCAACACGCCACAAATGCATGCACAGTTGTGCAACACGCAGTGCACACACTGCAATAGGCATCAACACGCTGCAGACAGTTGTGTGAAACACAGCTCTGCCATATGCACCGTGCTGCAAACACACAGTTGTGTAACACGCTGCACACGTAGCCCTGCAACACGCAGCGAGACGCCGCAGCCCTGTGCGGCTGCAAAGAGCAATGGGGAGTGCACAAGGGTGGCCCAGAACCACCAAAACCCCATTGCAACAAGGGGATGAGCGGCAAACATAGCCCCTTCCGCGGGAAGTCGAGTGGCTTTAACTTTTATTATGCCAAAAGCAGACATGGGGCTCTACCCAAAGCCATTATAATGGGGGAATAGTCTCTGGCAAAGCCAGATCTGTCTCCCATGGAGGCACCCCAGTGTTGAGTGGGTATCCCCACAGTGGGCAAGGTCAGGACACCCCACATCTTCCTCTACACAGGGCTGGGAATATTGCCCCATATGGGATTTGCACCCGCTTTATGGGAGAAAATAAACCACGGTGAATAGGATGGGAAAATAAAATTGCAGTGGCTGCGAGGGGGATGAGGCCAGCAGGTCCAGGAAAGGGAGATCTTATCCTGGAAAGGATCCATGCAAGCCTGGACCCCTATCCAGCACCCTGGAGCGGGGTGCAAGCCAGGGAGGTGCTCTGATTGCAGCAGCCTGGGAAACCCCCAACCATCTTATTTAAGACGCAAAAAACATGGAGTAGGAGTAGATAAAAATAATAAGTGAAAAACAAAATATAAAATTAATAAAATAAATTTTTTTTAAAAAACAGGAGTTGCTGCGGACAGAGCGGTTAGATACAATTCACCCTAGAGTGGCTGGTCACCCAAAAAAATGGTTAAGAGAGCAAAGTGGGTAAGAAACAGCAGAGGAAGAGCAATGGGAATAAAAAATAGAATTAATAGAGTTGGGGGACAACGGCTCTGAGTCCCCAGGGTCTCCTGTATGGCTGCAAAAAGGGACCCACTGAGCACAAAGGTCCCACTGTGTCCACCCAAAAAGAAATCAGAACGATGCAGCGGAACCTTGGAAGGGCCAAACTGGGATTCAGATGCACCACAGCCCTCCAGTCCCAATGCGCTGAACGGCCAGGACAACTGCCTGGACATGGGGAGCCCCTATGGGGTACGAGCACCAAGCCCTGTGCAAAATCCTAGGGGCAGAAATATATAAAATATATACATTCATATATATACACATCTATATATATACACACACACAAATACACACATATATATGTGATTTGGATACCCCTCGGAGCACTGGCTCTCTTCACAGCGAGCCGGAGGGATGAGCAGCCCCACGAGTAACGCAAGAAAAACCCAAAACGCTGTCAAAAACACTGCCACCAAAGCCTGCTGTTAGGGGAGGGGACTTTTAATTTCTTTTTCCCTTTCCCACTTCCTTAATGACAAAGTACTAAAAGAAATTAAAAAGAAAAAAAAAGAAAAAAAAAGGAAAAATAAACTATTTCTTAGTCATTAAAATTAAGCTCGGGGCTCACCGGGGCCGCAGCAGGATGGGATCAAAGTGAGTCCCGGGTTTCGCGGGGTTGGGAACGAAGTTGATTTTTCTCGGCACTCGCTGACGGGCTGGAAAAAGAGGCGAAAATTGTGAAAAAGAAAAAAGAAAAAAAGAGCGGAGGGCTCGGATTCCCCGTTATAGGTGACACCAAGGGTTAACACGGGTTTTTTGGCCCATTACGAGACCAAAAAATGCGAGTTTCATCCCCCGTCCCGGTCCCGATCCCGCCGCGTTCCCTCGCTCCGCAGCAGGAAAAGGCGAAAGGAAACAGAGAAGTTAAATAAAAAATAATAAAGTGCGAACGAAAGGCGAAGCCGCGCCCCCCAGCCCCCGACCAAGAGAAAACCCGACCCAGGCTCTAGTTGAATATAAGTTTTTTATCTTGATGCAACATCGTTAAAACCGTCACAAATCGAAACAACAGGTCGTTTAAAAACCGCTTCGCACGATCAGTACCTAAAATGCACCAGGCTCCCGAGTTCGCTTAGTTGGCAGAAACCCTTGTTTTTTCCCCACCCAAGATAATATTTTTTCTTCTTTTTTTTTGTTTTAAATAATCAACTTGTTTCTTTAAAAAAAGACCACGCTTGTCTGCGCAGGATCGGCCCCACTTTCTCGTTTGCGCGAATTAGCTTTTTTCTCTTTTTTTTTTTGCGCAGGAAATAATGTGCATTTTCCTCTCCTCTCCTTCCTTAACCAGCGAGGTTAAAATAAGATTTCGTTTCCCGAGGGTTAATAAATAAATCTGGTGCATAGTGAGATAGCAGCCAACCGTTTGCAGTCCATATATTACTATATTGCCTTTCAGGTCACCCTAAAATTGTTACCTCTCCTTCCCCTCCCACCCTTCCCACCCCCCAACTATTTTTAAGAGCATAGATAATTTTAAATCTCTATAAAACAGTATTATTTAACCCAATTGACTCCTGTATATAGTGCATTCGGCTTCGTCCCAACATCGTTAAATTAACTCGGATATTATTTGCATGCTATTACATACAAACTTTTTTTAAGACTCGCGCTTTTTTTTTTTAAAGGATTTTTCTTTTTTTTTTCCCGTAAATCAAGCAAAATAGAGGCTCAGGGAAAAAAAAAAAGGAAAAAAGGCAGAAAAAAACTAACCCGATGTTACATTATGTACAAGGGGGGGAATAAGTTAACGCGTGGCTCAGCTTGGCCGCCCCGGGGTGCGGAGGCTGCGGGGCGGACAGGGCGCAGCGCTGCCCGGTGCGACCCCCCCTCGTCGTCCCGGGCGCCGCGAAGTGAGGGGGATACAATAGAATTAAGGGAGATCAAATGATAAGGGGTAGAGAGGGAGAGGAGGATGGGGAGGAGGAGGAGGAAGGCCGGCGAAGCTGCTGCCCGCCGGGAAACATACACGCGGATAGGGGGGGAAAGATAGGGGGGACAAAAAGGAAAATGAAGGGGAAAAGGAGAAAAAATAAGGGGGGAAAAAAGAGAGGAAAAGGAGGTGAAGCCAAGCCCCGGCCCCCGCGGTGCCCTACACGTCCCGCATGCAGGCTGGCCCCGGCGGCTCCCCCGCTCCAGTCCGAGCCCCGCGGGGGGAGCCGCCTCTTCCAGCGGCCAACTGGGGAGGGAAACCATATACCCATCATTATTAATAATAATAATAATAATAATATAACAACAACAATACTGGGTGCTCGTCCCGCTGCGGCGGGGCGGGCTCAGAGGAAGAAGTCGGCGGGCGCCTTGGGGGCGGCGGGCGGCGAGGGCGGCCGCGGGAAGGCGCGGGCCGCCGCCAGCTTCTCGTACTTCTCCTTGTACACATCCCGCTCCTTGGCCAGGCGGGCCACCTCCTGCTTGAGCTGCTCCACCTGGCCCTGGAGCTGGCACTTCTCGTTCTCCAGGATGTGCCGCTGCTGGACGCGCTTGTAGCGGCAGGACTGCGCGTAGCCGCGGTTCTTCAAGGTCCTCCTCTTCTGCTTGAGGCGGATCACCTCCTCCTTGCTGAAGCCGCGCAGCTGCCGGTTGAGCTCCCGCACGGACATGCTCACGAGCTGGTCGTCGGAGAAGCGCTCCTCGAGGCGCACGTGGTGGTGGTGGTGATGGTGGTGGTGGTGGGCGGCGGCGGGCAGCTCGTCGCCGCCGAACGCCTGAGGCCGGAACGACTCGTAGCCCTGGTGGTGGTGATGGTGGTGGTGGTGTGGGGCGCCGATGAGCGCCTCCACGGCGTCCTCGGGCGTCAGGTTGAGCGCCTCCGGGTTCAGGTGGTGCTGGTAGCCCGACATCCAGTAGAGCTCGTCGAGCTGCGGCTTGGAGGGCAGCGGCGCCGCGCCGGGGCCGCCCGCGGGCTGCGCGCCGGGGCTCGCGGCGCAGAAACTGGGCGACGAAGGCACCGAGGAGCACGGGGTGCTGAGCGGCGTGGAGGAGAGCGAGCCGGCGGGCAGGCGGTGGCAGAGCCGCTCCGCCTCGGCCGGCTCCTTCTTCACCTCGAACTTCATGAGGTCGAAGTCGTTGACGTACTCGATGGCGAGCGGGCTGCTGGGCAGCTCGGCGCTCATGGCCAGCTCCGAGGCCATCGCAAGTCCATGGAGGGGCCGCTCCACCGCCGGGGCTCGCTCGGGAAGCGGCAGGAGCCGGGATCGGGGCCGCCCGAGAGGGATCGCGCTGGAGGCGCCGACGGCAGCGGCCTCCGCGCTGCAACCGGAGCGGGCTCCGCGCTTCAGCCGAGCTCCGCTCCCCGGTGCGAGCGGGACCGGGCTCCGAGGGCTCCGCGCTGCAAGCGGGACGGGGCTTCAGCCGCGCTCGGGAGTTCTGCTCCCCGGTGCAAGCGGGACAGGGCTCCGCGCTGCAACTGGCACCGGAGCTCAGCCGGGCTTCGGAGCTCCACTCCTCGGTGCAACCGAGAGCGGGCTCCGGCGCTTCTCGCTGCAACCGGGCCGGGCTCCGGAGCTCGGAGTGCAATGGGCACCGGGCACGCCGCTTGCCGTGAAGTCGCTCGGGGTCCGTGTGCTCCGCTCGGGACTTTGCTCCGGCCACCAGCCGCGCTCGGCGACTCTCCAGCGGGACTGCGCTGCAAGGCCGAGCTCTCTCCTCCTCCTCCCTTGGCACCTGCCCCGGCTCCTCCTCCTCCTTCCCTGGCCCTGGCCCTGCCCTCCCGCTCTATCCCGGACCGGGATCCGCTGCCTCCCACCCGTGGCCGCCACCGCCGCTCCGCGCGCCGCCGCCCGCGCCGCCCTTTTATAGCAGGGCCGCGCCGCCCGGCCACGCCCCCTCCCCGCGCGGCCGCCTATGGGCGCCGCGGGCGCCCGCTGGTATTTGCATATCCCCATGGCAACGCCCCGAGGCAGCTGTCAATCAAACCTGGGGGAGGGAAGAGGGCGCATCCAGCGGGGGGCGGGGGGGGCGGCCGGGACGCCTGGGCCCTTCCCAAGTTAAGGAGTTTTCCCCCCCACACCGTGCCCCATAACATATTTTACATATATATATATATATGGATATTTATTTATGAAGTGCCACTTCAAGC
The DNA here is from genome assembly GCA_032353885.1 of Nothura maculosa. Lineage (NCBI taxonomy): Eukaryota > Metazoa > Chordata > Aves > Tinamiformes > Tinamidae > Nothura > Nothura maculosa. Next base: position 3,013,771 of record JAUBOD010000785.1, read on the forward strand.
AGTCGGCGCTGGGATGGGCCCGTCGAGACGGGAGGCCACGGTGATGGGTGCCCCCCCCATCTTGCCCCACTGGGGAAACTGGGGGAACTGGGAGAGGGATGAGGGGAGGGAAAGGGGGCAACGTGGCTGGAAGTTCCCCCTCCTCCGAGCCCCTCACTGCGGCCTCGGGGCGGGGTTATTTTTAGCGGGGGGAATGGGGGGGCTCGGACGCCTGGGCCCTCTCTCCGCTCCCCCCTCCCAAGCTTCCCGAAAAGGGACCCAGCGGGTGAGGCCATCCCGGCACCTGCTTCCCAGCGGGAGAGCTGGAGCGGGAGGTGGGAGCCAAGGGCAGGACCCAGGAGGGGTTTCCAGGAAAAGCAGCCGGTGCCTCTGGACACTTTGACCCCCCGCTTACCTCGACCTTCCTAAAAAAAAGAGGGAAAAATCATAATAACCCCCTGGAAAATAACTTTGAAAGTGCATTTTATCCCCTTGTTTTGTTTTTCTTCCTACATTGGTTCCCCACTGTCCATCCCATCAGGACCCCACTAGAAAGGGGGATATTTGGGTTTTTGTTGGAGGCTCCAGGAAACCTGGGAAACGCTCCCCAATGTCCCCATTTCAAGGCATAAAAAACCTTGGGGGCTCCTTTGGGACCGGCCAGGACAGATGGACGACGCCTGTCCCCATGTCCCCCCATGAAGGAAGAGCAGCACCAGGCACTTTCCACGCAGGGACTTTTATTTAAATATCAAAACGCACCAAAATCCCAGTGACTCGACGGCAACCGAGGCGTCTTGGCGGCGGCCCCACCAAGGGGGCACCCATGGGTGCTGCAGGGGTGGCCAACACAAACCCCCCCACCAAGCTCATCCCCCTGCGGGTGCAAAATCCCTCTGGGGCCCTTCGGCATCTCGGGATCCTTGGATGCTTTTGGCAGGCTAAAGAAATAGAAAAAAAAGAAGGAAAAATAAACAGAGTCTTGGTGTGGGGGGGACCCACTTGTAGGTTGGGGGATGCGACGAGTGGTCCAGGGGGAATGTTGATGCGGAGTGATTTTGGATTCCTGACTCAAGGAGCGGATTCGGAGCGGTGCCGCTCAGGTCCCCGAAGTGAACAAGGGGCACGAGGACACCCAGGGGTGACGGGGACAGCAAGGTGGGGCCGTGGATGTTGTGATGCTGCCGGAGGCCGGCTCGGCGCCTGGCTCCGCTCCAGCATCCCGCGCGAAATCGCGCCCTAAAAATAAGGAAACACAAGACCTGACGCCTCCGAGCCGGGACGCAGAGACGGATCCGGGTGGGCTCTGGGCACGGCGTGTCCCATGGGTGCCAGTCACCCGAGTGAGACCCCCAAACATCTCCCTGGCACCGAAACCGTCGGCTTAAAAGGGAGTTTATTTGAAAATTAAACAACTCCGACCAAACTGGCTCGCCCGGGGGCTGGCAAAACAGGCGCCGCTTCTCCCTGTGCTCGGAGGAGCTGCGGGAGATGGGAGACGGCGGCGGGCGCAGGGTGCTGAGGTAGGTGCCGGGCCGGCCCCGGTGGCCTTTTCCTGAGCTCTTGGGCGCGGGATCGGGATCAAGGTGGGCGCCGGAGTCGCTCAGAGCCGGGGCTTGATCTGCAGCCGCTTGCCTGGAAGGAGAGGAGAGAGGGGTGAGGGCGGCGGAGCGACGCGGATGTCCCCGGAGAAGCCGCCACCGCAGGACACCTGGGCCCCCCAGTGTCATCGTCCTTTGGGATATGGGAGCAGCTGGGGAACCCACGCGCCGCTGGCCTCACCTCCGGCGCCTCCGTCCTCCGGCGCCGCCGCTTCCAAGCCCCTCGAGGATGCAAAGGTCCTTTTCCGCTTGGTGCTTCCTGGGAGCAATAGGGGGAAAAAGGGGGAAAATAGGAAATAGTCACGCTCACCTCCATCCTCAACTTGCCCAGACTTTCCTCGTGTCCTATGGGATACACCAGGACTCTGGTCCCGCTTCCAGCTGAGCGGAGAAGCCGGCACGGAGAAGCGGCAGCTTCCCCAAACAGCTCCTGGCGCATCCATGATCCATCCCAGATAAATCCTGGCATCGGCTCCGGAGACTCGGCCGCGCTTCCTGCGCCCGCCGAGCCGGAGAGTGCTGCTGCCATCTAGCAGGCGCGGGAATTGCTTCCCATCGGCTTGGCCCCGCAGGCGGATGCCGAGGATTTTGGGGTCCCGACGGGCCATCCCGGCACCCGGAGTGACGTCTTTTCAGGAAGAGATGCCCGAGTTGGGGATGGAGAGAAGAGCTCTCTGCTCTGCTGCCAATGGGAACATCCCACTCTGTTCCCAGCTGCTCCTCCAGTGCCATGCCAGGGCACACGGACCTCCACTATGGAATCGGACCCAAATGCAGGAACTTGGGTGCAACCCGAACTATGGAGCGTTCAAGCGGTGCTGGCAGTGATGCATCCCCCAAAAGCTAATTTATGTAAAATAAAGAGGGCTCATTTAGCACCTTTCCACCCTTAATATAACACCCATACATCAGAGGTGGCCCCGGCCGCCTTGGCTATTAGTCACCTTGGCTAACGCGATTCCCGATGCCG